>CM061559.1:33384507-33817007 GCA_030864225.1 Capsicum baccatum var. pendulum | reverse complement strand
TCAAATACAATATTTTACATAATTTTATTAATTAAATTACTTTTTCATGTAATTGTGCGCACTCACATTTTTTGCAAATACACTGCCTAAGTTTTCTATTATTTAATACTATTTATTGATATATTTATTTTTATTATTATTTATTAGCATATATATTGTTATTATTTATTATTTATATTATTATTATTATTATTTAATTTATTGTTATTTAATTATTATTACCATTATTTATTATTATTATTATTACATATTTAAATAATAGCCTAATTAAAATTACCTTGCCTAATTCATTTACGTTTTAATCTAATTTTATTCTGTTTCTTACAATTATAGCCTACTCTACTCAGTCCATTACAATCTTAATCCAATTTCTTGTAATTCTAGCCATTTGTTACAATCTTAGCCTAATTGCTTGCAATCCTAGCCACATTCTAACCTCATATAATCTTAAAATCCTAGTCGTTGATCAAAATTGATCTAATGGCTGAGGTTTGATCTGCCTCTTTCCTTATTAAAAACAACCTAACCCTAATCCCTAATTTCTAAAAAATTAAAAAAAAAAAACAGCCTCCCTTGGTCTCTCTCTCTAGACTCTCTCCCTCTTACCTCCCCCATCGGCGATAACAGTGTCGTCGCCAGTGCCGCTCCAACACCACCATGAGGTTCCCCTTGTCCTCCTCCTTCTCCGCTTCAACGCCATCACTGGTGCCGTCCTTCCGTTCTAACAAAACAGCCCCCGCCGACACCTCTCTCCCTTTTGCGCTGCTCCACTTCTGACCAGACCTCACTAGTCATGGAGTCACCCCTCCAGCGCTGCAGCCACCACCATCTTCAATGGCGAGCCGACCCAGCGCCACCGCTGGCTTCTTCTATCTGTCCCCATGCCTCCATCAATGGCAAACCAGCCATGGAGCCCTTTTCTCATAAAAAATGATGGATTCTGAGAGAATCCGTCTCAGGTTTTCTATTCCATTCAAACTCGTACTTCTTTATATATTTTATCTTGTGAACGATCCTATTGAGATCTAATTGTGAGTTTTGAGTTAAATCCTCTAATTTTTGTTTGTCGTTATGTGCCTAAACTAGCATTGTGGGAGAAATCTCAAAAATACGTGACACTTGCGCTATCATTTTGACTAGATTGTTTTGAATGCATGTTTATTTATATCTGTTAACTAACATATATTTCCATCCCTCTTCTTTTTAAATGATCAAATCCGCTGGATTTTGATTGTCAATCCCCTATTCTAATTTCAAGTTTGTTTATATTCATATATCGACATATGTAAAAGTTGTATTTTTGTATGATTTTTGTTTGTCCTAAGCTATGACTTGTGGATTCGTGAACTGTTACTGTAATAGTATTTAGTTCAACGTGTAATCTTGATTTCTACATGTATAGGTGATTTTTTGTACTTAGTTGAGTTGTTCGTAATTATTTGAATAATATTGAACCTGATTGTATGCAAATTAAGGAGTAATCTCCTTATATCATCCACCTTCTCCCTCTCTCTATACTTCTCTCTACCCTTTTCTCCTTTTAAGACCTCTTCACCATCAATGGCGCCGCCGCCGCTGCTCTGCCGTCATGGTCGTCTCAGTTCTCTTGAACTTGTGAACTGTTTTGGATGTATGTTTTGGTGTGTTCTTGGTCGCTGGTCGTTCTTGTATCAAAATGTGTAGTACTGGCTTGAAAATTGTTAAGTTTAGTTACTTGAAAATGGATACATATAGAAGTGTAGTTATTTGAAAATGGTTAAGTATAGTGACTTGAAAATGTGAATTAGTTAATTGAAAATAGCTAAGTGTAGTGACTTGAAATTCTAGTACATGACTTGAAAATGGTTAAGTGTAGTTACTTGAAAATGGTTAAGTGTAGGGATTTTAAAGGGGATTTTGTGTTTTGAAAGTGGTTTGGTTGGTGACTTAGTCACTTGAAAATGGTTAAGTGTAGGAACTTTAAAGGAAATTTTTTTTAAGGTACTTGAAATGTGGACTTGTATTTTGAATTTAGTTAAGTGTGGTCACTTGAGAAGTGAATAAGTACTTGAAAATGTTTAAGTGTAGGTAGTTGAAATGTGGACTTGTGTTTTGAATTTAGTTAAGTGTGGTCACTTGAGAAGTGAGTTAGTGACTTGAAAATGCATGTGTAGGTACTTGAAACGTGGACTTGTGTTTCTAATTTAGTTAAGTTAGGTTACTTGTGAAGTGAATTAGTGACTTGGAATGTTTAGATGTAGTTACTTGAATTATGAACTTGTGTTTTGAACATAGTTAAGTGTGGTCACTTGAGAAGTGAGTTAGTGACTTGAACATGTTTAAGTGTTGGTACTTGAAATGTGGACTTGTGTTTTGAATATAGTTAAGTGTGGTCACTTGAGAAGTGCATTAGTAAGTCAAAAATGTTTAAGTGTAGTTACTTGAAAGGTGGACTTGTGTTTTGAATATAGTTAAGTGTGGTCACTTGAGAAGTGAGTTAGTGACTTGAAAATGTTTTAGGTACTTGAAATGTGAACTTGTGTTTTGAATTTATTTAAATGCGGTCACTTGAGAAGTGCATTAGTGTCGAAAATGTTTAAGTGTAGTTACTTAAAAGGTTGATATCATGTTTTGAATATAGTTAAGTGTGGTCACTTGAGAAGTGAGTTAGTGACTTGAAAATGTTTAAGTGTAGGTACATGAAATGTGAAATTTTCATTTTAAATTTAGTTTAGTTTGGTAATTTGCAAAGTGACTTACTGACAAGAAAATGTTTCGGTGTAGGTACTTGAAATGTGAACTTTTCATTTTGAATTTAGTTTTGTTAGGTAACTTGTGAAGTAACTTTGTGACTTGAAATGTTTAAGTGTCATTACTTGAATTATGGAATAGTGACTTTTGTTTTGAAATTAGGTACTTGAAATGTGAACTTGCGTTTTGATTTTAGTAAAGTGTGGTCACTTGAGAAGTGAATTAGAGACTTTAAAATGTTTAAGTGTAGGTATGTTTTTTCATTTTGAATTAAGTTTAGTTTGGTAACGTGTGAAGTGAATTAGTTACTTTAAAATGCTTAGGTGTAGGTATTTGAAATGTGAACTTTTGTGACTTGAACTAATCACTTGAATGTGATTGATTGTGTAGATGGAATCTGATTATAGCTGGATATATCAACGAAATATCGATAATTGAATGGATGAGGCTGAGAATGAAGATGCGGATGATGAGTTGTAGTTTTTAGTATTTTGTATGTTTTATAGTTTGGATTTGGAACCTCGATAAATTTTGTAAATAATGTTTGTATTCTTATGGTGGTTTGTTGATTACATATATATGATTGGTGGGATGTATTGTAGATAATAATCAATGTTTGTAAATGATTGGTAGGCTATATTGTAAATAATTTGATTTTTAATTTTTGTATTTTGAAAATTTTCAATATTTTTTTTTACAAAATTATCAAAAAAACCAACCACATGTGGTAGCTTTTTTTAAATTTTAAATATTTTTTTTACAAAATTATCAAAAAAACTGACCACATGTGATAGTTTTTTTAAAAAAAATTCAATATTTTTTTTACAAAATTATCAAAAAAACCGATCACATGTGGTAGCTTTTTTTAAAAAAAATTAATTAAAAAATATTTATAAAAACCGACCACAAGTGGTCGGTTTTTATTAATTTTATTCATAAAATTATTTTTTTATTTTAATAAAATAATAATGAATTAAAAAAAAAAACGACCACACGTGGTCGATTGTTAAAAAGCTAGCACAGTTTTACCGACCGCGCAATTTGGTTGGTTTTGTGGTCGAAAATTGAGGAAAAGTTCCGTGATAAGTTACGTTCCACGCCGAGCTGTACAAATCGTGCAACCTTTATTTTATTCACTTAAGGGTGAAGAGACTTTTGGTCTCTTCTTCTCTTTAAACTCCCAATCTATGACTTAAAATATAACACGAGCATTATTTACCCCTTTTCTCAGTCAGTTAACAAACCCATTCCTCTCCCATTCTTGAGAACAAAAAGGCTAGGGTTTCTTCCACAAATTCACCTCATAAGGTTTCAAATCCATGTTCCTTTCAATAAGTCAAGAAATTCAAGTATGTGGGGTTTGAACAAGGATACTCTTTCATCCTTGTGCCCAAAAACTTTAATTTTTAAAGTTGAATTTATGTGGTTTCCATTAGGGTTCATACCCAATTTTCATATTCTCTAAATTATGGCATTATCATGTGATTTAAAGTTCAATTCACACAAGAATTTACCTTTACTCATGTTTCTACTTACATGATTACTTTTAAGAGATGATTTTCATTATTTTGACATAAAGTTTGAAGAGTTGATAAAAGATTTCAGTTTGAGCATTGAATTTGATATTTTTATATGAAGTTTCTATGAAATAATGAATGATTTCAAGTTCAAGTATAAGGTATTGAGTTTACAAGATGTTTAAGCTTATAATTTTAAGTTACAAGTATTGCTACCTGATTAAAGTTCAGTTTGATCTTGTAATCTCAGTTAAGACTCAAAATCCTTAAGTTTCCTCATGAATATAATTTAAGTAAGAGAAGAATAGTTGCTTTTCAGTTTATAAACCCTTATGCCAATTTAAGGTGGATTTCATAAGTATAGGCATATAAGTATATATTATGGGAGTAGTATTTAGAACCGAGAAGAGAATGTGGGTTAACGCATCCTATTCTCCGGAAACTACGTGCCACTGTTGGTTTAAGGCCATCACAAGAGAGTGTCTCCTTCTACCTAATATGGGCTATGTATAGTGGTCACTCTAAGTTAAGGCTGTATTTCGATGGCAAGGGTAGGACATCTGTCCTCAACGTGGGCAAGACTGGACTCAATGATAGCTCAAATGGTTTATGTTGGTTATAAGAATTTCCCACAAAGAAGAATAAAAATAAATATTTTAGAAAAATAATTGAAATGACTCACTAAGCTTATTCATTATGCTTTATTATCCATGTTTCTTGATCTTACAACTTTCAATTTTAATTATGACCAAGGTGAGTCCTTTTACACTCAGTATGCATAATTTGAAAGTATGTACGATTTCTATTTTATTTATGCATTCACCCCATATACTTAATACATTCTAGAAGTACCGAGCCGCATATATGTTTATGTGCTACATTATCTTATAATGTAGGTTCTGGTGTTCGCCCCAAGCAGCAGGATAGATTACGAGCACCACTTCCTATATCCCAAAATTTGGTGAGTCCTCATAGTTCAAGGGCCGAGTTCACGAGAGTTTCGAATGTTCAGTACTATTGTTTCAGTTATTTACTTTCAATTCGGGTCAGATGGGTCTGTCCCAGCGACTCTTCAATTGTCATATTAGAGACTTATCAGACTATGTTTTCTTTAGTTCATATAGATTTGGAGAGTTTTCTAAGTTATAAGTTTGAATTGAGATAATGAATTGTGTCCTTCTGTTATCGTGTACGTTTTAGTCTATATTCTTGAGAGTTCAATACCGCACAGTGTAATACCCCATACTTTTCTTAGTTCAGTTAAACTCCCAGTGCTTGCATAAGAGGCTAAAAGCCTGAAAATTTAGCTAAGTGTTAGAGACTTAGTTTTATTTTGGCCTCTAAAATTTGATGATTTTTAAAGTGACCTTTTCGACCTGAGATGTAAGTTTTTGAGTTAATTCATGTTCAGGGGTGTAAGTAGCATGTCTCGGGTAAGTTTCAAATTTTTCGAATGAGTTTTGAACCACGTTTGGATTTCCAAAATAGTAGCTCACCGCGATTGTGGTGCGTCACGATGGCTATAGCGGTGTCACGATTGACGCGTCGCGGTGAAGGTGTATTTGTCATGTTCTTGATTCATAATTTAAATGCATGTGTCATGATCTTTATCCTATTGTGTGAGGTGCTTAATAGGGGAAGAATGTTCATAGAAATCACTTAGAGCCAAGTTGAGCTAAGATCCTTTGATTCATCCAAAGTTTAGAATTTGATTCTACAATGGTCAACTTTGAAAGTTTATAAATTTTGATGTGTGCAGAATTTTTCAGCTCAAGACCCACTAAATTGTAGATAAGTGAATTATCTTTCCAACGATACCAATTTTGCCTTAATTCGATACTCGAGTGAAAAGTTATGTCATTTTTCGTGTGAGGTAGTAAGTCATCGTGATTACACCGCATCGCAGTGAGCCTTCAAACCGCAATCCGGGTTACGAATTTTTGGTTTAAATAAATGAGGGGCAATGAAGTCTTTTTCCACCTCAACCCAGGTCGTAAAACACGATTTTAAGCATCTATTAAGGCATTATTTGCCCTCATTATCCTATTTTACTCTAAAGAACAAGCCCTAAAAATCCCCTTCAAGAACATCAAATTCAATCATCTTCTTCAAGAATAATCAAGATTTCAAGTTTCCCAATTTAAGAAAGCTGTCAAGATTTTGTTTCTTCTTTACGATTTAAAGTTTTAAGGTATGTGGGAGTTCATCCATGAGTCCTCTTTCACCCATGGAGCCCAAAACCCTTTTTTTTTTAAAATTAAAGAATGATTTTTCGATCATTATGTTATTTTAGATATTCAAGAGAGATTGAATTTCATGTTTTCATGGTGTTTTTAATTCGATTCAGCCCATGTGTGATTCCATGGAAGATTTTGATTTCCTCATGCCATGAATTTGAGCTTCCCCATGCTTTATTCAAGTGAATTGCATGATAGATCCTAAATTCATGATTTTTAGCAACATTCTTATGTTTTAAATTATTTCTTTCCACATGTTTGATGAAATACCCATATCATGTTCAATTAATGTCAAGATGAATCCCAAGTTATGAATCCCCATGTTTCCCAATTCTTGATTTTTGTCATGTAATCATGCTATGCTCCCATGTTCAAGATATTCCCATGTTCAAGTTCATGATCCCTATGTGTTTGATGAATTTCCCCATGTTAAATTCTTAATCTCTGTGTGTTTGATAAAATGCCCAAGTGTTGAATGTTGAACAATGATTCACTTCTATGGTTTCAAAGTTTTCATATGTTCTTATTGTTATCGAGTCCTGGGGGTTATGATTACAAAAAATTTAGCTGTTTACCTTATTTTTCAGTAACAATAGAATGATTACATTCATACCATAAGCCTTGTCATTTAGTTAGTATCATGTTTAGTTAAACTCAGTCCAGTTTCAATTCCAGTATCAGTTTATACGTCAATAATTTCCTCAAAATCCATATACACTAATGTTTTCAGAACACCATAACTTGAGCTTATCTTATTAGTTTCTGTGCATGCACTAGTTAGTATTTTAGTGTCTTTTAGTTGGGAGTAGGATTTAGCATCAAGTGGGAAGTATGGGTTTAGCGCATTCTACTTCCCCAGAAACTACGTGCCACCGTAAGTTTAGGGGCCTTGCCAGAGAGTGTTTCCCCTTGCCCAATATGGGCTCAGTTTAGTGATCACTCCAGTTCAGGTTCTACTCCGATGGCAAGGATAGAACAACCCTCCTTAACGTGGGTCAGACGTTGGACTCCATGATAGCTCACATAGTTTATGTCGGTTACATGATAGCTCCCACAGTCTCAGTCAATATTTAGTATGTTTTTAGTTCAGGTTTGCTTGACCAAGTGAACAGATTTTCAGATACTTAGTTTTACAGCTTTCACTCTTTCAGATTACAGATTATCCCAGTACCATAACAGACATGCACTTAGTCTTGCATTCTCAGATAATACAGTTTCATGCATTCATGTTCAGTTATCGCATGTGGTTTTGATAGTCCTTACCTCATAAGAATAGTAATCCACATTTTCATCTGAATTATTTAGACTAAGTACAGTTTAGCCTTACATTACACTGTATTCATACAGTACCCATGTTTTACTATTTTTTAGCTTCAGTCCTACTTACATTATAAAAAGTAATGTTTTAAGAAACCAAGTGTAATAATTCACCAGCTTATCAGATTATGTTTGTTACTCATGTTTTAAGATATTTTCAGCTTTCAGTTTATTCCATCTTGTTGGTGAGCCTACTTACACTTAGCATGCATGTTTAAAGATTTCATACATAATCAGTTTTACTTAGTTCATTCACCCCCACTTACTTAGTACATTCCAGAAGTACTGATCCACATATATGTCTGTGTGGCTACATTGTTTCATAATGTAGGTACTATTTATAGCCCGCCCATTAATGATCAGAAAGTTGCAGTTTCCAGCCAGCAGGTGATAAGTTCTCCTACTTTGAGGACTTCAGTTAGATGCTGTTCATGTACCTTACTTTATTATTCACATGTATTGATTAGTAGTAGTTGGAGGCATATCCCAGTTATCTATAGTCAGTATAGTAGAGGCTTCATAGATGTTAATCAGAGTCGATCATGTAATTTCAGTTCCTTTTTTTAGTTTTATCAAAATGTAAAATTGTATCAGTATTGTATCTTTCCCAGATTTCATCATGATAATGTTTCCGCAAAGTAAACTTTGTTATTTTACATATATTTAAATTAGTTGCTTAACAATATGCCAGTTCATGGGTTAGCTTGGGATCACTTGTGGTCCTAAGCAGCGTGTGACGTCCAGTGAGTAGTATTGGGGCGTTACATGCAGCTATCATGGGTTAGCTTGAGACTATTCATAGTCTTAGGCACCGTGTGACATCCAGGGGTAGCCTCGGGGCATTACAACTAGGCTATACAAACATTCGACCCCAATATACCTGAATATCAAAAATCACAATTTACACCAATTGGATTCTTCCTACATAAGGGAGCTTTTTAGCAGTCTAAGAAGCAATCCTCTATACTATCTTTCAACTAGTGGTTGCCATTGGAATATAGTGAGTTTTTTTAGTAGCCAAACGGATACCTAAATATTTAAAAGGCAATTCACCCTCCACAAACCCAAGTTGTTGCAAGATGTTGGCTCTATCATTCTATTTCACACCACCAAATAAGCACAATTCTTTTCCAAATTAGCTTTCAACTCAAAGGCAAAGAAAAACTGATGAAAACACTGATGCAATGTAGCTATAGAGTTTAGATCACCTTAGCAAAAAGTAACAAATCATCAGCATAACTCAAGTGTGTCATTTTCAACTTTGAACACTTAGAATGATATTTGAAACTCTGGTCAAGCTTCAATCTATTCAGTGATATTTGAAACTCTGGTCAAGCTTCAATCTATTCAAAAACCTACTTAAATACTCCATAGCTACGACAAACAAATATGGAGACGTAGAATCATCGTGTCTAAGTCTCCTAGCAGCTTGAAAAGGTTTAGTATATTCCATGTTCATACCAAAGGAGTAAATAACTTTTTGGACGCACTCCATCATCGAATCAACAAATATAGTTGGAAAATACAAATAGTCTATGACTCTCCTTAGATAAACCCATTCCACCCTATTATAAGTTTTTTGCAAATCAACTTTACACTTTTAATGTAATTTTCAATTTTATTTTTGTTAGAGTACGTGCCCTACAAATTATTTTATTTTAACCTAGTTGTTGCCTATAGATGAAATAAGTTGACTAACGTGTTTTAAACTAGCTAAAACAATAAGTAAATAACACAGTGAATTTTCAAGTGGAAAATACCGGGCTGAATGAGGTGTAAAAAAATATAACCTGTACCTATATAGGATTTAACCCCAACTTCACTGAATAACTCTAAGCCTCAACAACGACTAATTACAAGACTCTTGTAACCTAGGAATTATAAACTCTAATTCCTATAATTCAACAACTAAGAATTATAAACTCTAATTCCTAACTACACACACCCCACCCAAGTTATGCGTTCCCAAAGTCTCTGAGTTTTCCCAACTCAAAGACTGGCTCCCAGTTCAGTTTATAACACACTGAAACTAATATTACATCAATAGTTCAAACATAATGAACAACTCCTAACAATGAAAGCTAAAACTCTTAGCTAGATTCTATACTTAGGATCAGGTTCTTCCATGTGTCTCTTCAGTGATTGAGTAGCACTTCGTCAATATGTCAATTGCCCCTTTTAGCTTTTTGAGTGCATAAGTCACTGTGAATGATACATCTTTTGTTTAAGCACAACTCTCCAAAGAGTCATTCTTTATTTCAAACTCTCCCTTTAATCAAAACTCTCATTACTTAAGAGTTCTACTTCAAGTGAGACTCCTTCAATTCCAACTCTTGCCTTCTTAGTGTTGTAGTCAAACTCCAATAGTCCAACTCTTCAAATTAGCAAATGTTTATTTTCTTGAGTTTATCAGAATTAACCACTCATCTGGTCCTTGATTCTTGCGGCCTTGTCTTTAATCATCGATGATTTTGCTATAAGTTTAGCTCCATGAGACAGTGTATTTGTGAACCAACTTGAATGACATGTTTCATATCACGTTGTCAATCATCAAAACTACATAATACCCAACAAATTTCCCCCTTTTAATAATGATAATCCTCTTATCTTTTTGCATTCAAAGATCTTTACCTGCAGGCATTGAAGTATGAAACACTAGAATGAAACAGGTTTGTCAATGAGTTATAAACACTACACAACCCATATCTTCCCCCTTTTGACATCATCGAAAAACCACTTCAGTGCAATAGTATACTAGCCAAAATGATTAGTTATTCTATTCATGGATAATGGGGCTATCACCAAAACAATCAGACAAAGAATTTATCCAACATAGTAATGTATTAAAGAGAGCAAGAATATGAGTCAATTAAGCAAAGATAACCATTCCATTAAACTTCCAAAGCATGTTCCACATTAACCTAAGCTAGTACTTAATAAATCAAAATGATTGAGCATGTTCCACATTAATCTAAGATAGTACTTAACAAAGCAAAAAAATTGAGTATTAATAAAAAAGGCACTTTATAAGAGTGGGACATGATTAAGGATGCGAAGAGTGAGGAATATATGAGGAAGGTGGAATAGGAGATATCAACTATGTCAATTGACAAATGTGTAATATTTTCATCCCTTTCTCGATCAAGGTCATGGTCCAAAGTCATGATCCTAGCTTGAAGGACCTCTTTTTTCACTTTATGAGTGTCTTATGCAGCTTCCATTTCTACAGATTTCTCAGCTAAAGCATTTTTTAAAGTCAAATTTGAACTGGGATTGAGAAGTCCTCAAAAATCTAATCATCTCAAAAATCTGAAGAGAGAGCATGTACCTTTTCATGCTTCAGAAGCATACACTGCAAGTGCTTGATAATCAAGCTTGGCAAATCCATGGTGCAAAATCTAACATTTGAATGAGCAAGAAGGAGGAATTTCTGGTATAGGATTAACACATTTGTGCACAACCATTTGGAGAGAATGAAACTCTTAGGCTTTGACATTTTCTTAAAAAATATTTATATATTAGAATAATTAATACATTGAATAGGAGTACCCAACTGTTTCAACTTAGACAGCCCATGCTTATATTAGTGCAGAACATACCTAATAAGAAGAATTTAGTGGTCATAATTGCTTGCTTGTACCTATTTTTCTGCACATTCTAATACAAAATTATGTTAGAAGAGTAAAAAATCTAGAATTGGGACACACAACTAAATGTGCAAGACTAAATCGAATAACATTTTAGCTAATAAGATTAAAAAAAATTGTTATTTTAGTCAATCATTGAAGGGAGTTCATGCAATTTTAATCATTCCCAAGTCTAACCTATTCCTTTCAAAATGCTCTTTACTTAGTCCCTTTGGTGCTTCTTCAGTCAATTAAGTAACCCACATAGTCAATATCTTTATAGCTATAAGAGTGAAATTACTTTTCTTTGGATACCATAGTCTCAACTCATTTATTCCCTTGAGATATCTCAAGATTCTTTTGACAACACCAATTCTTACCAACAAAATTATCAGCAATTTGTGTTGGTGCTACTGATGAATTAATTTTTTGATTTGCTATTCCCCCTGTCAATATGCCCTCAGTCTGTACAATAGTTGGACCAGGTGGTACAACATGCTCCTCTTACATTCTCAACTTCTTACTCTCATTGGTCCACAAAGATTTATATGGACCAGGTCTAAGCACTTGGTCGTACTTGTATGATTCTTTGTTTTGAAAGAGGATCTCCCTTTCTTCCCTCTTACACTAGCACTACGAATCTGGCCTTCTTTAAAAGATAAATTCATCCTTTAAATGTGGTGAGTGAAAGAAATTTTATATGTCTTAATTCCTATGCCTTGAGCAAGAATTATCCATGCACTAATATTGCTTGCCTCTTTTTACTTTCACCTGCAAAACAGATTAGGGGTTAGATTTAGAAACCCAGACAAGCTTGGGTACTTTCTTATTAGTAAAAATATAAATGGGATTTATTCTAGCCCATTGAGGTAGTAGCTTGTGTGACCTGTTCCTCTGACCAGTTTGATTTTTCCCTTTATTGGTTTGGG
This sequence comes from Capsicum baccatum var. pendulum, assembly GCA_030864225.1. NCBI lineage: Eukaryota > Viridiplantae > Streptophyta > Magnoliopsida > Solanales > Solanaceae > Capsicum > Capsicum baccatum. The sequence continues at coordinate 33,804,651 of CM061559.1, read as the reverse complement.
ATATCATAGAGTTAGATCTTTTGGTTAAATTTACACTCCATAATCTGCTTTTAGTAGCAACTGAACATTCAGTAGTTGGATGTCCATGACTACCACATATGTAGCACAAATCCTGAGTAACATTAAAGATTTTGTAAAACCCCAGTCCAGCCTTTTCACTATGAGCTTTTTTCACTCACTTGATGAACAATTCTAGAGGAATATGTCCACCTGTTTGTCCTTTCAATATCAAGTTTCAGTTTAGAGACTTCTTGACTTAATCTGTTCACCTTTCCTTTTTCATCGCTACATTCCTATTTGAACTTAATCAGTTCAAGTTCAACATCTTCTTGTTCTCCACTTTTGACCTTTTTCCCCTTTTCATAAAGAGTCAATTTTAAGACTTCAGATTTTAGAGTCAGATTTGAAGAATCAAGTTGACCAACCTATTTCTTAAGAGTGCAATTCTCCTTTTCAACAGTGTTCTTGCAAGTTTCTAGATTAATAAATTCAAATTTGAGACTTGCCAGACTGTTGAACAACTTATTCCTATTGGAAGTTAATTCTTGGAAATTATCAATTAGAGCACTCATCAGAGAAATAAGTTTTCCTTTAGAAAATAAATGTAATTTCTTTTTAAGTTCAGGAAAACTTACCTCAGAGGTGTCATCTTCTTTTTCCATGTTTGAATCTCCAACTGCCATGAGAATAGTATCATCTACCTCTTCCTTACCCAATTCTTCTGAGTCGGATTACCAAGTAGCCACCATAGCATTTTCTTCCTTCTTAACCTTTTCTTTTAATTCTTCCTCAGCTCTTTCTTTTCTCCATTTAATTTCCAAACTAGACAATCTCGAATTTAATAATCAGTTTTATCACACTTGTAACACCAGTGGGATTTTCATTGGAATGTTTTTTGCTACTTGTTTCATTCCTATTTTTAAAGACTTTGCTGAAATTCTTAGTTATAAATGTCACCTGTTCTTCAGTCAGTTCAACTTCTTCATCAATGTCTGAACCTTTTAAGGCCAAGGTTTTTTCATGAGCTGTCATTTCCTTCTTGACTTCATCAATCTGCATCTCATAAGTCTTCAAATTTCCCACTAATTCATCCAAGGTCATCCTAGCTAGATCCTTTGCCTCCCTAATCGCAATAATTAACCTTGACATCCTACTTAGACTTAGGCAAGATTTTTAACACTTTCTTAACTCTTTACTCAATAGTGTTCGTGCCCTACTGATTACTTTATTTTAACGTAGTTGTTGCCTAAAGATGAAACAATTTGACTAACTATTTCAAACTAGCAAAAATAGTAAGTAAATAACACAATAAATTTTCACGTGAAAAACACCCGACTCAAAGAGGTGTAAAAAAACATGACCTGTACCTATACAGGATTTAACCCCAACTTCACTAAATAACTCTGAGCCTCAACAACGACTGATTACAAAACTCTTAGCCCGATTCTATACTTAGGACCAGGTTCTTCAATATGTCGCTTCAGTGATTGAGTAACACTTCGTCAATCTGTCAATTGCCCTTTTCAGCTTTTTAAGTGCGTAAGTCACTATGAATGATACATCTTTTATTTAAGCACAACTCTCCAAAGAGTCATTCTTTATTTCAAACTCCTCCTTCAATCAAAACTCTCATTACTTAAGAGTTCTACTTCAAGTGAGACTGCTTCTTCAATTCCAACTCTTGCCTCCTTAGTGTTGTAGTCAAACTCCAACTCTTCAAATTAACACATGTTTATTTTCTTTGGGTGTCTGTGAACCAGCTTGACTGACATATTTCATATCAAGTTGGCAATCATCAAAACTGCATAATATCCAACAATTTTATTTATTATTATGACGATATGAGCCTAAATAATGAAAAGGGGATTCATACAGTGGATCCTAACTTGTTTAGGGTTGAGGCGTACTTATTATGTATTAAGAAACATTTTTAGCATAAATACAAAATATGGGTTAAAAGTTACTAAATTCTATGGAACCTAATTTTCACAATACATCCGCCATTGATTACTGAAATTTTAATTTCACATTAATAACTATTCCGCGAAACCGATTTACTTGGTTTGATTTGATTTTTATAAAAATCGAATCAAATCGCCTCATGTTACACGTTACTCATATGTATGACTTTCTCCCATATTTCATTGAAAGCTCTCATCTCATTACTGTGACATTCTTTTCAATTTTTCAGTTCCAACAACAACAAAAAAAAAGAATTTATAGTCTTTAAATGTAGTAATAGTTTAATTTTAAATATCTATTTTATCTTTAATGTGACAATTTATCGTCATACAAATATGACTTATTTACACTATAAATTTTTAAAAATCTTTTTTAAAAATTTTAGTGTTCAATCAAACAACAATAAGTAAATTGAAATGGAAGAATACAATTTTTCAATTCATAAAAATAAGCATGGGAATCTGAAGATCCGATATACTAGTACGAGACAACAATAAAAGCTTAAAAAGGTTGTTAAAGAGAAATATTATACTAGGTCGTTTTAGAAGAGCACTATGAGTATATTTGAATTCACTTAGTTTGGTATGATGGAAAATGTTTTCTTATATTTCCTTGTTTGGTTGCAATAAAATGTTTCCTTGTTTGGTTTCCTCAATTTGAGGGAAAATGACTTCCTTCATGGACCAAGGGAAGTCATTTTCATAAAATGACAAATGTAACTTATGACCCTACCTCCACCCCTCTACCCCACCCCAACAACACTTATATTCACATGACTCAAAAAATTCACATTTCTCAAAAATTTATATTACACGAAAATATTTTTCACTGTGTTTTGCTTCAATTCTTCACTTCTTGAAATAAAAAATAGTGAAACCCGAATTTTTCCCATTTCCAATGTTTGTTGAATGTATTGTTATTTTCATATGCATAGAGGAACACTTACCTATGTTACTTTTGCTAATTGTATATTTCATTTTATCATCGATGTAACTTGTTCACGAGGTTGAATAAGCTTGTCGTTCCGTTATAATTCTATTGATTGTAGTATCTTGAGATTGTCCTGACAAAATATTGAAAAGTGTCTCCTATATTTGCTAATTAATAGTTGCTTAAATTTAGTGATTGTAATATTTAGTATTCGATATTGATATTATTTGCTATGCTTAAATTAGTTCTTACAAATTGTTGAGTTGCTAGAGGTACTGATATACTAGTTAACAGTTAGTAGTATTTTCTAAAAAAATATTTTTTCACTCACCAATCAAACGCTAGAAAATATTTTTCTAAAAAATAGTCTCTACTCACCAACCAAACACCATAAAATATTTTTCGGAAAATATTTTCCACTCATCAATCAAACATGAGAAAATAAGTAGATGTTGGGTATGATGTAGTTTTGATGATTGACAAAGTTATATGAAACATGTCAGCCAAGCTGGTTCACAGACACACTGTCTCGTGTAGCTAAAACTTGTAGCAAAATCATCGATGATTAAAGACAAACGTGAAAAAATCAAGGAAGGAACAGATGGGTGGTTAATTCAGATAAACTCAAGAAAATAAACATGTGCTGATTTAAAGAGTTGGAGTTTGACTACAACACTAAGAAGACAAGAGTTGGAATTGAAGAAGGAGTCTCACTTGAAGTAGAACTCTATGCAATGAGAGCTCTAATTGAAGGAGGAGTTTGAAATAAAGAATGACTTTTTGAAGAGTTGTGCTTAAATAGAAGATGCATCAGTCAGAATAAACTCACGCACTTATAAAGAAGAAAAGCAAAATCGACAGATTGACTTCACGAAGTGCTACTAAATCACTGAAGAAACACATTAAAGAACCTGGTCCTAAGTATAGAATCCAACTAAGAGTTTTAGGGTTTATTTTTAGAGTTGTTCATTGTGTTTGAACTGTTGATGTAATATTATTAGTTTTAATGTGTTATAAACTGAACTAGGAGCTAGTCTTTGAGTTGGGAAAAACTCAGAGACTTTGGAAACGCATACCCTGGAGGTGTGTGTAGTTAGGAATTAGAGTTTATAATTTCTAGCTACTGAGTTAAAAGAATTAGAGTTTATAATTCCTATTTGTTGGTTACAAGAGTTTTGTAATCAGTCGTTGTTGAGGCTCAGAGTTATTTAGTGAAGTTGGGGTTAAATCCTGTAGAGGTGCAGGTCGTAATTTTTTACACCATTTGAGCCGAGTGTTTTTTGTGTAAAAATTATTGTGTTCCTTACTTTCTGTTTTACTGGTTCCTTGGAACACGTCAGGCAACCCATTTCATCCATAGACAACTCTTACGTTAAAGTCACTAATTAGTAGGGGAGGTACTCTAACAAGTGGTATCAGAGCTGGTTATCTTGTGAAGGCTAACACCTTAAGATAAGATCAAAGATGAATTCTGCACCACCACTGGCTACTGCGCAGCCTCTATTGTTCAATGGACAGTACTCAGGATGGAAAGAAAGGATGAAAGATTTTCTTCAGGCTATTGACTATAAACTCTGGAATAGAATTATTGATGGACCTCAATACCTCATGAAGAAGGATGCTGAAAATAAGGATATATTAAAAGACAAGAATGAGTATGATAAGGCCGACCTTAAGATGCTTGGAAAGAATGCAAAAGCTAAGTATATTTTTATTTGCGAACTTAGACCAGATGAATATAACAGGATCTCAGGTTGCACCACTACAAAACAAATTTGGGAGACTCTTGTGAATGCATATGAGAAAAACATGGATACCTTAGAGAAAAATAAAAGAACTAAGGATAAGTAAATAACACTAAAATAGTATGACATTGTAGAATCAGATCTGGATAATATAAAGCTTACCAAGAATTTCAAAAAGTATTTTAAGAAAGGAAAGCGCCAGAACAAGAAAGGAACGAGTAGTAGGTGTTATTCCAACTATAAGTTTCAAGCTGGTTATTTCAAGTATGAAGATACAGATCATATGATCAGGGATTGTTCATTGTGGGAAATTGAGCGAAAAAATGCAAGAGCTGAAAAAGAGTTGAAGCTAAAAGAGAAATCTTACTCTAAAAGGAAGGAATCATTTGCTACGATGCCTGCATAAGGATCAAGCTCAGAAGAATCTGATGATAATGGAGTTGATGAAAGTGAACTTATGGCTATAGGTGACTCAGACATGGAAGAAAAGGAAAAAAATCGGAGGTAAGTCTACTTGATCTTAAAGATAAATTGCATCTTTGTTCTAAGAAAAGACTAATTCCCTTGATGAACGCATTGATTGATGATTTTCACGAGCTCACATCTAAAAGGGATCAGTTATTCAATGTTTTTGCAAGTCTAAAGTTTTATTATATTTATCTTGAGACTTGCAAGAATATCACTGATACAGAAAACTGCATCCTAAAGGAATAGGTCAGTCAACTTGGTTCATCAAACCTAGATCTAAAATTAGAAATCTTAAAGTTGTCAATTACTGAAAAAGAAAAAGGAGCCATGAGTGAAAATCATCAAAGAATTGAGTCTGAACTTAAACAAAGAAAAGATGAATTGTTTTATCAAAGAGAAAAGGTTAGAAATCTAACTCAAGAAAACTCTAGGATAAAACTTGATCTTGAAAGAGCTAACTGATGGACCAAGTCATCTAGAATTGTTAATCATCTATGTAGTAGGACTCAAAATGAGAGGGCTGGCATAGGTTTTCACAAAGAAACTATTTCCTATAAATATTTATGTTATATTTATGGAAAACTAGGACACCCAACCACTGAATGTCCTGTTGCTTCCAAAAGCAGATCCAACAGTCTAAATCTGGCAAATAAATTATCTCAGACCAAGAAAAGGATAACTAAACCTAGTCAGAGAAACAGGTCACATAACCTGTTACCTGCATGGGCTAGAAAAAATCTGATTTATCCATTTACTTATAAGAAAGGACCCAAGCTTGTCTGGGTGCCTAAAGTTAACCCCTAATTTATTTTGCAGGTAAGAGTAAAAGGAGGCAAGAAAAATTTGTACATGAATAAAGCTTGATCAAGGTATAAGACTTGAAGAAAATAAAGTTTCTTTCACTCACCACATTTAAAGGGGGAATGGGTCATTTGAAAGATGGTCATATTTGTAGTGCTCGTGTAAGGGGGAAGCAAGGGAGATCTACAAAAAATAACGATCTAGTGCTTGAACCTGGTTCGTATAAATTTTTGTGGACTAATGTAAGAAGCAGAGAAGTTAAGAGGATGACAGTGAAACTACTGAGCATGCACAGAAATATATTGTACCACCTGTTCCATGACTGAGGGCATATCGACAGGGGAAACAACAAATCAATGACTTGGGACTATGGTATCCAAAGGAAAACAATTTCACTTTTGTGGCCTATAAAGATGTTGATTATGTGGATTAATTAATTGACTAAAAATGCACCACTAACACTAAGTAGATAGCATTTTGGAAAGAATAGGTTAAACTTGGAGATGATTAAAATTGCATGAACTTCCCTCAATGATTGAATAGAACAACCATTTTTCTTTTTGATCTTATTATCTAAAATGTTATTTGATTCAACCTTGCACATTTAGTTGTGTGTCCCAATTCCAGATTTTTGACTCTTCTAACCTAATTTTGTATTACATTGTGCAGAAACATAGGTACAAGTAAGCAATTGTGACCATAAAATTTTTCTTATTAGGTATGTTCTACACTGACATAAGCATAGGCTGTCCAAGTTGAAACAGTTAAGCACGCTTGTTCAATTCCTCATGCTTCATTCTCCCCTTGTCTAATAAAGCTGACGAATTTGTTGACCAAACTTTCTTTGATTCTCTTCAAATAGTTGTTCACAAATATGTGAATCCTACACCAAAAATTCCTTCTTCTCTTTCAACCAAAATATTAGTTGTGTACCATGGATTTTCCAAGCTTGATCATCAATCACATGCAACATATATTTTTTGAAGAATAAAAAGGGACATGCTCTCCCTTTTTATTCCTAATTGGCTCAGATCTTTTAGGACTTCTCAGTCCTAGTTTAGGTTTGACTTTTCAAACAACAATGGATGTTTTTAAATAGATGAATCATTCTGCTCTACTTGGTTGAATAAGGAGGGATAACACTCATTGAAAAAAAATATAAGAAAAAATGATTTAGCTGAGATAAATTCTGAAATAGAAGCTGCATAAGATAGTCATGAAGTGGAATAAGTGGTCCTTCAGGCTAGGATCATGACTTTGAAGCTTGACCTTGATTGAGAGAGGGATGAAAATATTGAAGTCATTCATCAATTGACACGGTTGATATCATCTGTTCCTCCTTCCTCATCACTATTCGAACCCTTAGCCATGTACCACTTTTATACCATATTTTTAAAATGCTTAGTTATTTTTCATTGTTTAGTACTAGCTTAAGTTTAATGTGAAACATGCTCTAGCAATTAAATGGAATGGTTATCTTGGCTAAATTGACTCATGTTTTTGTTCTTTTAAATACATTACTATGTTGGCTTAAGCTTTTTGTCTGATTGTTTTGGTGATAGCCCTAGTGGCCATGAATAGCATAACTATTACTTTGGCTAGTATATTATTGCATAGAAGTAGTTTTTTTATGATGCCAAAAGGGTGAAGATAAGAGGAATGTGCAATGTTTATAACCCATTGACTAACCTATTTCATTCTAGTGTATTATACTTTAGTACCTATAGGTGAAGATGGTCGAACGCACAAAGACAAGAGGTTTTTCATCATTAAAAAGGGGGAATTTATTGGGTACGATGTAGTTTTGATGATTGACAAAGTGATATAAAACATGTCAGTCAAGCTGGTTCACAGACACATTATCTCGTGTAGCTGAAACTTGTAGCAAAATCATCGATGATTAATGACAAGCATGCAAAAATCAAGGAAGAACCATATAGGTGGTTAATTCAGATAAACTTAAGAAAATAAACATGTGCTGATTTAAAGAGTTGGAGTTTGACTACAATACTAAGAAGACATGAGTTGGAATTGAAGAAGGAGTCTCACTTGAAATAGAACTCTATGCAATGAGAGTTCTGATTGAAGGGGGAGTTTGAAATAAAGAATGACTCTTTTAAGAGTTGTGCTTAAATAGAAGATGCATCAGTCAGAATAAACTTACGCACTTACATAGCAGAAATGCATAAGCGACAGATTGACTTCTGGAAGTACTACTTAATCACTGAAGAAACACATTAAAGAACCTGGTCCTAAGTATAAAATCCAGCTAAGAGTTTTAGGGTTTATTTTTAGAGTTGTTCATTGTGTTTGAACTGTTGATGTAATATTATTAGTTTCAGTGTGTTATAAACTGAACTAGGAGCTAGTCTTTAAGTTTGGAAAAACTTAAAGACTTTGGGAACGCATACCTTGGGAGGTGTGTGTGTAGTTAGGAATTAGAGTTTATCATTCCTAGAAACTGAGTTAAAGGAATTAGAGTATATAATTCCTATTTGTTGGTTACAAGAGTTTTGTAATCAGTCGTTGTTGAGGCTCAGAGTTATTTAGTGAAGTTGGGGTTAAATCCTGTAAAGGTGCAGGCCGTGGTTTTTTACACCGTTTGAGCTGGGTGTTTTCCGTATAAAAATTATTGTGTTCCTTACTTTCTATTTTATTACTTCCTTGGAACACGTCAGACAACCCATTTCATCCATAGACAACTCTTACATTAAAGTCACTGATTAGTAGGGGACGTACTCTAACAGTAGAAAATCAACTTATTTTCCAAGAAGACATGTTCCAAGAAAACATTTTCCATCATACCAAACACACCCTTGTTAAGATAAAATAACTTTTAAAGATTTTTGTATTTGAAGAAAATAAAAAGCTGTATATAAATATTTAGTTTTAAGTTAAAATAGTAAAAATAAATTCAATGTCATAAATTATAATTTCTAACTTACGACTTTTGATTTATATGACCAAAAGACAAGCATCAATCCAGACAGGCCTATACTTTACCTCTTTTTATCTAGTGTTGTATCTCTTTTTTTTTATATATATAATTTTCATATTTTATCCTCATGAATATTCTAGGAAAAGAATTGTTTGATTGTTTAGCAAAATTATAAAGAAATTAAGGTGTAAATCATTAAAATGAATAAGATAAAATGTAAATTACAAAAGATAAAAATAAAAGAAGAAGAAGTAGCAGTAGCAGCAACTCATTCTGATGTAGAGAGAACTAATATAAAGCAGTTGAATAATAAAGTACCTCTTACATTATAAGTCTCAAGATACACCATTCTTATTTGGACTAGAATTACATCTAAAATTTGATGCATGTCATCTGGGACTCAAAAGGTCAGAATTTATGTCTATTTTATTGCTAATTAGTACTTAATACAGAGGGGTCCTTTCCAAATTCCCACCCCTCCACTCAAGCTTGCTATAAAAAATTGAGATCGTGGGTGAATATAGCAGCAAAAGCATCCATTCGAGTTCTAGAAAAAGACAAGCCAATCTCTAAATCTACATTAAAGTCCTTAGATTTACTAAGAGACAATGATATTCCACCATTATTGTCAAGAAACAAACTCTAACTTGGCGGCCCTTCTCCATCCGAAATAAGCAGCATATAAGTCAAGTTTTGGCGATCCAACAACTGTAAGCATTCGGTTCTCACCTATGGTGTTTAATTCTTTAAACCAGCTACCATTCTGGATCCATTTCTCATCCTTCATCATTTTCTGAATGACTTCTCTAATTAATTCTGCTGCAATTGTAAAGCCTTCCTTTCAAGCTAAGTTGGCATGTCTTGTTATTGCGATGTAGCCCACTATGCAATTCTCGAAATAAGATTGAGGAAGCGGTGGATTGAGTCACGTTCTGCAATCTCCTGCACATATGAACAATTCCATTACATTGTCTTCTATGATCTCTTCTCCGATTGCGTCCTCTAATTTTATCAAGAAATTCCATACATAAGCACACATTATAGTGAAAGATCTTACATGAGTTAGAGTACTCCGTCGTCTTGATAACATTAAAATCTTGAGTTTCTCAATGTCATCTCATCTTATAGTAAATTTACCTTGAACCTTACGTTTTCGAAGAGTTACAATGTCACGCATCTCTAGATTATTTTTCTTCTTTACTTCCCATATGGACATTGCCTGTCTATATGGGTCTTTGATTATGGACCTATCATAAAATGGAATCAACTCTTTCGATAAGAATTGTTCACGGCCACCAAACTTGTGGAGCAGAGCCCAGGCCCTAATGAACCCTAATTGGTAGCTCCATCACCAGCAATGTGATTATTAGTTAAACAAATGGATACACCTATATTTGGAAAAACAGTCACTTGAATGGCTAAGATTGGTGCATCCTTAGGTTCCGTCATCTGAGGAACAAAGTGATAAAAATCCTTAGCATCAGGGGGATGGTCATCAATGAGATAATTGAGATCCATATCAGTCTCAGAAACCATAACTGACATAGAATCTTCTGTCACATAGCGTAACTCAGGATATCCATTCAAATTTATTGGGCAAGCAACATTGCCAGCTAAGGGTGTATAGTATTTGAGAGTGAGAGATGGTAAATCTTTAAGAGGAGGGATAATGTTTTGTATGAAATCGAGTTTGGTAATAGGGAGCTTGTAGAATAGTATAATCTATATACGGCGAAAGTCTAACCATATATGATCAAAATAGGTAAGAGGGAGTGTCAACTCAGCAACACTACCAGGAAGTGGCACAACTTGACATTGCTCAATCATGGATGCGATGTTAACTATAACGTTTGGATAAGAAATAAACATGTATAGAATTGGATTCTGTCAAGGTCCAGAAGATCACATGGTTGGAGCTTGGAATGCTCACAATGATGGATTTTCATCTCAATCCATGGAAACCTTTACAGAGAAAACAGAGAGAAAAAAAGAGAAAAGTGGAAAATGCACAATTTTTATTAAACTGGACAAAAAAAGCTAAATAGAATAAATAGAGTATTTATAACTGACTGACTACTTAGATGACAGCTGCATGCTATAACTACCTAACTGTGCAAGTGGCTAATTAAGTTATAGTACACCTAATGAAATTAGTAATACATCTCAATACCCCCCCTCAAATTGAAGATGAGGATATCACTGACAACTTGTCAAGGATGGAAGCATGCTTTATTCCTGTGAGTGACTTAGTCAAAATGTCTGCTAACTGATGAGCCCATCTTGAATCTTGGTTCGAACAAAGTGATAGTCAACCTCAATGTGTTTAGTACGTTCACGAAACACGGGATTTCTGGCAATGTGAATGGTGGATTGACTATCATAATAAATAGGTATAGGACCTGAAGATGAGACAGTCAATTCATTACGCAACCTTTATAACCACACCAGCTCTCTTACTACTTTTCTCAATGACCTATATTCAGCCTTAGCTGAAGAAAGTGAAATGGTTTCTTGCTTCTTAGATTTCCAACTAATAGGACTGCCTCCCAAGAGAACAATGAAGCCTGTGATTGACCTTCTCGAATATGGGCAAGTAGCCCAGTCTAAATCACAAAAGGCTTTGAGAGTGAGGTCTTCTAATTTAGACAGGAAGATTCCAAGAGTGGGGTCTTGTTTTAAGTATCTTAACATGTGAAAAACAGCATTCAAGTGAGGCTCTCTTGGATCTTGCATGAACTGACTCGATTGTTGGACCCCATATACAATGTCTAATATAGTGGTGGTGAGAAAATTTAAATTTCCAACTAACTTTCTATAAAGAGTTGGATCTGAAACAGGCATACTTTCCTTATCTCTGAGCTTGTGATTAGGATCAAGAGGAGAACTTAAATTGGGATAGGTAAGACAGTTGAACTCCTTTAGTATATCTATTGTAAATTTTCTTTGAGAAATGATGATGCCATCACGTTATAGAATACCTCTAATCCAAGAAAATAGTGCAACAAACCTAGGTCTTTTATCTTAAATTGCTGATGGAGAAAGTCTTTGAGGTTGTTAATCTCTTCATAGTCCATTCTTGTAAGTAGGATATCATCTTCATAAACTGCTACAAAAATAACAGATGTGCCTCTTTTTCTATAAAATAGTGAGTGATCATGAGGAGAATGTGCATATCCTCTAGAATTCAAAGTGTCGGCCAGTTTGTCATACCATTGCCTACTAGCTTGTTTCAAACCATATAGTGATTTTTTCAGCTTATGAACCAAAGCAGGATCATGAGTTTACATCCCAGGAGGAACATCCATATACACTTCTTCATTCAAGTCTCCGTGACGAAAAGCATTATTCACATCTACTTGATAGATTTTCCATTATTTATTGGATGCTACTACAATCAAGGTTCTTACAGTTTTTATTTTAACATCTGGAGAAAAAGTTTCAAAGTAGTCTACACCTGCATATTGAGTATAACCCTTCACTACTAGCCTAGATTTAAACCTTTCAACACTACCATCGGCCTTGTGTTTTATTTTGTACACCTACCTACAACTAATGGGTTTCTTACCAGGAGGAAGAGGAACAAGATCCCAAGTATTATTGTCATGTAGGGCCTAAAAATCATGTGTCATAGCTGCCTGCCAATCAAGATTCACAACAGCTTCCTCATAAGAGTTTGGCTCATTATCAAGAGACACGTTCATTGCAAGAAACTGACTATTAGGGTCCAAATCATCAGGAGTTATATGGTGTTGTGCTATGAAAGATGTATAGAAAGAAGATGGAACCTAATCAGGTTGACTAGATGATGCTTGACTTAGGGGTGAATGTGGTAATTTATAGACGTTGTCTTGTAGATATGTCGGGACCTTATGATCCCTTAGAGAGCTTCTAGGTCCTTGAGAGTGGGGAGACATAACTGAGGTAGTGGTAGATGTAACTTGAGGTATAGATGGTGAAGAAGATGCTGCTTGTGGTGATGTAGGATCTAAGTCGTGCATAGTGTCAGTAGACCAAGGAGTAACATTAGCATTTCCTGGACCATCTTGTACAGGTTCATTAGTGGCAGGAAGATCATCAAAGCACTTAAAATTAGAAATAGACTTTGGAATGGAGAGATTGAGAGACTTTAAGGGAAAAATATTCTCATAAAAACAGACAACTCGGGAAACTATAATCTTCTTAGTGGCCAGACTTAGTACTCTATACCCTTTAGTCCTAAATGGGTAACCAACAAAAACATAAGGTGTGGTCTTTGGGTCAAACTTAGTTCTATGACACTTAGGTATTGTGGGATAACATAGACAACAAAAACTCCTTAAGTGGGAATATGAAGGTTTCTTGTCAAATAATAGTTCAAAGGGACATTTGTGATTGAGAAGGGCTGAGGGAAATCTATTGATGATATAAATGGCAGTGAGAACACACTCACCCCAATACTTCAAAGATAGTTTGGATTGAAAAAGGAGAGCCCTAGTAGTTTCAAGAAGGTACTTGTGTTTTCTCTCTACTACACCATTTTGTTGAGATGTATAAGGACAACTTTTCTGGTGAAGAATACCTTTGGATACAAAGAAATTAGTGAGACTGGTATTGGTAAATTCCAAATTATTGTCTGTTCTTACTGCCTTAATGGTATGAACCACATTACTCTTACAACTCAAGAGTTGTCCAAGTAAATCTACTGTGATTATCCACTAAAGTTAGAAAATATTTGTGTTTGTCATGTTTGTCTATATGATAGGGTCCCCACAAGTCAATGTGGAGTAGATAAAAAATGGTTGTAGTGTCTTTAGTTCTTGTGGGGAATGGTAACCTTGTTTGTCTTGCCATAGGGCAGATTGGGAAAAAAAAGGTTTGGTTTGGGGAAAATTTAGCTGGAATGGAAGATATTTTCCTCATTTTGCTAAGGGGCACATGCCCAAGTCTATCATGCCATAACTGATCAATGTCATTACTATGAGGTAAAACAACATGAGCAGAAGTAGCATTAGCATTATTTTGGTGAGATAAAGTATTTACATGTGGAGAGAATGAATGTAAATTGCAGTAACAGTAACTATATCTGTTGTACTACTAGAAATCCATCATGGTCTTTACCAATCTCTTAAGGCCTCTTTAGAGAAGGGGCCTGTAGAAGACAGAAAGAGTCAGTGAATAAGACAATACTTTTAAGATGCACTGTTAAGGAATTGACTGACATAAGATTATATCTGAAAGAAGGTACAAAAAAAAACTTATACAAAATGATATGGGAAGCAAGCCTCACACTTCCAATTTCAGTGACTTTAACTCTATACCCATTAGATAATCTAATTAACATAGGATAAGGTAAGGGTGATATGTAGGATAATTGAGATCTATCAAAGGTCATATGGTGGGGTGCTCCTGAATCTAGAATCCACAAGTCAGACCTTTCCTTGAAGCATCCATAAGATAAATTATCAAAATCATAGAGGAGATGCAAGCAAGAATACCTGCAAAATGAGCAGCTCCACTGGGCAACTGGTTGTGATTGACACTGTCATGATTGTTCTCTGCATTGTTCATCTGAAATTGAGCCAATAAACTAGATATTTATCCATATTGTTCCTTGGATAAACCAAAATTAGAAGCCTCTTTATGGCTCACAATAGATCCTTCTCCTAGTTCAGATATCACATTATGTGTTGCGTTTGTAGCAACTGTTTTTCCTTTATAGTTAGAGATTCTATTAGAGTTATATCCATGTGGCTTTGAATTGTAACCTTGTGCTGATTTGTGGTTGTGGCTTTGAACATGTGGAGTTTGTCTTTGTAGATAGCCATGGAGTTTATAACACCTCTCCTTGGTGTGACCAGTCTTTTTACAGAAGTCAAACACAGTTTGGAAAAAGTACTTGCGGAGTGATTCAGATGAGTAGCAGTGCAATTTGTTTTGAAACCTTGAGCACCAGAAGTGCTAGCATTCAAAGAGGTAGATTCACCAAAAGGCTGCTGATGTGGTTTATTTTCTCTTTGCTTCTCTTCCTGCACCAGTAAAGTAAAGGCCTGGCCAATAGAGGGAAGAGGATTTATCATGAGAATGATCCCCCTAATTACTATGTAAATCTCATTTAATCCCATCAAAAACTGAACGAGATGTCTATCTTTATCAGCCTTGAGCATGAACTCCTTGGCTCCACAGGTGCAGACACAAGTACAATCATGTTTGTAAATGAGATTATTCAGCTCTTCCCAAAGCTTCTCCAATTTGGTGTAATATCCAGTAACATAAAGAGTGCCCTGACTTAGATCATTAATCTCCTACTGAATTTGGTAAAGTTTAGCACCATTCGTCTGGTCATACCTATTAGATAACTTTGACCATAACTCAACCGAATCACACACATATTTGACACTATCTGCAATCTACTTCGATAACGAGTTCAAAATCCATGATGTTACCATATCATCACATCGTTCCCATTGGTGATACAAAGAAGAGTGCTGAGAAGGTTTCTTACATTCACCATTGATAAAACCAAACTTGTTCTTAACAGATAAAGTATGCAAAATATCTCATTTCCAGGATCTATAACCAAATCCATCAAACTGAAAAGGAACTAATGAAACCCCGATTCCATTAGAAGGATGGATGTAAAGAGGACTACTCACATCAATCATGGTTGCATCCACCATAGTCGAAGAAACTCAAAACAACACGTGAATTGTGAAAACAACGAGTAATCAAACCACAATCTCAATGTAAAATCGGTCAATATAACAACGTAAAGAGAATGATCGAAGCAAAACACCACAAAATAGGGAAACGCAATGAGAGATCGAAAATCACGCAGTTAATGAGAAATAAAAAAAAAGGATGAAAACAAGAAGTAGCAATAACCTGTCTCTGATACCATGTCAAGGTCCAAAAGATCACATGGTTGGATCTTGGAATGCTCACAACGATGGAGTTTCATATAAATCCATGGAAACCTTTACAGAGAGGAAGAGAAGAGGAAAGTGGAAACTACACAATTTTTATTAAACTGGACAAAAAAAGCAAAATAGAATATATAGAGTATTTATAACCGACTGACTACTTAGATAACAGTTGGATGCTATAACTACCTAACTGTGCAAGTGGCTAACTAAGTTACAGTACACCTAATGGAATTAGTAATACATCTTAATAGATTTGCTTATCAAAATATATGGAGCCATGAAATGGTGGTTGGTTCTGAATTTTGATGACTCAAAAGAGTAACTTCATACCTAACGTGATTGGTCCTTTTCTCTGACTCTTTTAAATTTCGGAGACAGATTTATGATTTAAAGTTTATGAATTTTAATACCAACTTTAAGTTAATACTAGTCTCTTTATTCGGACATACATGTCATTATTTTTCTAATTTGATTTTTACATTTACTCGTTATTTTGAACAAATCAAGAAAAGATAAATTTTTTTTCATATTTTACCGTTAATGTTAATTACTTATTATCTAAATTGTTTTTCAAAACCAATTAATTGCTACCTCCGTGCATCTTTACTTGTGCACTATACTAAAAATAAATATCCTTGGCATTGCATTTCCTAATATATTAAATTTATTATATTCAAAGGATAATATGATAAAATTGTTGGGTTCAAAGTATATGAAAAAGTGTGAATAAAAAATAGAGAAGAAATGGAGGAGAGAAGGGAGACACCAATTTAGAAAGTGTACACCCAAATTGAAAAGTTCATACTTTCTCCCACATTGGTGGAAGAAGAGAACTTGTGAGTGCTTAAAATAAGGAACACTTACTCCACATGGTAAGTGAGGCAAGAAATAGGAGATGCGTCACGCCGTCGTCATGATCGATCGATGAGATCTATCTTTTTGAACAAAATTTATTCGAAAGAAATTTAATCCGAAGGAAAAGTAAAAACGTAGTAAATTTTTCTGTATTTTGATCCTCCAGTTATATGCATACATGACACTGTTTCAAACTGATGCTTCTGAGAAATGCACTATTTCGAACTGATTCTTTAGAAGGATGCAATCCTTTAACGAAATGACACAATGATTCACGAAATGACCTGCCTATTTAGAAAAGATGCAATCTTTGGACGAACAGACATGATTTTTCAAGAAAGGTCACACCTTTTAAGTGAACCATTTCCACTTTTCAGAAGAGGCATATGAAGGCTATATAAACCTTCTTTCATCCACAGGTTTAGACACAATTTTTCTGAAATAAAAACTCTCTTTTTGTCATAAAAGTATTCTGTGTGATCAATCAAACTGTTAGTAAGTTTGTAGAATTCGACAATTTGAGGTACTGCTACTGTTCAGATTGTAGGCCATTTTATCCTGGAAGGAAGATTTCATAACCTCGGGTACAGTGAGGGAAATTATTCCTTAAGGACACTCTGTGAAGTCGGGAGACTTGGCCTTAAATTCTGTTTCATCTATTTTCTGAAATCTAACACACTTCTTGGATATATTATTAAGTAATCTTGTGTTGGAGGTGTTAAAGAACTTCAATGATGTTCTTGCTTATACATGAACTATTGTTGAAGTTGGTGTTGCAATTATATAGATTCTTGTACCCGCTACTACATAAAATAACAATCTTAAGGAATAACTTGCATAATCTATATTGTTTATTTTTTGAGATTAAAGCTTTAAGCTTTCTACTCCTTTTGAACTTAACTAGTGATTTGAAGACATAAAATCTTCATCACAAGTTAAAGATCACTCGGTTGATGATTGGAAGTCATAAAAACTTCATCGTTAACTAGAAACAATAAAGTTGCTTAACTTTATAAGTAGTATTCTGAAAATACTAAATTTTATTGTCTTGTGGTGACAAAAAAAATGACTAACGAAAGTCAAATGCAAGATGCGGCTACGACTGTGGGGGCAACTAGTATTGCCTCAACAAGTAGAGCAAATGCTCCGCAACTAATGGCACCTGCGGAGAAGCCCAGAAAATTTGTGGGCAATGACTTTAAGCGATGGTAACAGACAATGTTATTATACCTCACAACACTATGTCTTCAATGGTTCACTAGTGAGGATGCTACTGAGGTGCTCGAGGGAACCTCGGACAAAGAGCGTTTCATAATTGTAGAGTCTTGGAAACACTCGGACTTACTTTGCAGGAATTATATCTTGAGTGGTCTCAAAGATGACCTCTATATTATTTACAGTGGAACTAAGACATCGAAGGAAATGTGGGAGGCACTAGAACAAAAATACAAGACAGATGATGCGGGAATTAAAAAATTCTTTGTTGCAAGGTTCCTAGACTTTATAATGATAGATAGCAAATCAGTTGTCTCTCAAGTACAAGAATTGCAAGTAATCATCCACGATCTCCTAGAGGAAGGTGTATCTTTGAAAAATACCTTAGTTGAACAAATTAAAAATGGTCTTAGTACTCATATAAACTATTTTGTAGGTTTGATTGTGAATGATGTATTTCAAGTAGCAGCAATCATTGAGAAGCTACCACCTATGTGGAAAGACTTCAAAAACTATTTGAAGCACAAACGTAAGGAGATGACTATCGAAGATCTTATTGTCCGACTGTGTATTGAAGAGGATAATAAGGATGTCGAGAGAAGGTCAAAAGGAAATTCTATAATTAATGGAGCACATATTGTAGAAAATGACCAAAAAATTCTAAGAAAAGGAAGAAAGTTGAACAAGGAAGCAATCAACCCAAGAAGAAATTCAAGGAAAAGTGCTTCAACTGTGGCAATATTGGCCATAAGTTCACAGATTGTCGTTCCCCTACGAAAGGCAAGAAAAAGGACCAAGAAAATATGATTGAGTCCAACAAAGAATGTGATAATCTGTGTGCTATGTTTTCAAAATGCAACTTGGTGGGGAATCCTCGCGATTGGTGGATGGATTTTGGTGCCACTCGCCATGTTTGTGCCAATAAAGAGTTGTTTTCGTCATCCACTCCAGCTCAAGTAGAAGAAATGATCTACATGGTTAACTCCGCTACGGCTAAGGTAGAAGGAACAGGAAAAGTGGACTTGAAAATGACTTCAGGAAAGGTCTTAACACTTAACAATGTCTTGTACGTTCTGGAATTACGCAGGAACTTGATTTCTGTTTCACGTCTAGACAAGAACGGATTCAAATGTGTAACCGTTTCTGAAAAAACTGTAATTAGCAAAGGAGAAGTGTATGTAGGAAATGGTTATCTCACCGAGGGCCTTTATAAGATGAATGCTGAAATCAATAAAAATTCAAATTCTTTTTACTTGGTTAAGTTTTATAATTTGTGGCATGAACGTTTAGGCCATGTTAATTACAAAACATTACGAAAATTGATTAACTTAGAGGTTTTACCAAACTTTGAGTGCAATAAATCAAAGTATCAAACGTGTGTGGAATCAAAGTATGCAAAGCATCCTTATAAGTCTGTTGAAAGGAATTCCAATCCTTTAGATTTAATACACACTGACATTTGTGATATGATGTCAACACCATCACGTGGTGGGAGAAAGTATTTCATAACTTTTATTGATGATTGCACTAGATATTGTTACATCTACTTGCGAAATAGTAAGGATGAAGTAATAGATGCGTTTAGGCAATACAAAACTGAAGTAGAAAATTAGTTAGAGAAAAAGATAAAATGATAAGAAGTGATAGGGGCGGAGAATATAAATCTCCCTTTGCCGAAATATGTGAAGAGAATAGAATCATCCATCAAACTATGGCCCCGTATTCACCTCAATCTAATGGAATTATGAAAAGAAAAAATCAAACTTTGAAGGAAATTATGAATGTCTTACTTATAAGTTCCGGTTTACCACAAAATTTGTGGGGGGAGGCTATCCTTACAGTCAGTCGTATACTCAATAGAGTTCCCCATAGTAAGACACAATCAATTCCTTATAAAAAATAGAAAGGAAGGAAACCTAACTTGAAATATTTCAAAGTATAGGGGTGTCTAGCAAAGGTCCAAGTTCTAATGCCTAAAAGGGTTAAGATAGGACATAAGATGGTGGACTGTGTATTCATAGAATATGCTAAAAACACTAAAGCATGTTGGTTTTTAGTTCATAAATTCGAACATCCGGATATAAATAAAAATATGATAATTGAATCAGATAATGCTGAATTCTTTGAAAACATTTACCCATATAAAACTAGACATGAATAGTCTAGTGGAGGATCTAAACGACCTCGAGATGAGCCAAGTGAGAATGTACATAATGAAGAGAATCCAAGATGTAGTACACATCAAAGAACTTCTACTACGTTTGGATCATATTTTGTAACATTTTTCTTAGAAAATGAGCCTCAAACATTTAAAGAAGCAATGTCGTCGTCAGACTCATTATTTTGGAAAGAGGCAGTCAAGAGTGAGATTGATTCACTAGACCGTTCCGATACTATTGGTTGATCTTCCTCCAGGAAGTAAACCTTTAGGTTCTAAATGGATCTTCAGTAGGAAAATGAAAGCGGATAGTACTATTGACAAATACAAGGCAAGACTTGTAGTAAAAGGCTTTAAGCAAAAATAAGGCCTTGATTACTTTGATATATACGCGCCAGTAATAAGGATAACATCGATTCAAATGTTAATTGCCTTGGCGGAAGTATATGGTCTTGAAATCCATCAAATGGATGTGAAAACCGTATTCCTAAATGGAGAATTGGAGGAAGAAATTTACATGGAACAACCTGAGTGTTTTGTGGTTCCAGGAAAGGAGAATAAGGTGTGTAAACTTATTAAGTCATTGTATGGACTAAAGCAAGCACCTAAATAATGACATGTGAAGTTTGACCAAA
Organism: Capsicum baccatum var. pendulum; assembly: GCA_030864225.1. Taxonomy (NCBI): domain Eukaryota; kingdom Viridiplantae; phylum Streptophyta; class Magnoliopsida; order Solanales; family Solanaceae; genus Capsicum; species Capsicum baccatum. The sequence goes on along the minus strand of CM061559.1, from coordinate 33,784,042 downwards.
CCATGTTGGCAAACGGGTTCAAGATTAATGAATGTGATAAATGTGTTTATATTAAAGACACTCCGAATCACCAAGTCATTATTTGTTTATATGTGGATGATATGTTGATCATCAGTAGAGACATTTCTGACATAAATACAACGAAACAAATACTCAAGAGCTAGTTTTATACGAAAGACCTTGGAGTTGCGGATGTGATCTTAGGTATAAGAATCCATAGAACTCCACAAGGGTTGGCATTGTCACAATCTCATTATATCAAAAAGGTACTTGACAAATTTAAGTATATGGAATTCGGTATTGCCAAGACTCTATTGGATGTGAGCTTTGCACTTCAAAAGAATGAAGGTGAAAATGACTCACAAATGGAGTACGCAAGAGTATTCGGATATTTAATGTATATAATGAATTGTACACGACCAGACATAGCATGCGCTATTAGTAAGTTGAGTCGGTACACAAGTAATCCCAACAAAACTCATTGGATGGCAATGAAAAGAGTTTTAGGGTATCTAAAATACACTCAAGACTATGCCTGGCATTATAATAAATATCCCGCGGTACTTGAAGGATATAGTAATGTAAATTGGATCACTGGATCGAACGAAGTAAAATCTATGAGTGGATATGTATTTACTATCGGTGGAGGTGCAGTCTCTTGGAAATCATCCAAACAGATATGTATTGCTCGCTCTACAATGGAATCTGAATTTATCGCATTAGATAAAGACGGTGAAGAAGCAGAATGACTCCAAATTTTCTTGGAAGACATACCTTATTGGCCCAAACTAGTGGCATCAATATGTATACACTGTGATAGCCAAGCGACAATAGGTGGGGAAGGAAACATGATGTACAACGGTAAATCTCATCACATACGACAGAGACATAATACCATTAGAGAACTTCTCTCTAGTGGAATTATCACTGTTGACTATGTTAAGTCAAAACATAATGTGTCGAATCCACTTACAAAAGACCTATCTAGAGAATGAGTGGAAAGGACATCTAAGAGAATGGGTTTAAGGCCTAGGACAAGTCAGCATGGTGGTAACTCTAACTAAAAGACTGGAGATTCCAAGAGCTAGGTTCAAGGAGATCAAACAAAGTTGTGTCTGACAAGTTCAACATTATCAATTACCCAACCCATTCTCATGATGTAGACAATGTTTAGTAAACAAGGATAAGACTTAAGGTAAAAAATCTTTTAATGATTATCTAAATTTGGCAGATTTGACCAAATAGTTTAATCTATAGGATTGAACGTATATAAATCACCTATGTGAGGGCGAAGTGGAAGCCGCTTCAAGAAGAATGTTAGTAAAGGCCTATTCTCTAAGCTCTCATGAAACCAGGACGTGTTCATGGCTGAAAAGAACAAAACCGTGAGAACCATAAATGTTAAAAGGCTGGTTGTGTGACATGTGTTGTCTAGGTGTACACTAAAGATCGACAATTTAAAGATATCAAATCTACTAATTGACCGAGTGAATCCAATGCATGTTCACTACGGAAAGTTCAAAGGAAAACCCACTTATCCAGATGTAATCAGTCTTTGCTTGATGATCATATACTTATCCATAAAAATTTTATGAAAAATAGTCATTTTCCATTCATGTGGGGGATTGTTGGGTTCAAAGTATATAAAAAAGTGTGAATGAAAAATGGAGAAAAAATAGTGGAGAGAAGAGAGACACCAATTTAGAAAGTGTACTCCCAAATTGGAAAGTTCACTCTTTCTCCCACATTGGTGGAAGAAGAGAGCTTGTGAGTTTTTTAAAATAAGGAACACTTACTCTACATGGTAAGTGAGGCAAGAAATAAGAGATGTCTCGCGTCGTCGTCGTCATCGCTCGCTCGGCTCGGCTTCGGCTTCGGCTTCGGATTTGGATTTGGATTTGGATAATGATCGATGAGATTTATCTTATTGGACAAAATTTATTCAACAGAAATTTAATCCGAAGGGAAAGTAAAAACGCAGTAAATTTTTCTGTGTTTTGATCCTCCAGTTATATGCATGCATAGCACTGTTTCAAACTGATGCTTCAGAAGGATGCAATCCTTCAACGAAATGACACACTGATTCATGAAATGGTCTTCTTGTTCAGAAAAGATGCAATTTTGGACGAACAGACATAATTTTTCAAGAAAGGTCACACCTTTTAAGTGAACCATTGTCACTTTTCAGAAGAGGCATATGAAGGCTATATAAACCTTCTTTCATCCACAGGTTTAGATACAAAAATTTTTTGAAATAAAAAATCTCTTGTTGTCTTAAAAATATTTTGTGTGATCAATCAAACTGTTGAATGAGTTCGTAGAATCCGACAATTTGAGGTACCGCTATTGTTCGGATTGTAGGTCATTTTCTCCTGGGAGGAAGATTTCATAACCTCGGGTACAGTGAGGAAAATTATTTCTTAAGGACACTCCGTGAAGTCGGGGGACTTGGCCTTAAATTCTGTTTCATCTATTTTCTGAAATCTAACATACTTCTTGGATAGATTATTAAGTAATCTTGTGTTGAAGGTGTTAAAGAACTTCAAAGGTGTTCTTGTTTATACATAAACTATTGTTGAAGTTGGTGTTGCAATTCTACAGATTCTTGTACCCGAAACTACATAAAATAACAAAAATTACCTTGTCATTTACTATTTTTAATCTGTGTGTCAGTAGCGGACAACTATTGATGGATAAAGGGAGTATTAAATATCAATTAATATGAATAGTACAATAAAATCATTGTACCAATTATTATTTTACTAATAAATGTATCAAGTCTTGAGTTTATAATTAAATATTTATAAAAAGATTTACCAATAGATTTTGTAATAGGAATACATATATATATTTAGAGTAAATTGTTGAGCTCAAAAGAATTCAAAAGTGACGTCTCAATCCGCCCTGGGAAATGTGTATACATACTGTTGTCTCAATGCACTATTGATAGGCATATGTGGCTGATTTTGAATTATGCCCTACTAGAGGCACATCCAAAACGTGTGTGAATTAGAAATTTAGTCCAAAAGCACATCAATCCTAAATCAACAACCACATATTTCGTATATTTCTATAAAGTGGGATCTGAAAAGAATAAAATATATATAATTCATATCATTATCTCAAATAGAGTAGAGATTGTTTTCGATGGACTTCCGGCTCAGGATAAATAATAATATAATAGACGAAAAAATAAAAACAAACAACAAAAATAATATCACATCGCTAGATAATAAAAGAAATAAGACACCCACAAACTAATACTATAAACTAGCTATTCAAAATCATAGACATCACCAAAACACCACGAACAAGAGGCTACAAGAAACTACAGGCACAACTCTAAACAAAACACTCTTCCCTATTATTACGGACATACTCCTATATCCTGTGTGAATAAAATTCGAAAGCAAATTAAAAATAAAATTCGAAAGCTAATTAAAAATAAAATTGGTCCACAATATGAAAGCTATTGAAATAAAAAAAGAGAAGAAGAAAAAATAGAAGTTAGTCATTGCACAAGACTGTGAAATACACTTCTTCACCTAATTATGATCTATTAATTTAAAATTTCACTTGTATAACACATATTGTGATTCGATATGAAGAGTATGACACAATTTATATTTATTATGTAACAAATGAGCCTCAATGTATAGTGTGTTTTTGGTTCTCTCTTGACGGGTCAGTGTTTTTATAAGCTAGTGATACTATGACATACAATGCTATTGCTTAAATTTTTATACAATGCTATTGCTTACATTTTTTAATTATTTAGAAGAGTAAAATTAAAATTTATATTCGCTTTTGACATTTTAAAAATATATGTGATAATTCAGCTTATTCCTAGCCATTGAATTAAGATCGATCAAGGGGTTTATGTGAAGGGAGTATTTATTTTTCAAATCCAAAATGTTAAAGAGGATAAAGTGAGTTTTTTTAATGACAAATTTGATTGAATGATTTTATACTAGAAAGAACTAATAGGATAAAATGAAAAGCACAAAAAGTATCAATGAGGGTGGGAAAAAAAGCCTCACTCTAATGTAGAAAGAACCAATATAAAGCAGTTGCATAATAATGAAGTCTTGGATGACATAAAAATACACCAAATACCGGCTTGAAAAAGGATTCTTATTTGGACTAGTATTACAATTTGCAGCTACAATTTAAAGTATTTCATCTAGGACACAAGAGGTTAGACTTCATGTCTATTTTCTTGGTAATTAATAAAATCAGGCTTGCTATAGAAAAGTGAGACCGTGGGTGAATATAGCAGCAAAAGCATTCATTCGGGTTTTAGACAAAGATAAACCAACCTCTAAATCTCCATCAAAGTCCTTAGATTTATTAAGAGACATCGATATTCCATCACCACTGTCAAGAGAAATGACTTCTAACTTTACAGCCCTTCCCCATCCAAAATCAGCAGCATATAAGTCATGTTTTGGCAATCCAGCAATTGAAAGCATTCGGTTCTCATCTATGGTGTTTAATTCTTTAAACCAGCTACCATTCAGAATCCATTCCTCATCCTTCATTCTTTTCTGAATGGATCCTCTAATTATTTCCACAGCAATTGTAAAGCCTTCCTTTCCTGCTAAGTCAACATGTCTTGTTCTTGCAACGTACCCCACTAGGCAATTCCCAAAATAAGATTGAGGAAGTGGTGGATTGAATCGCGTTCTGCAATCTCCTTCACATCCGAAGAATTCCGTTAAATTATCATCTATGATATCTTCTTTGATCGCGCCCTCTGATTTTATCAAGCACGTCCATAAATAAGCACATGTTATGGTGAAAGATGTTACAGGAGTTAGAGTATTTCGTCGTCTTGATGATATTAAATTCTTGAGTTTCTCGATATCATCTCGCCTTATAGTAAATGTACTTCGAACTTTGTGCTCATGAAGAGTCACAATGTCATGCATCTCTAGATTACGTTTCTTCATTTCTTTCCATATGGTCATGCCTTGTCCATATGGGTCTTTGATTACAGACCTATCATAAAATGGAATAAATGCTTTCGATAAGAATTGTTCATGTCCACCGAATTTGTGGAGTTCAGCCCACGCCCTAATGAACCCTACTATGGTAGCTCCATCACCAGCAACGTGATGATTAGTGAAACCAATGGATACACCAAAATTCGGAAAAAGTGTCACTTGAATGGCTAAGATAGGGGCTAATTGGACCCCCGGTGCATCCTTTGGTTCCGCCAACTGAGGAACAAAGTGATAAAAATCCGTAGCACTACGGGGATGGTCACCAATGAGATAATTGAAATCCATATCAGTCTCAGAAAAAGTAATTGACACAGAATCTCCTGTCACATAACGTAACTCAGGATATCCGTTTGAATTTATTGGACAAGCAACATTGCCAGCTAAGGGTATATAGTGTTTGACAGCAAGGGAGAGTGAATCTTTAAGAGGAGGAATAATGTTTTCAATGAAATTGGGTTTGGTTATAGGGAGCTTGTAGAATAGTATCCGCCGTACACGGTGGAAGTCTAACCACATATGATCAAAATAGGTGAGTGGGAGTGTCAGCTCATCAACACCACCAGGAGGTGGTGCAACTTGACATTGCTCAATCACAGAAGCCATGTTAATTAAAACGTTTGGTTAAGAAATACACAACATATATAGAATAATATTGGCTTATCAACATATATATGGAGCCATTAAACTGTTACCTCTGATCAAGAGTCATTTCATACATAACATGATTGGCCCGTTTTTGTCTCCGTCTCCCAAAATGTAATCAGACAGATAGATTCATGAGTTACAATTTATAGGTTTCTCTATCAACTTTAAGTTAATACTATAATTATATATACCAATAATTTCATTACACGTATACATATTTCTAGAGTTCAGATAAACGTTATTGAAGTCATGTAAATCCATAAGTGGACGTCTCAGTACGCCCTAGGCATATGTGGCAGTAAATGTGTATGGTTGTAACTGGCGCCTTTTGTCCTAATTTGAACTGTTGTCTCGATGCATTATTGAAAGGCATGTGTGACTGATTTTGGATTATGGCCTACCAGAGACACATCAAAAACTACACATGTTTGAATTAGAAATCAAATTCTAGAGAATTTTAGATATCTTTAGAAAATTTAGTCTAAATAGATTTATTTTGAAAATTGATTTAAGAGTCAAAATCAATATTTTCAAAAGGCATTTTCAAGACGAGTCTCAAGGCGATCTTGGGTGGAGCATATGAAACACACACCGGACGCAATTTAAAGACGTACACAATTGAATTCAGCGCATAAGTCCCGAACATAAAGTTCTAATTTCCGGGCGTAAGAATGTATGTCCCGGGAGTTAGTTTAGTTTTTACTATTTTAAAAGTATTTTTTCTATAAATTATGTTTTTCATAATTGGTATAATGATATTTACATTTTATGTTATCCTTTTTTCAAGTTGTAGTGATCTTTTTTAAAATATATAAATAAAAAAAGTTACTCGTATAAAATGACGCTATCATATATAATTTTTTATAACCATATCTAAAATTGAAAAGGATACATATATAGATCAGAGCACTATGTTTACGGAGAAACTGTATCCACTTTTGTTATTACTTTTACATTTATATTATTTTCCATCTTTGAAATATATAAACAACAATCATCAGTGCAATATTAGTTGAGGGTGGGAAAGGACTAGTACAGTAATATAGAGATGAATATATATTGATATCTCATTTTAAAGATTATCTTGATTGTTATTATTTTTGTGTTGATACCTTTCTCAAATAATAATTATAAGATTTTTTTTCTAATTGTCGGTGAAATATTTAACTTTAGTTACAGCATTATTGAAAATCTATATTTGCTTATTTTTTTAGTATAAAATTATAAAACTGAAGATGCATGGGATATACATTTCATATATCTATGGGGCTTATATACTATGCCTCAGGGCTTAGGCCTCACCCCCTACAACGTAAAATGTCTCTCTTCGCGCTCCTTTCTTTTAAAACACTGATTAAAAACATATATAAACTATCTCATATTTTTGAGTTTTATACTTGACATATTAGGAGGGGAGTTTCCAAAATGAACTATGACCCAATGCTTAGCGAAATACATGTCGCTTTATATCTAATGATATGTGTACTGCACTCTGGCCTTTATTTAAAATCTGGGGAAAAGTCATTGTTTTCACTCTAAACTATACTCGAAAAGTCAAGGTCACACTTAAAACTATCATAGTGACCTATTAAACACCTAAACTATATAAAAATAATATTTTTTACATCCTTTAAAGCATTATACCACTTGTATGTGGTGCGGTGTTTCACACGCACCTGCTACGTCAACGTCACGTCAGCATAATACGAAAAAAATAAAAAATTTATTATTTTCATAAAAAAAAATTCTTTTTAATTTAATTTTTTCTTTAATGTCCAAAACTTCCATTGTTATGAGGTCAATGTTCAAAGAGATAATACATCGAAACACCCCTAAACTTGTAGCCAAAACTTACTTTAGACCCTAAACTTGTATGACAATTATTTACCCCCCTTAACGACTTTAAAGTGTATTATTTTGTCCCCTTAACGGCTGACGTGGCAAAAAATAAAATAAAAGTGTGTTTCAGTAAAAAAAAAAGTATAAAAAATTTTTAGTGGGGCCCACTTTAATATTTTTGACCATTATTTTTTTCTCCTCCTTCCTCACACCCCACCACCCCCATTTCTTCTTCTTCCTCACACCCCACCACTCCTATATCTTCTTCTTTCTCACACCTATTGAACCTTCAACAACAAATTTCAAATTTTCATGAAACAATTGACTTTTATTTACCATAAGTTCAGATTCTTCCAATTTCAACTCCATCCATTTCTCCTTCATTTCTTTCAATTTCTTCTTTCCCAATCTCTTTAATCTTTCTTCATAATTTGAAAAATACACTTTCATTTCATTCACTAATAATGGAAACTCATCCAAATTCACATCATCTATGTGTGATTTTTTCTTTTCTTTAATAGCATCTCTATCCCAAATCTTCCTTCCAAGTTCATAGATCTCTCTGTCATGTGGAGTTTTCATTAGTGATTCATTTAGGGGAATTTGTAGGGTGGTTCACGACGGAGGTGGGTATTTTTCGGTGAGTCATTATTAATTGAGTGAAAGTTATTGATGTTAATGGTGGCGGGGGCTATTGAAGCATAAGGAGAAGGAGGAAATAGGGGGTAGGGGTGGGGGGCTCTTGAAGCATAAGGAGAAGGAGGAACGACGGGGGTGGGGTGAGGTTGGCTATTGAAGAAGAAGGAGGAGGAGGAAGGGGGTGGGGTGGGTTTTTTATATATATATATATATATATATATATATATATATATATATATATTTAAAATATATAAAAATAATATGTGTGTTGGATTACTTTTTAAAAAATATATATAATTTCTTACGTGGCAGTGACATGACACTGAGTTGGCAATGACGCGGGGCGTGTGTACTTCACTCTCCATAGTGAGAGTGGTATAGTTTTTTTAGGGTGGTACAAAATTCACTTTAAAGTTATTAAGGGGGGTAAATAATTGTCATACAAGTTTAGGGTCTAAAGTAAGTTTTGGCTACAAATTTAGATGTGTTTTGATGTATTATCTCATGTTCAAAACCTCCATTGTTATGAGGTCATGAACACCATATTCACCACCATAAACTTAATTCCACCAACAAAATAACCATAACTATGCAGCCAATTTAGAAATGAAGAGCTTTATTTGATTTTGTTATGAGGTCAATGGAGGTTTATCCCACCAACAAAATTATCATAACTATGCAGCCAAAACTTCCATTGTTTTTTTCCATAACATTAACACCTATGCATCTAATTGAAGGGTTGAGAAGATACATCAAAAATAGATATTATTGTCTTCCATCGGGCACACACTAATTTTAGCAATCTAATTACAGTTAGAAGTCACTAAACACTCGACATTTTTCTTTTCCCGATTACTATGGCAGCATTTATTTGGTGATTGGATTACTTCATTTCTAGATTGACTGCATAGTTTTAGGTAATTGGATTACTTCATTGACGGCGGTAGGTGAAATTAGTGTCGATTTGGTGGGGATAGATGGTAGGATGTGAAGAAATTATGTTATCTGGTGGTGGGGTTGGAGTTTGGGGGGTGGGGGTGATGAAGAAGATACGTTGGTTGGCGTGGGGTTGGAGTTTAGGGGTGGGGGTGATGAAGAAGATGATGGTTTGGGGGTAAGGGAGGGGAGATGGATGCTGGGGGCTGGGGGCTGGGGTGAGGAGTATTTTAACTTATTTATTTTTGCATTAATTTGTAATTTAGACGAGTCTTTTTTTATTTAAATAATTATGTATTTTCCACATCAGATTTAGGGGGTAAAAAAATTCACTTTTATATAATTTAGGTGTGTAATAGGTCACTATGATAGTTTAGGTGTGACCTAAACTTTTCGAGTATAGTTTAGGGTGGAAACATGAAAAAATAATTTCATTGTGGCAAAATTAAATAAACTAATATCAAGTTAAAATTTACTGTAACTAATTAAGGTTAAAATTATAACCATACAAATTAATTATATTCATCCATTGTGGCATTCAACGTCTTCTTTTCCAACTTCTCAGTCGTGGTCTCGTTTTAGCCACTTGGTAGGGGAGAGTTTATGGTTTTGAAGAAATCAATTTTAAAATAAAAATAATGTGACAACTTATCGAGTCGTTATATATGATTGGTGGACGAATATTTTATGGCCAAACATGCATAGAAAAGTTTGTAGACTAATATTTAATGCTACCCTTAATTAATGCTAAGGCTAAGTTGAAAAAGAATAATTAATGATCTCATGATCTTTAAATTGATAGTTATTTTAAAACAAGTATATTTAGTAAACGTGCTACCAAATATTTTGAATGAAAGGATTATAATAATAGCTTGTTAGGTTAGTGATGAAAATGAATGAAAATTTGAGGAAAGAAAAATGAATGGAAAGTGAAAATGTGTATTCACTTTCTAGAAGAAGTGTTCTCCCACATTGGTGGGAGAAAGGAACTATTTTATGCTTAAATATAGAAGCATTTTTTCATGTAGTTAGTGAGGCAAGAAGGAGACAAGCCTCACGCTGTTCTTGCCGCTCACTCTGCCTGATAAGATGAAGGCTTTGACTTTGAATTTAGATTTTTCAAATGATCGAAAAATTATCTTTCTAGACAAAATTTATTTGAAATTTGAGAGTTAATAATTTCTTAGTTCAAAAATTTGATACAAAGTTTTTCTCTATTTCTGAACACACACGAGCATGTGCAGTCATAATGTACTTCGAAGGGACGCAACCCTTCGAGGCACTATTTGAAAATGAAAATGGGACTTGTGAGCGCACTTAGCCATCAATGGATGCAGATGATAGTGCATTTGTCAACACAAGTCATCTAAAACACACTGCTTTGTGCAATGAATGACATGCGGACGCATGTCGTGCTGTACAACCGTATGTGGGGTTCACATGTTGTCTCGATATTTCAAAAAATTACAACTTTTCACAAATCATTGTTTCTTTAATTTTTAGAATGAACATCTTTTGACTATAAGTATTTGATTTTTCTCAAGTATTGATACAAAATTTTGAAGTCATAACTCTTTTTATTCCTAAAAATTCAAGTGTGATTTGTATGTTCGTGGTTTGACAGAATTTGAGATACCACTATTGATGTGATTCATCTTATTCTGGGAGGATTTATTTCATAATCTCGGATACTTGAGGAGAATAATTTTCTTGAAGATACACCATAAATTTGGTGGTCTTGAATCTTGCTATCTTCATCTCTTTCTAAATATTTGGTTTTGCTATTTCCTAGAAAATAGTTTGAACTCTTTATGGTTGTTCATAAGTTGTTTGAATTTGTGATTGAAGTTCTTGTTGAAAATACAAATTTTGTTTAGTGTACCCGAAAAACAACAATCTTAAGAAAATTATGGTACTTATATCTATATTTGCTTTCCAAAGATTAATGCCTTTTGATTTTCTACTCTATTTGAATTTCATCATGATTGGAAGATGTAAAGACTCCATCATGAGTCAAAGATTCATTCGGTTGACGATTTGAAGAATATAAAAACTTCATCGTCAAATCAGAAACAAGTGTTTGAAAGTTTAATATTTTATTGTTAGTATTTGTGATACTAATTGGTTGCCTAATTGTGACAGTAAAATGACTACTTGAAATTATGTCAATGATGAAACGACGAATGTTGCAGCAACTAACATTGCTACTTCAAGTCATTCGAATGTTGCTCCTATCATGGCACTGGCAAAAATATTGTGAAAAAATTTTGATGTTAATTTCAAAAGATAGCAACAAAAGATGTTCTTTTACTTGATTATTTTAAGTCTGCAAAGGTTCATCACGAAAAGTGTTTCTAAATTGTTGGAAGAAACTCCAAAAAAAGAATACTTCGTAGTAACTGAAGCTTGGAAGCACTTGAATTTTTAATGTAAGAACAGTAATCGCCGTACACAGTAGAATTGTAACCACATTTGATCAAAGTGCAACTTGACATTGCTCAATCACCGAAGCCATGTTAATTATAACGTTTGGCTAAGAAATACACAACATATATAGAATAATATTGGCTTATCAACATATATGAAGCCATGAAACCGTTACCTCTGATCAAGAGTCATTTCATACATAACATGATTGGCCCGTTTTTGTCTCCGTCTCCAAAATGTAATCAGACAGATTCATTAGTAACAATTTATAGGTTTCTATATCAACTTTAAGTTAATACTATAATAATAACTGAGTTCATGATCAAACATTTATAAATATTTACCAATAATTTCATTATATGTATACATATATCTAGAGTTGAGATAAAAGTTATTGAATTTAGTGAATCCGTAAATGGACGTCTCAGCACGCTCTAGGCATATGTACTATATATAAGTAATAGACTACCTATATAATTATTAAATACATCTGGGTTATTCTGTAATTAGTTATTCTTCAGTTCTCTATATATACAGCTGTAACCCCTTCAATATCAATAAGATCAATTATTATTAAATTATATCATGGTATCAAAGCTAGGGTTTCTTCTTCCGCCCAAACCCTAATCTCTCCTCTTTTCCGACGTGTGTGCACCGCCGCCACCGTCTACACCACACCGCACGGCCTCCCTCCTCCGTCGTAGGTCGGCGCCATGGACAAGGTTGTTGATCCTCTGTCAAATTTACCGTCTGGAGTAAAATTACTGCTCAGGAATCTCCACAACCTCATCCCCGAAAAATTATCTGACAACAACTACCCGGCCTGGGCACTTAATGTCCGCACCACCCTCGCAGCCAACTTGCTGCTCGGATGGATTGACGGTGCGGAGAAGCCGCCGTCCGAGACAGCCGAGAGGACGGCGTTATGCTCCCAAATCCCGACTACCTTCCGTGGATGATCGTAGACACTCAGATCCGAGCCTGCCTTCTTGCAGTTATTAGCCCCTCTGTGCACAAACACGCCCGGGGTTTTCTCACATCGGCTTCACTTTGGGACGCACTAGCCACAAGGTACAACTCTGTGTCCACGACTCATATTTTTCAGCTGCGTGACAGATTGCATACTCTTCGGAAGGGAACGAAGACGATGACTCAATACCTTGATGATGTGGCCTCTATTCTGTCTGACCTAGATGCTGTGAACGAGATTATTCCTGAACGAGACGTGGTGAATGCCGTGATACGTGGTCTTTCGGCTGGCTATTCCTCTCTCAAACAGCATATTCGCCTCTCACCTGTCGAAATCACTCTGAATCAACTGTCTGGATGGCTTAATGCAGAAGAATTGAATCTAGACATGGAACACAAATTACTGCTCGGAGAAGCCAGTTCCACCCCTGGCGTCACGGCTCTTTACTCGGCTGGTAGCGGGGGCTCGGCCAGGGGTCGTGGTGACGATCGCCGTAACCAAGGGCGAGGCAGCGGCGGCGGTAACCGTCGGAACGACGGGCGGCAAGGCAGAGGCGGGCCTCCACCGCGGGACGGCTTCCAGTCAGGCCGCGGACAGGGACGAGGAAACCAGCGGGGTCCCATACGTGATCTTCCGACGTGCCAAATTTGTGCTAAGCGGAGCCATTCTGCGGCTAATTGCTGGTATCGTTATGATGACTCGCAGAATGTATATAGCCAGTCCGGAGGATCAAGGGCGATGCATGCGTCCACAAACGCTCCATCTGGCGATTGGTATCTAGACACAGGTGCTAACACCCATGTGACATCTGATTATTCACAACTTCAAGCTCCTCATCCGTATCATGGCCCAGCAACTATTACAGTAGGCAATGGTCAATCCCTTCCCATCACAAACACTGGCTCTGGGTCTGTCTATACCCCAAATGGTAAATTTCATCTCTCAACCCTTCACCACGTCCCTTCCCTCACATCCAATCTTTTATCTGTTTATCGCTTTACTAAAGAAAATAACTGCACCCTCATTTTTAATGACACCAATTTCCAGATAGTGGACAATACCACGAACCGGGTGCGGTACACGGGCCGCTGTGAGCATGGGCTATACACTCTTCCATCCAGGTCTCCGTCTGTTGTGAGTCAAGCCATTCTCTCGTCCACCTGGCATCGCCGGCTTGGGCACCCATCATCCGCCATCACCAAATCCATTTTATCTTCCTTAGGTTTTAATTTTTCAGAAAAATTACATTGCGAGTCCTGTTCAGTGTCTAAATCTTGTCGTTTACCTTTTTCACTTTCTGAACACAAGGCCACTGCGCCATTTCAATTAATTCATTCTGATGTTTGGGGTCCAACCTCAGTTCCTTCTGTTCAAGGTTTTCGTTATTATATCTGTTTTGTTGATGATTACAGTAAATTCACTTGGCTTTATCCTCTGAAATTTAAATTCGAAGCTTATACTGTTTTTGTCAACTTTAACCGAATGGTTCAAAATCAATTTAATGCCAAAATCAAAATTTTTCGAAGTGACAATGGCAAAGAATTTGTCAACAATGCATTTGGTGTTTTTCTTCAAACTCTAGGGGCTCTTCATCACACTTCATGTCCATATACCCCTGAACAAAATGGCGTCGCTGAGCTCAAACACCGTCACCTAATAGAAACAGTTGTTGCGCTCCTCCATGATTCCACCTTACCTGTTTCCTTTTGGGTTGATGCCCTTGCTACTGCCAACTACCTCATAAATCGCATGCCCATTCACACTCTCTCCAACTCCACTCCATATGCCCGTCTCTACAATCATCCTCCCGACTACATCCATCTCCGCCCGTTTGGGTGTCTAGTTTATCCCTGGTTGCGTCCACACACTCAACATAAACTTCAACCTCGGTCCACCCCTTGTGTCTTTCTAGGCTATCATCCCACTATCAAAGGTTACAAATGTTTCGATCCTGTATCTCAGAAAACATATGTTTCCCGTCATGTTCGTTTTGTGGAGGAACAATTTCCTTACACAAGTCTTTCCTCTACTCCATACTCCCCCAATCCACTTGGCATTGTGCCATTATTCCCGTCCTTTTCACCCGCTCATGCTCCGGCTCACTCGGCACCTAACCCGGTACCCCACTACACCACTACCCACCCGTCCCAACCACCTAGCCACTCGAACCAACCACCCACCCACCCGAACCCCCAAACCTCCCACCCGAACACCCGGCCGACTGCCACACAACCCACCACTTCCCTACATCGTACTCCTAACACACCTACAGCCACCCCATCCACCGCTGCACATCCCAGCTCCCATGGCAGCCCCACCCAACCCCCGTCCACACATCATACAACTCCACCACCCCTTCCTAATCACCCTCCAATCAACACTCACCCTATGACGACCCGAGCCAAGGCCGGTATCTTCAAACCCAAAGCCTACCACACTCAAATACCCTTTGATGCACATCCCATAACTGAGCCTACTACCTACAACCAAGCCTCCAAAAATAGTTTCTGGTGCCAAGCTATGGATGAGGAATTTCAGGCTCTGACTGAACAACGAACATGGGATTTGGTACCTCTGCCTAGTAACCGAAAGTCTATTGGGTGCAAATGGGTGTTTCGCATCAAACGACATCCCGATGGATCTCTTTCTCGCTATAAAGCACGTCTGGTGGCAAAAGGGTATCATCAGGAGTATGGTGTGGATTATAAGGAGACCTTCAGCCTTGTTGTTAAGCAATAGACTATTCGTCTGGTCTTGTCTCTTTCTCTTCACTATGATTGGCCGCTTCATCAGTTAGACGTCAGCAATGCCTTTCTTCATGGTCATCTTGAGGAAGAAATCTATATGGTTCAGCCACCGGGATATGTTAATCCCAACTGTCCTCACTATGTTTGCAAGCTTCGCAAATCACTGTATGGCCTGAAACAGGCCCCACGTGCCTGGTACACACGCCTCTCTACTTTTCTGCAGGGTCTTGGTTTTCGCACCTCCCATCATGACAACAGCCTCTTCACCCTTCACTGTTCTCGAGGGACAGTCATCATTCTTATCTTTGTGGATGATATTGTTATTACAGGCAGCTCGTCATCACTCATCACTGAAATTACTGAGGCTATGCATCGTGACTTCAAACTTAAGGACCTCGGTCCTCTGGAGTTCTTTCTTGGCCTCGAACTCATCCGCAAATCGGGAACCATATTGATGCATCAGACAAAATATACCCTTGAACTTCTAAATCGAGCTGGAATGACAGACTGCAAACCCGCGGTCACTCCCATGGCAGTCCGCCAATCCCCAGGGCCGAATACTCCCTTTGCCGATCCTACACTATATCGGAGCCTCGTCGGTGGACTTCATTATCTTGCTGTTACTCGTCCGGACATCCAATATGCAGTCAATCGAGTCTCCCAATCAATGCATGCTCCCACAGAACAACACTTTCAGGCCTTGAAACGCATTCTGCGCTATCTTCAAGGTACTCTTCACTGTGGAATTTTATTTAAAAAGGGCTCGTTTGATATATCTGTTTTTTCTGATTCGGATTGGGCTAACGACAAAGATGATCGGAAGTCCACTACTGGATATATTGTTATGATGGGACCGAATCTGATTTCCTGGTGCACCAAGAAGCAAACGCGAGTGTCCCGTTCCTCCACAGAAGCAGAATATTGTGCCATGGCTGCGGGTGTTGCTGAAGCCATGTGGTTACGATACCTTACGGATGCACTTGGCATTCCCCCGACGAAACCACAAATTTATTGTGACAATCAGTCCACTATTTGTGTTACCAAAAATCCAGTCCTTCATGATCGTATGAAGCATGTTGGGTCCGACTGTCACTTTGTTCGCGATGAGGTACTTGCAGGAACGATGGCCACGCACTATGTCCCATCTACTGACCAGCTTGCTGATATTCTCACCAAGCCCCTTCCGTTACAGCCTTTTCAGTATCTCTGCTCCAAGCTGCCCCTCGTTACCGCTGATCAGCTTGCGGGGGGATAATAGACTACCTATATAATTATTAAATACATCTGGGTTATTCTGTAATTAGTTATTCTTCAGTTCTCTATATATACAGCTGTAACCCCTTCAATATCAA
This sequence comes from Capsicum baccatum var. pendulum, assembly GCA_030864225.1. Taxonomy (NCBI): domain Eukaryota; kingdom Viridiplantae; phylum Streptophyta; class Magnoliopsida; order Solanales; family Solanaceae; genus Capsicum; species Capsicum baccatum. Next base: position 33,767,481 of record CM061559.1, on the reverse strand, counting down.
TAAGATCAATTATTATTAAATTATATCAATAAGTGAAGGTTGGGGTGACTACCAAGGGTATTTCGGTAATTTTAGTCACCTCAACCTTCACTTATATATAGTAGTAAATAAAATGGTTACACATGCATATGATTTTTTTCTTATATTTATTAATTTTATCCTCATTTTTATGGTGCAATAAAATGGTTACACATGCATATTATTTTTTCCTTATATTTATTAGTTTTTTTCTCAGGTATTATTTTAATAATATTTTTATTTAGACCTTTGTAATTGAATTATATATAATAGTATTTTTTTTTTATAAATATCTTTTTTGTTCCTTGTTAAATGACTACACTGAATGTATATATTATGTTAACATTGGTTCATTGTATTACATTTCTTTTCTTTTACTCTTATACCAAACAATTAAAAAAAGTAGGAAATAATCTTCCCCAAAGTTGAATCTCTTTTGCACATTAGTGTTGTCAAAAATATCCGCGCCTTGCACCGGCACGGGTATCTAGTATATATATAAGTAAGGATAAGCTGCTGAAGCATGCAGCTTATGGACGACATGTCTGCTTCAACAGCTTCAACAGTGATTTTACTATATCATCGTTAATTAATTATTATAAGTCATTCGTAATAGAAAATTAATAATATTTAATTAAAAAATAAAGTAGATTTTTATGATGTGTTTACTTCAGCTGTTTCAACCGTGATCTTACTATATCATCTTTAATTAATTATTATAAGTTATTTACGTATTGTAAAATTAATAATACATAATTAAAAAAAGTAAATAGACATTTATGATATTCTTGTTTCAACTTCTTGAACCATGATTTTTACTATATCATTTTTAATTAATTATTATAAGTCATTTACGTATTAAAAATTAATAATATTTAATTAAAAAATATAATAAACATTCATGACATGTCTTCTTCAATTGCTTCAATCGTGATTTTATTATATTACCCTAATAAATTATTATAGATCATCTAAGCATTAAAAAATTGATAATATGTTATAAAAAAAGGGAAAATAGACACAAAATTCTAAGTTAACTCTTGATGTTTTAAATTAATTTAACGACTTATATGAATTCCACTTAAAACATTTTCCATAAGTACTTTTTATAGTAATGTTATTATATCGCTTTTAAATAGTTAGCCGTTGATGTTTTAAATTAACTTGACGACTTATACGGGTCCACTTTAAAAAAAAATCACAAGTAACTTTTTTAATAATTTTATTATATCATTTCTAGATAATTATTATAAGTCATTAAAATATTAGATAATTAATGATTATAAGTCATTTACGTATTAAAAAATTAATATTATTTAATTAAAAAAGTAAAATAGATATTTATGACATGTCTGCTTCAGCTGCTTCAATCATGATTTTACTATATCATCCCTAATTAGTTATATAAGTTATATGTACTAGAAAATTAATAATATATAATAAAAAAAGTAAAATAAATATTTATGACATGCCTGCTTCAGCTGCTTCAACCGTGATTTTACTATATCATTCCTAATTAATTGTTATAAGTAATTTACGTATTAGAAAATTAATAATATATAATTTAAAAACACAATAGACATTTATGACATGCCTGCTTCAACTACTTCAATCGTGATTTTACTATATCATACCTAATTAATTATTATAGATCCTCTAAGCATTAGAAAATTGATAATATTTTATTAAAGAAAAGATAAAATAGATACAAAATTATAAGTTAACACTTGATGTTTTAAATTAACTGGATGACTTATATAGAGTCCACTTAAATTTTTTTCCACAAATACTTTTTATATTAATTTTATTATATCGCTTCTAATTAGTTAACCATTGATGTTTTAAATTAACTTGACGACTTATACAGGGTTCACTTAAAAATATTCACAAGTAACTTTTATAGTAATTTTATTATATCACTTCTAAATAGTCATTATAAGTCATTTAAGTATTAGATTATAAATAATATAATAAGGATAAAATAGATTAAAAAAAATAAAAATTAAAAATGATCAGATAAAGTACTTTGCAATAGTAATATCTGTGTCAAAAAAGGTATGAAAGTAGTACACCTATTGAGATCTAAATAATTAGATTCAAACCAAAAAAGTAAATACATAGTTACTGTCACACCCCTTTTTTCACGCGTACTCCAAAAACATGGAATATTTTTAAGTTCGAAAGGGTTTTATTATTTAAGTGACAAGAAAAATGAAAATTTGTTTCGAAAAAGGATTATTTGCATTTTATTTCAGAGTCGCCACTTGGCATAATCCGGTGTGCCAAGTCACCTTTGGAAAATCCTTTTCGAAACCATTTGACTCTTAAACCGGTTTGCGATCACAGATTCCGGCTAAGGAATTCTGTTGATTGAGGGGAAGGTGTTAGGCACCCCTCGATCCCGTGGTTCAACCACGGTCGCTTGGTGAAGTGTATCGACTATTTTGGCATTATGAAATGTATAAATCACACAAAAGAAACACAAAATAACAAAACAAAACAGTCCAAAAACGTAAAAATCCAGTCCAATTATATAGTCCGAAAAAAAATAGAAAAATACGAAAAATATAAATCCTAGTCTAAAACTAAATCTAAGCTCCAATGCACTACCCGACGCCGCGGGCCTTCATCACGATCATTTTCCGCCAACATGATACGTCGGGGCATTCCCCGGTAAATAAATACAAGTGATCTCGGGGCATTCCCCGGCTAAATAAATACATCTAAATTAAATACGACAAACCAGAAAAAAAACATTCACATGCACATTCCAACATCCAACAAAACAATTATTCCTAAATTTCTCCTACCCGAACCTACGATTGCCTACCCGTTTGAATTATCATGATACTATCACAAAATTGATAATTACACGTGAAAGTAACAATAACGAAGAATCAAAACAACAACAAATCAAAATTAATCCTAATTCACTTTAACAATTTTTAACTCGCGCCCAGAATTCCCTTTAAACCACATGATTAGTGCATGCTTCGATTTTTCTATCACATTCATAATCCGAAACCAACATCAAACACAACACAAACAACGAAGATTCAAACCAAACACACAACAAATAAATCATTCACACCCACAACGTCGATAAAAGTCAAAATAAATTAAAGATTCGGTTAGAAGAAATGGACCTTGACGAAACTAATCCTTGTCGATAATAAAGAAATCCGAAGACCAAAATACTCGATCGGAGAACCTCGCAACGAATAGCTTCAAACTCGGTATTGAATTCAATCGGACAGATCGGAAAACTACGACAAAACTTCACAATGAATAATTCATCAGCCCGAATAAAAGCGAAATCTCGTCGGAGTCAAAGGGACGAGCTGCGGATTTTCGGCCGGCGAATGGTGTTGTCATCGGTGGACGAGCTGCGACCGGAGCTGGCCAACGCGGAACGGCGCTGGCACCAACGTCGACGCTGCCGCTGACGATAACGCTGCGGACGGCGATGGCTGGAGCTGGTTGCGCCGACTAGCGAAGCGGCGGAGGATCTGACCGACGCTGTAAGAGACGGTCGACGGACCGACGCGCCGCGAAGATCTGGTCGGAAATGGCATCGGTCGGATTTTTCTCTTTTTTTTTTCTTTTTTTTTTTAGTTTTAGGGAGAGAGATGAGAGGGAGTGATCGTGGACGGAGAGAGAGTGGCGCCGGCACCGGCGCCGGCGAGATCTATGAAGAGAGAGAGTGAGAGTCTAGAGAGATGGGAAAGGTTTTTTAGAGAGAGAGAGAGCAAAATCTGATTTTTTATCTTGGATCCTTCTCCTGTTCCTCCCCTTCATTTGTGTATGTCAGTATGTATATGTATTCTTTTTTGGAAGTCTTTCTTTTGGGACAAGAAAAAGAGAGGGGGGTGGGGTAGCGTGGGGGTAGGGGGTAGTGGTGAGGTGGGGGTAGGGTATGGGTTGTTAGAATAGATAAAATTTGTTAGTTGGTTGTTTTGTCTTTTTGTGCGGAAGTTATTATATAGGGTAGTACACATGGTAAGACGAGGGTAAAAATGGATAACTTGGGTCTTCGGGAGGGACAAAATTAGGCGTCTACATCATGCCCCCTTTGAATGCAACACGCAGTGTTTTCAGACAAAGAAGTAGACAACGAGACAAAATTTTGTCCCGACCATTATTCAAAGGAAGAAACAAAAGAAAGAAGGACTATCGGGTTTTGAATTAGGACAGCCTACCCAACCAAGTTATGAGAGGCTCGAGTGACAAGTATCTCAACTTTTGGAAGGCGGTGGACTATACCGAGTGTGAAAGTCGAGTGAGGTTCCATCGAGGTTCTGGTCCGCGGTTCTATTATTACATCAAAAATAAAAATTAAAAGCTAAAACATAAAGAAAATTACAAAATCCTATCTAAACATCTTCTGTTGGTTCTTGACTCGACTTTCATCACCCTGTTCTCCAGGCGGGCTCCTGGCTTGCAATTTCTTTCACCTTGTTGCTTGGCTTTCCATGACTTTGCTTTGTTGCTTGACTTTTCCATTTTTTCACCCTATTCTCCAGGCGGGCTCCTGACTTGCTATTTCATTACCCTGTTCTTCAGGCGGGCTCCTGACTTGCTATTTCATCACCCTGTTCTTCAGGCGGGCTCCTGACTTGCTATTTCATCACTTTGTTGCTATGCTTTCCACTTCTTCACCCCGTTCTGTAGGCGGGCTCCAATGCCGCTTGAATTACTCAAATAAGGAAGTGCATCTCCTCACAAATGTCTCCTGAATTGCTCAAACAAGGAAGTGCGTCTCCTCACAAATGTCTCTTGAATTGCTCAAACAAGGAAGTGCGTCTCCTTACAAATGTTTCTTGAATTGCCCAAGCAAGGAAGTGTATCTCCTTACCAATGTTACTGGAATTACCCGAACAAGGAAGTGCGTCTCCTTACAAATGTTGCTGCAATTACCCGAACAAGGAAGTGCATCTCCTTACAAATGTTGCTGCAATTACCCGAACAAGGAAGTGCGTCTCCTTACAAATGTTGCTGCAATTACCCGAACAAGGAAGTGCGTCTCCTTACAAATGTGCTGCAATTACCCGAACAAGGAAGTGCGTCTCCTTACAAATGTTGCTGGGATTACCCGAACAAGGAAGTGCGTCTCTTTACAAATGTTGCTGGGATTACCTGAACAAGGAAGTGCGGCTCCTTACAAATGTTGTTGGGATTACCCGAACAAGGAAGTGCGTCTCCTTACAAATGTTGCTGGGATTACCCGAACAAGGAAGTGCGTCTCCTTACGAATGTTGCTGGGATTACCCGAACAAGGAAGTGCGTCTCCTTACAAATGTTGCTGGAATTACCCAAACAAGGAAGTGCGTCTCCTTACAAATGTTGTTGGGATTACCCGAACAAGGAAGTGTATCTCCTTACAAATGTTGCTGGGATTACTCGAACAAGGAAGTGCGTCTCCTTACAAATGTTGCTGGGATTACCCGAACAAGGAAGTGCGTCTCCTTACAAATGTTGCTGGAATTACCCGAACAAGGAAGTGCGTCTCCTTACAAATGTTGTTGGGATCACCCGAACAAGGAAGTGCATCTCCTTACAAATGCTGCTGGGATTACCCGAACAAGGAAGTGCGTCTCCTTACAAATACCGCTTGAATTACCCGAACAAGGAAGTGCGTCTTCTTACAAATACCGCTTGAATTACCAAACAAGAAAGTGTGTTTGCTCATAAATGTTGCTGGATTTACTAAATAAGGAAGTGCGTCTCCTTACAAATGTTGCTCGAATTTCCCACACCAGGATTATCATAAGGCAGTATCTCATTTTGAAAGCGTGGTCCCATTTTTCAGGAGGATCCTGAACAGAAAGTAAAGTCCGATTTTTCAGGAGGGTCCTGATCTGAAAGTAAAAATCCCATTTTTCTAGAGGGTCCTGAGCAGAAAGTAAAATCCCATTTTCCAGGAGGGTCCTGGACAGAAAGTAAAATCCCATTTTTCAGGAGGGTCCTGAACAGAAAGTAAAATCCCATTTTTCAGGAGGGTCCTGAACAGAAAGTAAAGTCCCATTTTCCAGGAGGGTCCTGAACAGAAAGTAAAATCCCATTTGTCAGGAGGGTCCCGGACAGAAAATAAAAACCCATTTTTCAGGAGGGTCCTGAACAGAAAGTAAAATCCCATTTTTCAGGAGGGTCATGAACAGAAAGTAAAATCCCATTTTCTAGGAGGGTCCTGAACAGAAAGTAAAATACCATTTTTCAGGAGGATCCTGGACAGAAAATAAAAACCCATTTTTCAGGAGGGTCCTGAACAGAAAGTAAAATCTCATTTTTCAGGAGGGTCCTGAACAGAAAGTAAAATCCCATTTTTCAGGAGGGTCCTGAACAGAAAGTAAAGTCCCATTTTCCAGGAGGGTCCTGAACAGAAAGTAAAAACCCATTTTTCAGGAGGGTCCTGAACAGAAAGTAAAATCCCATTTTCCAGGAGGGTCATGAACAGAAAGTAAAATCCCATTTTCTAGGAGGGTCCTGAACAGAAAGTAAAATACCATTTTTCAGGAGGGTCCTGAACAGAAAGTAAAATCCCATTTATCAGGAGGGTCCTGAACAGAAAGTAAAATCCCATTTTCCAGGAGGGTCCTGGACAAAAACTAAAATCCCATTTTTCAGGAGGGTCCTGAACAAAAAGTAAAATCCCATTTTTCCGAAGGGTCCTGAACAGAAAGTAAAATCCCATTTTTAAGGAGGGTCCTGAACAGAAAGTAAAAATCCCATTTTCCAGGAGGGTCCTGAACAGAAAGTAAAATCCCATTTTTCAGGAGGGTCCTGAACAGAAAGTAAAATCCCATTTTTCAGGAGGGTCCTGAACAGAAAGTAAAGTCCCATTTTCCAGGAGGGTCCTGAACAGAAAGTAAAATCCCATTTGTCAGGAGGGTCCTGGACAGAAAATAAAAACCCATTTTCAGGAGGGTCCTGAACAGAAAGTAAAATCCCATTTTTCAGGAGGGTCCTGAACAGAAAGTAAAATCCCATTTTCCAGGAGGGTCCTGAATAGAAAGTAAAGTCCCATTTTCCAGGAGGGTCCTGAACAGAAAGTAAAATCCCATTTGTCAGGAGGGTCCTGGACAGAAAATAAAAACCCATTTTTCAGGAGGGTCCTGAATAGAAAGTAAAATCCCATTTTTCAGGAGGGTCCTGAACAGAAAGTAAAGTCCCATTTTCTAGGAGGGTCCTGAACAGAAAGTAAAAACCCATTTTTCAGGAGGGTCCTGAACAGAAAGTAAAATCCTATTTTTCAGGAGGGTCCTGAACAGAAAGTAAAATTCAATTTTCCAGGAGGGTCCTGAACAGAAAGTAAGATCCCATTTTGTAGGAGGGTCCTGAACAGAAAGTAAAATCCCATTTTTTAGGAGGGTCCTGAACAGAAAGTAAAATCCTATTTTCCAGGAGGGTCCTGGACAAATAGTAAAATCCCATTTTTCAGGAAGGTCCTGAACAGAAAGTAAAATCCCATTTTTTCGAAGGGTCCTGAACAGAAAGTAAAATCCCATTTTTCAGGAGGGTCCTGAACAGAAAGTACAAATCCCATTTTCCAGTAGGGTCCTGAACAGAAAGTAAAATCCCATTTTCCAGGAGGGTCCTGAACAGAAAGTAAAATCCCATTTTTCAGGAGGGTCCTGAACAGAAAGTAAAATCCTATTTTCTAGGAGGGTCCTGAACAGAAAGTAAAATCCCATTTTGCAGGAGGGTCCTGAACAGAAAGTAAAATCCCATTTTTCAGAAGGGTCCTGAACAGAAAGTAAAATCCCATTTTACAGGAAGGTCCTGAACAGAAAGTAAAATCCCATTTTCCAGGAGGGTCCTGAACAGAAAAATAAAATCCCATTTTGCAGGAGGGTCCTGAACAGAAAGTAAAATCCCATTTTCCAGGAGGGTCCTGAACAGAAAGTAAAATCCCATGGATGTCCATTTCCAATGGTAGCTGAATCAAGTGAAACGACTTTGCCCCTGTTTCAATAAAGAAAATTCGTCAGTGAAAAACTTAGTGGTAGTTTGCAGCACTTGGCTTTCCAGGCATTTGCTCTAGTGTTCATTCCCTTCATTTTATTTCAAATTGCTGACATTTGCCCTTGCTTTGTCGTGTCATTGACCCAAATTCAGATCATTAAGAGTGACTTCAAAATAACCACAGTATCTCTGCTTTGTCATGCTTCTCAAATAAATCCTTCAAACCTTGGTGTTTAATAAGTTCACAATTATGTCTCTTTCATATGCTGACTTTGTCCTGCATTGTGCAATTGAAGAAGTTGGTGGCCAGTTTTGAAATCTTTTCTCACTTTTTTGATATGGACTTGACTCAAAAACAAGAGAAAAATGACAATGACTTTTATTTGGACCACTGACTCAAGAAAACAAAATAAAATAAAGAGAAGAAAGAAAAGACAATGAGTGTCCCCATTTGAAACAAAGAAATGACAAATTTTCTAAAAATGACAGTCAACTCTAATGATTATGCCATGCCTTTTGGATCATCCAACCTTTCTACCAATTATTGTTGAGTTAATGGCCTTGAAACTGAGTTGTTTCCTTAGACCAATTGCATTCAGACCTCATTCGGCTAGTGACGTTTTGAAGGGTCTTTCCCTCAGCTTACCCTTGTCTTATGGTGTCTGTGAGGTTTTTACAAATGAGACTCTCTTATTCTCTTTTCTCTCAACTCACAATCGTCTCACGGTGCCCGTGAGGGTTTTCACCAATAAGACTCTCTCTTTTTTTATCTCTCTCAACTTACTATCGCCTTACGGTGCCCGTGAGGGTTTTCACCAATAAGACTCTCTCATTTTTATTTCTCTCTTGATTCCTTGGGCTGAGGAAGACAGGTAGTTCCCAAATACATCAGCATATCCCTTGCATGCTTTGCCTTAACATCCCCAAAGATTGATCTGAAGGTCTTTTCTTTGGTTGTAACTTGGCTTTTGGATAGGGTTAGAAAGAAAGGATGGCGTGAGGCCCAAACGACACTTGAAGTGGGTTAGGACTTACAACTTTTGGAATCGACTCAAACAATGAGGATTAACTCATGCCCCAGTTTCTTTTGACTGGGTGATTCTAAATTATTTATTTGGTTGGACCGAGCCCTTAGTAGGGCAGCCTACGTATCTCACCCCTGAGAGAGGAGAATCAGGTCATGCGTAGTTCTGGCAGCTTGTCCCTTTGCTTTGATCTGATTTTTCTCTTTTTTTTTCTTTTATTCGCTCTTTTCACTTTGCGATTTTTTTTCTAGCTCTATTTTCTTGACACTCTTTTTGGAAACATTTTTGTCTCTTTTTTGTAACTTTTGACTTTATCTTCTTACTTGACACTATTCTTTGAACTTTGCTTACTCTACCTTGATTCCAAAAGAGGGGTATGAAAGAAAATAACACTAAGGCTCAAATGAGGTAAACAAAAGATGACACAATGTTTGGATAGCAGAATAAAATGCCTTCATCATATCAATTCTTGAGAATGCAAGCATATAGCATGCAATGTGAAAGTACATGACCAATATCGCTTAGGACATGCTTTACAACACTAATTTGCCTTGAACATGTGTTTCACCTCTTTTTATATACTTGTCAAAGATACAACTCTACCTTTGTTGTGCATCCCTCACATCGAGTAATTCATGCTTCTATGGAGCTGATTATCTTCTCCTTAACCTTGATATAGGGATCACACGTCCACTATTTGACCTAATTGGGACCTGTCTTTCGATCGATAGCCAAGTTATTCTTGTGATTCTCAAAATAATTACCTTAACCTATTACCAAATGTCTCAGCACTCCATCTATTTTCTCATATGCTCTTTTTTTCTTTCTTTAACCCTCTGATTCAAAGTTCATGCTTAAACTGGATTTTAAGATCCGACTGAAAATTTCACTGCATGTCATATCACTAGAGTTAACACAAAATGTACTACGTACAGAAAACAAACAACCAACACATATTTAAACACAAAGAAAAATGGGACACTTCATTTAGTTGAAACAAAAGATAGAAGGGTTTGAACATAAACAACAAAAGAACAAAACAAGATAGATCCCTAACTACAACCCTGAAATAATTCGGAGAACAGAAAATAAAACAAAACAAGCTACCAGACCTCTTCCTAGTAGGGAGAGGGGTGACTTCTCAATTGCTCAGCCTGACGTCTTAGCCACTGGTTTGCATATCAGCATGACTAGAGCTTTCCTCACTGTTAATGTTCTGCACCATGATTGATTTATCTTGAATCATCTTTTCAATTTCTCTTTTCAAAGCACGACAGTCTTCAATACTGTGACCCTGAACATCAGAATGATAGGAACATCGTACATTAGGATCAAAACTTCTTGAATATGGGTCGGGAGTATACCCAAGAAGAGGAGTGATCATGTCCTACTGTACCAATCTCTGGAATAAACTTGCATACGACTCTCCAATGGGCGTGAAGTTATCCCTCGACTTCTGTCTCATTTCATTATTTAGCTTAAATTAAAAACCAGGCCTAGAAGGGCTTCGGTATGTATATGGAGTTGGAGGATGACTCGGCAAAGTTGGCGCACGCCAGTGTGGGTAAGATGGAGGTTGAACATAAGGTTGTGCATTATACACTTGATATGGAGGTGGGGGAATGGGATATAATGGATTTTGGTAAAGATTCTGTAGAGCTTGGGCATAAGCTTGGGTTTGAGCCCGTGGGTGACGATGGTGTGGTCCTCCTGCCCATGCCTGTTGTCCAACTGCAATGGCAGATGCATCTTCCACATTCTTCTTGCCTCCCATACTTCCCAAACCTTTATGAATTTCTTGAGTAGTCGCTTTTAATGTTGCAAAACTCACAATGCGACCAGTCTTAATTCCATCCTCTATCATCTCCCCCATTTTGAGGACCTCAATAAATGGCTTGCCTAACGCAGGTAACAAGTGTTGATATTATGTTTCATCCTGCACTTGAATAAACGCCTCCACTATCTTACTTTCTTTCATTAGCGGTTTCACCCTAGCAGCTTGTTTACGCCATCTAATCGCATACTCTCTGAAAGTTTCAGTACTCTTCTTATTCATATTAGTTAAGGATTTCTCGTCAGGAACCAACTCCATATTGTATTGAAATTGTTGCACGAATTCATTAGCCAGGTCATCCCATCTATTCCACTTGTCGATGTCTTGGTCAACAAACCATTCTGAAGCTAGACCTGAAAGACTCTCACAAAAATATGCCATGAGCAACTCTTCCTTCCCTCCAGCACCCCTTAGCTGGTTGCAATAGCATCTCAAATGTGCTATAGGATCACCATGTCCCACATACTTCTCAAACTTCAGCATTTTAAAACCAAGAGGAAGATGTACACTTGGAAACATGCACAGATCTTTATATGAGACGCTTTTGTACCCCCAAGTCCTTGCAAGTTTTTCATAGTCAGTTCCAAACTTCTCAATTTTCTAGCTATTTCCTCTTGTTCTTCTGTCATAACAAGTTTCTCAGTGTTAGGAGGAAGTTCAGGCAGTTGAGGAAAAATGTACGGACCCGTCAACTTAAGTGTGGGCTCGAGAGCGTAATGCTGACCACTAAAGATATTCAATACATGGTCGCTTGTAGAGTGAGGAATCACAACCGTTGGATTAACATTAAAAGCATGAGCTTCAGACGGAAGTGGGGCTGCACAAGCATGAATAGCAGGCGGATCCGAGCATATGGTAATTTTGTATTGAGGATTGGAAGTGGTTGGATATTGTTGCCCCGGAGTCGATCCTGATGCATGTTGTGGCATATCAACAAAAATAGGCAATTGTGCATGTGATACGGGAGGCAAGCTAGACAGATATTCCAGATTATCAGTGGGAACCGGAGGAGGCGGCAACCCATTAGCCCAAGCTCGATGCATTTCTATTATTTGCCGCCTTAATTTCCGAGTCTCTTCATTATCTCCTACATTCTCATTCCCCGAACTCCCTATCTGATTAGTGACAACTAACTCGGTATCCTTGTTGGCCATAACTTCCTCTGTGACTTGGAGCAATATGGAGGACCAGTCAAAATGCCACAAATCAACCACCTTAAACTAACTGGACAAGAGATAGCAAATGGTTAGAGTTCAATAGTTTTTCAAAACCTCTCTATTTTATTTATTTATTTATTTATTTTGAAAAGATCACCGAACCCTAGAAGGGCGCCTACGTATCTCACCCCCGAAAGGGGAGAATCAGGTGTGCGTAGTTCGTGAAGTCGTGCCAAAATGACAAATTGAACTCTTTTTCTCTGTTTTTTTTTTAAAACTTTAAGAAGAAAAGAAAATAACAAATTATCAAAAAGAACTGACGAAAATCTTTTTTTTTTTTTTTGCATCTTTTTTTTTTTTTTTAATTTTGAATTTCATAGGAAAATGAAACTTGAAACTATTAAAGAAAAATCTTTTTGTAGTTTTCTTTTAGAGATGTATATGAAACATTTACTCTAAATGAAGAGTGAAGAAAATCTTTTTGGATTTTCAGATTTCTGTACAAAATAAAATCAATGATTATCGAAAAAATATTTTTGAATTTTTTTTTTTTTAATTGCAAAAAATGAAACCTGAACCTGGTGAAGGAAAATATTTTTTTGTTGTTGTTTTCTTTTAAAGATGTACATGAAACACCTACTCTAAATGAAAAGTGAAGAAAATCTTTTCGAATTTTTAAAATAAGATCAACCAAAAATGAACTCTACGACCATTGAGGAAAATATTTTTTTTTTCTTTTTTTTTTTCAAGATATGTATGAAACATCTACTCTAAATAAAAAGTGAAGAAAATCTTTTTTTTTTTTTTGAATTTTTTTAAATAAGATCCCCGAACCAACAATAGGTTGCCTACGTATCTCACTCCCGAAAGAGGAGAATCAGGGGTGCGTAGTTCGTCCAGATTGGACAATTAACGATTAACTAATAAATTGATCCTAACTTAAGAGACACACTCAAAAACTATTTTTTTTTTCAATTAGACGCTTTAACCAAGACTGACATCACCAATTATACAGAAAAAAAAAAATCTTTTTGACATTTTTGTTTTTGACAACTAAGTAGAAAGGGCAAACGAACCCTTTTTTTTCCCGCTCTTACGGTATTTTGAGAAGACAAATGCAAAACATAAAAAAAATCTTTTTGAATTTTTGGATTGTGAATAACAAAAGCCATAAAGAATTCTAAAATAAACTACAAAATTCCTCTCTTTTTTTTCTTTTCGACTCACTTTTCTATTTTTTTTTCCTCATTTTTTTTTTCATTTTCGCCTACGCACCTTACTCCTAATTTTTTTTTCTTTTCAAAAATCAATCTGTCAAATGACCACTTTACCCTAAAAAATGCAACAATTAGCACGTAGGGATGCTTTAAAGGGGAGCCTCCTACAAAGGACCATGTAGACCCCGCTAGGTCTCAATATGATGCACATAAAAATGACCTATAGGCTGACTTACGTTGTGGTTTACTAACAAGGCCGTTCGGGGAGCATATGGTCGATAGTGGCTGCTTTGCTTTCCACCTACTCCATACATCCAACGGCTCCCCCCCTAAAATAAAGGTGACTCAACTAGAATTTGTGCGCACGACGTGCGCTCCGAGACTTGTTGCAGAAAGAAGGCCAGGGGTGGACTCATGATGACAGATATAAAGCGGTAACACATAGGATAAATAATATAAACAAAGAGCACGAAAAAGCACAAAAAGTGAAAATAACACAAACAATAACCACAAACAATGTTTATACACTCGTAATGCCAAACAAAGCCGATACATCTCCAAAAATAGCTCGAATTCTGAAAACTTGTTTACTTTCCCCAGCAGAGTCGCCAAAAGATGTCACACCCCTTTTTTCACGCGTACTCCAAAAACATGGAATATTTTTAAGTTCGAAAGGGTTTTATTATTTAAGTGACAAGAAAAATGAAAATTTGTTTCGAAAAAGGATTATTTGCATTTTATTTCAGAGTCGCCACTTGGCATAATTCGGTGTGCCAAGTCACCTTTGAAAAATCCTTTTCGAAACCATTTGACTCTTAAACCGGTTTGCGATCACAGATTCCGGCTAAGGAATTCTGTTGATCGAGGAAAAGGTGTTAGGCACCCCTCGATCCCGTGGTTCAACCACGGTCGCTTGGTGAAGTGTATCGACTATTTTGGCATTATGAAATGTATAAATCACACAAAAGAAACACAAAATAACAAAATAAAACAGTCCAAAAACGTAAAAATCCAGTCCAATTATACAGTCAAAAAAAAATAGAAAAATACGAAAAATATAAATCCTAGTCTAAAACTAAATCTAAGCTCCAATGCACTACCCGACGCCGCGGGCCTTCATCATGATCATTTTTCGCCAACATGATACGTCGGGGCATTCCCTGGTAAATAAATACAAGTGATCTCGGGGCATTCCCCGGCTAAATAAATACATCTAAATTAAATACGACAAACCAGAAAAAAAACATTCACATGCACATTCCAACATCCAACAAAACAATTATTCCTAAATTTCGCCTACCCGAACCTATGATTGCCTACCCGTTTGAATTATCATGATACTATCACAAAATTGATAATTACACGTGAAAGTAACAATAACGACGAATCAAAACAACAACAAATCAAAATTAATCCTAATTCACTTTAACAATTTTTAACTCGCGCCCCGAATTTCCTTTAAACCACATGATTAGTGCATGCTTCGATTTTTCTATCACATTCATAATCTGAAACCAACATCAAACACAACACAAACAACGAAGATTCAAACCAAACACACAACAAATAAATCATTCACACCCACAACGTCGATAAAAGTCAAAATAAATTAAAGATTCGGTTAGAAGAAATGGACCTTGACGAAACTAATCCTTGTCGATAATAAAGAAATCCGAAGACCAAAATACTCGATCGGAGAACCTCGCAACGAACAGCTCCAAACTCGGTATTGAATTCAATCGGACAGATCGGAAAACTACGACAAAACCTCACGATGAATAATTCATCAGCCCGAATAAAAGCGAAATCTCGTCGGAATCAAAGGGACGAGCTGCGGATTTTCGGCCGGCGAATGGTGTTGTCACCGGTGGACGAGCTGCGGCCGGAGCTGGCCGACGCGGAACGGCGCTGGCACCAACGTCGGCGCTGCCGCTGACGATAATGCTGCGGACGGCGGCGGCTGGAGCTGGTTGCACCGACTAGCGAAGCGGCGGCGGATCTGGCCGGCGCTGTAAGAGACGGTCGACGGACCGACGCGCCGCGGAGATCTGGTCGGAAATGGCGTCGGTCGGAGATGACGTCGGTCGGATTTTTCTCTTTTTTTTTGCTTTTTTTTTTTAGTTTTAGGGAGAGAGATGAGTGGGAGTGATCGTGGGCGGAGAGAGAGCGGCGCCGGCACCGGCGCCGGCGAGATCTATGAAGAGAGAGAGTGAGAGTCTAGAGAGATGGGAAAGGTTTTTTAGAGAGAGAGAGAGCAAAATCTGATTTTTTTTCTTGGATCCTTCTCCTGTTCCTCCCCTTCATTTGTGTATGTCAGTATGTATATGTATTCTTTTTTGGAAGTCTTTCTTTTGGGACAAGAAAAAGAGAGGGGGGTGGGGTAGCGTGGGGGTAGGGGGTAGTGGTGAGGTGGGGGTAGGGTATGGGTTGTTAGAATAGATAAAATTTGTTAGTTGGTTGTTTTGTCTTTTTGTGCGGAAGTTATTATATGGGGTAGTACACATGGTAAGACGAGGGTAAAAATGGATAACTTGGGTCTTCGGGAGGGACAAAATTAGGCGTCTACAGTTACGATGTAAGATCTGAGTGATTAAAATATCAATTTTTATTAGGTACAACTAAATGAAGCATAAAATACATAAACAGGGAAATTAAATTTTATTTTTTTAACAACTTTTTCATTTCGGTGATCGACATGCTTGTCGATCACTGTTTGCTCCGTAATTTTACTATATCACCCTTAATTATTATATGTCATTTACGTATTAGAAAATTAATAATAATTAATAAAATAAATAAGTAAAATAGACATTTATGACATGTCTGCTTCGACTGTTTCAACCATAATTTACTACATCACCTCTAATTATAAATCATTTAAGTATTAAAAAGTTATTAAATTTGATAAAAAAAAAAAGTAAAATAGACATGAAATGATCAATTAAATATTTATATTTTAAATTAACTTGACATCTTATATGAGACTCTCTTAAATTATTTTTACAAGTATTTTTTATAGCAATTTTGCTATATCACTTCTAATTAGTTATTATAAGTCATTTAAGACATGTTTGCTTCGCTACTTCAATCGTGATATTTGCTTAACTCTCAAAATTATATCGGTGTCACTTAAAAAAGAATAGAAGAAAAAATATTATAAATTAAAATAATTAAAATTTTTAATTATTTAATAATAACAATTTATTTTACTATTTTTATAATAATTTTAAAAATTGATGCTTACCATGTTGGCCCATGCTCTAGTATATATAAATATATGTTGCTGATTTTGGATTATGACCTACCAGAGACACATCAAAAATTGCCGTGTTTAAAATAGAAATCAAATTCTAGAGAATTTAGTTCACTTTTAGAAAATTTATTCGACAACCATATGTGAATAAATTCAAAAGCAAATTAAAAGAAAATGATCCAAAAATTAAATCTATTTTGAAAATTGAAGAAAGAGTCAAAAAACAATATTTTCAAAAGACGTTTTCAGGGCGATAGTCTCAGGGCGATATTGGGGTGGAGCATATGAAACACACACCGAACGTAATTTAATGGCATAGTGTAAGGACCCTCTCCGTCGTTACATAGTCCAAATTCTTTTCGGTTTGAAAGTTACAAATTTTAGGATAGTTTAGTTTGACCGATTTCAGAGCAAGGTGAGGCATCGGAAAATCTGGGAATGATTTTGATGGGGGTAGTAGTATTTGTCTTGATTTCTATTTAGTTAAGACGATAAGAAATTCATAGAAATTTACGGAATTAAATTTGGGTAAGTAGAACTTCCGAAATTAATTTTAGCGTGAAGGGCCACTATTAGGAATGTCCGAGATTTAAGGTACATTGTAAAAAATGAGATTTTTGGGTGAAGATGGATATTTTGTCCCGTCGACTCCTCTATAACGATCGGCACATTGCTGAAGCGGCAAGTGCCATAGCGGAGGAATTCCTGCTATAGTGGCGGTCAAAGATGGTCAACGACTGCTACAGTGGTCAGTACCGCTATAGAGGCACCACTATAGCGGTCTTGAATATTGTAGCGGTGAAAACCACAGATTTATTAAAATTTTCTCCAAAATAATTTATTTTTCTAATACTCATTTTGATGCAACAGAAGGGCGATTTAGGGCGAAACACACCAAATTTTTTTTGTTTGGCCCCGTCAAAGTAAGGAATTCATTCTATTAACACGTATTTAATTATTAAGCCTTACAACTGTTAATTCATGGAGTTCAAAAAGGGTTTTAGAAAAGATTTTGATTAATTGCTGGTGTAGGAGAGAAAATTAAGGAATAAGTTAATAGGTTTTGACTACTAGCATTTAATTTATCTTTGGATTCTGTTAATTCACTAATATCCATGAAATCGATAGTTTTAGGTGAATTACGGTGAAAAAAATCCTAAAACGGAAAGAAAATGATCATGAATTTGACATTAGGAGTTGGGTGTGAGTTACAAATCCCGACATGTTAGGTCATTTCTTTAATTATGTATTTATATGCATGTTCTAGATCACGAACAAGAAAAAATTTCACGAAAGGGCAAACCTCCGACATAGAGAAGTTCTGCAAGCTTTCTTCCAGGTAGGTGATGATATAGTAGTTTAATCCAATTTGTGCTATATGTGCATATTAATTACTTCATAGTATGACTTGTTAGTGTATGTTATTTGGTGTGGTCTTGGCAAATGATTTGCGGTTGTTATATGATTTTGACCTACCTTACTTGCTAAATGTGGAATGTTTGGTATTTAGAATGTTCTCACAGGCTTTTGGTGGAACAAGGTTGGCAGATACTTGTGTCTGGGGTTTTAGTACATGGACGGTAATTGTCCCCTGCAGGTCATGGCTAGAGGATGGTTGTATATCCTTTAGCGTGTATGCACGAAGGTCAAGTGAATTTGATGGTTTCATGTGTGAATCAAAAAATATATTTTTATATCTAATAAATTGTCTTGACTTGTTTTTGGCTTGGATTGACTAGACTTGACTTGGTGATTATATGTTGACTTACTAGTTTGATTCCTAGTTGTTCAATATAACTTAGTATAATTGGCAGACACTTATTGCTTGTTGTTCTATATGTTTATTAAGAATGGATTAACTTGTTGATGTTTATTAAGAATGGATTAACTTATTGTACTATAACTTAGTTATATGTTCATATTCTCATCTTGGGTTGACCAAATGGTCCAACCAATACATTGTTATTCTTGTGTGCTGATACTACATCTGGATTTACTTTTGTGAGTGCAGGGCACATTCTAGCAGATCCTACGAGACCTCACTTGTGATTCCAGCGGTTGGCTCTAGATTTCCGAGTGAGAAGCATATTTGGGCACCATGGAATCTTTTCTTATTGGCATAGTTCTCTAGTTCTAAGCTTATATTTTATTTCAGTTTAGGGGTGTATCCCCTTCTTGACATTCTTAGATGTTTGGATACAGATGAAATTTGGGTCCTAGGAATGATTTTTGTATAAGTACTTTTCCGCCTTTAGTTGTACTTATGATTTGATTTTAGATTGGATAATATATTGATGGGTTAGTTACTTATTTCTTCTAAGTGTATATTATAGGATTATCGTTTGGGATGAATAGTAAGGATGTCACTTACAATGAGTTTGAATTGTGACAAATTTGGTATGAGATTACCTAGGTTCATCAATCTTATCATACCAAAACGAGTTAAGAAGAGTCTTGTGAAACGGTATGAAGACATCTATACTTTTCTTCGAGAGACTCTAAGACTTTAGAAAATTTGTCATTATTATTTCTTTCATGCTATAACTTGATTCCAATTGGTATCTGGCGATCCAAATTGGTATCTAATATTTTTCACTCTTTTGTCTGTAGATGGTGAACATTAGGCCTAATAAAACCGACTAGCAACTCTCTCAATGGCTTCTCCAGCTGTAAAGCCAGTTGAGGGGGGAAAAAGACGAGTGAGAGAAAGAGGTAGGGGAAGGAGAAGACAGGCCACACTCACCATGTTTGGAGCTCAAGCACCGACTGGTCAACATTTTGAGAGGTCAGCATCACCTCCCCCACCCTAGGAGCATTTGGAGGAGATGGAAGCAGTAGAGGAATGAGGTGTGAAGCTCAAGGTAGCGGCTCAAGTTTGGGTTGCAGGACTACCCCATTGTCCGCTCAGGTTATTCAACAAGTGTTAGCTTTTCTAAGTGGGTTGTCTATTGCCCCACACTTAAAGCCTCGTTCGTTCTCGAACAACTCTTTACTATAAACATCATAATTAGAGAAGAATCCCCACTTCTATTACCAGCAATACATTCAAGATAGTACTATAATGACTACACAGATAACAAGTTTTTACCTTAAGCATGTTATACATAAGAACACTACTTCAAAACATCCAACTATCATTAGAAATGTGATCATACACTACTTCAAAACATCCTAACCTCAAGAATTGACTTACCAAGTTAGAAAACTTATGCATATTACTCAGTCAATGAGATCATACAAATCACCCAACTATCATTAGAAATATGCCCTCACAACAAGAGAGTTACCCATAACTCATATAGATGCAATTTATCACAAAATGAGTACAACAATCAAATTACGCTCAGTCTCACAAAGAATTCACAAGTTACACATGATGAATCATAGACTTGCCTTAGTATAGTACTCCACTAATATCAAAATGTTAAGGCTCCAGATCAAATAGATCTTTATAAGTTGTAATGCAGGCTAAGGGACGAGTAGGAACTATTTGACTAAACTTAGTGACTAAATTCCCTAAGCTCTTTAATACATCACATGAACATTAAGATCAATCTCTTAACAACCAATTTTTTCCCACTTCTATCATACCCATTCTCTTTTATTTTGCCCCATCTCATTAAGGCAGTCAGTTATAATGTTGAGGGAGTATTCTGCATCAATTCAAGATCAAATTTTAGCACTATATTTCTCTTTTTCATCGCACAACTCCCACTCACAACACATATTAATTTTGCAACACCAATAGCTACTTTTTGGGGACTCACTTTCACCTCTTTTCTTCTTGTTTTAACACTCCTTCACTTTATTAATTTTCAACTAAAGAGCTTAAGAGATTTGGATTAGTTCAGGTCAAACAAAGAAGAGGAACATGATACATACAAGGCTACCAAAGGATAACCTAAAGGGTCAACGGGGCAGACTAGGATCATGCATAAGGGTAGATAAAAGAGGGTATGAAACATGACTATCAAAGAAATGCATATATCATCTCCTAAAACCACACTATTTATTTCTTTGCGCACACATCGCGCAAGTTCTAGACATCAAATTCAATAAGAAATACACAAAAAATCTTACACCATACATGGAACATGGTCAACTCAAGTAGGATCATCATAGAATCTTAATCATTCAACCACATGAATTTGAAATTAAGCCAACAATATACAAGAGTCATAAATTAGAGTCTAGGGGACTAAAAACTAGTAATTCACATAGACAAAATGGTTTTACACACAAAACCTCTTGTATTATCCAATTATACATAGCACCAACTAGAACATCTCACTTACCTAATCATAATTTTTTAAAAAAATACAGAGTTCAAAGAGCACCCCCATGGAAAAGAACAACTACGGGGTGAGTGAAGTGTGCACCTATTCAATTGAAACCCAATAACTAAAAACTAAAAAAAGCAAAATATTTTTGTAATTTTTCAAATTTAGGAAAAATCTAGAAAAACAATTAAGACTAAGACCCTATAGCATACTTCACTAGAAACCATAGGAATTTCACCATCCCACACTTAAAAATCTACTTTCTTCTCAAAGTTGAATTTAAATGCAGAGGTAGAAATATTACCTGAGGCCTCTAGGCCTTGCTAGTAGAATATTTAAACATCAAAAGAGTCCGGGGACCCACACTCAGTCTTTGCCATGCTTCTTAACTCTAGTCTCCGGTACTCAGACTTTCCATCGACCTGTGACTCAACAAAAACAAAAACTACATGAAGTGAAAACTAAAATACTAAAAAACAATCTATCTTAACTTGGGTTGACTCCCAAGAAACGCCTGATCTAGTGTCGCGACATGACCCAACATCACTACTCAACCGAATCTCTCCATCCCTTTTCTCCTATTTGGAGGCCATCTTCTTACTTGTTTCTTACCTCTTGAGTGTGCACTCTCAAGGTCAACAACTTTTTAAATTTTATACTTTTTAGGAGCATTAATCATCATCACTTTGGGATTAGGTGGTGGCTCGGGTAACTCAATAAGACTGTCCAAAGAGATCTTTGTTGGTGTATTTTCTGCCACCCCACACTTATCCACTTCCATTACTATAATCATATATAAATCTCTTTAGTATAAAGTTGGATTAAGTGGCTTATAAACTCTGAAAACCACTTCTTCGTCATTTAATCTCATTGTGAGAGTGCCCCCTTTCATGTCTACCAACGCTCCTCTTGTGGCTAAGAATAGATGTCCCAAAATGATCGGTACCCTGTAATCTGCATCATAATCCAAATCAATAAAATCAGTAGGAATTTCAAACTTACCAACCTTTACGAGTACGCCCTCAATTATTTTATCGGGTTTAACTATGGTCTTGTCCACTAATTGCAGCCTCAACGACCATGCTTTTGGCTCTCCCAAACCAAGATTTATGAATATGGACAGAGGCATCAAATTTATACTAGCCTCTAAATCACTCAAGGTATGGAGTACTTTACCGTCACCAATCACTTTGGGCATCTTTTTCACAACCACAGAGCTGCACTCCTTTGTTAATGCAACTGTTGCTACATTCTCAGCTTTACCTTATTAGTCACCACATCCTTCAAGTACTTAGAGTACTTAGGCATTCCCTGTAAAATATCTAAAAGAGGAAGGTTAATGTGAAGTTTTCTGAACGTGTCAAAGAATTTCTTGAAGCATTCTTCCTTCTTTGATTTCTGGAACTACTGTGGGAACGATGGTAGTGGTCTTTCCTTTTTAACAACTTTTGTCTTTGGGTACTCAAACTTTTCCAAATTTTCAGCAACTCTGTCTGCAACTAGTTGAGAAACCAACAATGTATCTACCTCCTTATTTATCTTTGGAGGCCTATCATTCAACTCTTTACCACTCCTCAAATTAATTGTTATTACTTCTTTCGCAGTTTCACTATCACTTGGCTAACTACCTTAAGGCTTGGTATTCTATGCCTGCTGCAATTTCCCCAGCTGCTGCTCCAACTGCTTTTGAGCTACTTATTGATTTTTTTTATTTCACTAACAATCTGTTCTTGGTTTGCCAATTTTTTGTAAAGTCTCCTCTATGTTACTGACCTATGTATTATGCTGCTTCTACTAGAACTAATACTGCTGGTTATTTCCCCAAGGATACATTGACTGAGTCTGTCACTTTTGATTGTAGGCGTTAACATAATTCGGCTTTTGTGTATTGTCTACAAAATTTATGGATTCAGGATTGGCACTACACTTATCTGCAGAGTGGCCACTGGTGCCATAAGTCTCACATCATGATGGGGTTTGTTGCACTACATTAACCTATGCCTGTTTCTGTTGCACACCCAACTTGCTAAATTGAGTTATTATCTGATTTTGCATAGTTGAAAGTTGGGCGGCCAAGGCGGTGATGATATAACTTCAATCATGCCTACAACATTTTTTACTGACGTCCTTGAGGTATTACCATGCCAATCCATATTTCCTCGGGTAATTTGGTTCAACAAGGTGTATAGCTCCTCATATGTCTTTTTTAAAGATTGACCACCTGCAGCTAAATCTGGAAATTTTTTTCAAATGCCTCAACAAAGGTGTGAGATAGTACCTCATTAAACTGTTAGTGATGTGGACAGTTCCAAAGAAGAGACTTAAATTACTTCCAAGCATGGTATAGGTTCTTATTTTTCATATAATTAAAGATCAAAATATCACTACGTAGTCTCACAGTCTTGCTAGATGGGAAGAAGCAAATGAGGAACTTCTAGACTAAGTCATCCCAAGTGGTAATTGAACCTGCTGACTCAGCGTTCAACTACATTTTGTCTTCCCCCAAAAGTGAAAAAGGGAAGAGTGTCGGCTTCACAAAATTAGTTGACACACTCATAGGGATTAATGTGTGACTAATCTCCAAAAATTTTTACAAGTGGACTTGTGGATAAGCATGTGATAGCTTGGTAAACTGTCCATTGTTGTGCAGAAGTTGATTCCCATAATTTTCTTCAATTCAAATTACCTCCAAGAGTCTATATTCAAATGATGGAGGTCACATTAGTAGAAGTGGGATGACCACTTCGCAAACTGTCCTAAAAGCTGGTGGATTCTTAGCCATGGGAGCAGGAATGTCTTGTTCCACATGAATATGCAGGATTCTATAGAGAAGTACTGCTTCTCTCCTTCGTTGGTGTAAGCATTGCTCGGGCTCGGGGGCTGGTTCAACCAACTCCCTATCCCTAGCTAGCTTACTAGTCTACTACCTATTCTTACAAATTTAGAAGCCAAGATCAAATGAAAAGCACCAAATAAATAAAAATGTGAAACTACAACTATGGCGGTTGCTAAATTACAAGTCCCCAGCAGTGGTGCCAAAAACTTATTGTGCCTAAGTGCACACATAAGTGTACATGGTCTACCAAGTAGTAAAATGGCCTTTAAAAGCTAAATATCAATCCCTCGGAGACTTGTGTTAACAACTATCCCAGACTAGTCCAACTATTAAGATTAACTAAGTGCTAACGTAACCACAAGATTGTTTGACAGTAAACTAAGAGTAAACTTAACAATGCGGTAAATTAAAGGTTCTTGAAAAACAATGGAGAAAAACTAGGGCTAAGGCACTATGAACAATCATGCTACATAATAAAAATTCATTGGATAGGTTATTCATCTTGGTTGTTGGTTCACAGGGTCTATACTATGACATGTCCTTCCTAACCTCTAATCAATTATCTAACTTAGCCCCACAACTACATCGTTGAGTCGAGATGCGATAAATAAGCCAAATATGTTCATATATCATCCCGTACTTGAACCAAATAGAGCACATAGGTATATTCCTATCCTAAATGCAAATTATAACTCTATTCAATTAGAAGATTACAACTATTCTATCTATCTCACGTTCTATCCTCTTGTTCCTCCTCCCGGATTCACAAGATGATTATCATGTATTATAAGGGTTGTGAATCCTTAAATGGTGATAAAAAGGATAAACAAATAACCAAATATGATAAAAACGAAACCAAATCAATTCATAGCCATAATACTCATGTTCTTGGCCTTAACCCCGGAAAAAGGGGTTTAGCCGATCATGGACATGACCGTAATTACAACGCGTGAATACATGTTAAAATCCATAGACAAACAAAAATAATGGAAGAAAAAAAAAATTCTAATTTAAGTTTTCTCAAGCCTACTTTCAAGTCCCAAGATCTTCCAAGGTGTGAAATATAACAACTAAGTGCATTATTGATATTTTGACAAAGCTATTGATTTTGACTTAGGGATGTGACTTGCCATTATCTCGGTTTCTAAGGTTAATGGAACGCCCTAATAGTGTTGATATAATGTAATTGGTCATTTAGGATGCTCCCAAGGGTGTGTAATGGCCCTAACACAGTGCCGAAGGTCGGTGGCATGCCAATGACTCCAAAACATCCATTATTGGTGGTCTTGTCCAATATGTTTGTCCATCCTTTCTAATGCTTGTGGTGTTGTTTGTACTTGATTTACAGCTTTTGTATCATCCAAATATAATAATTATCAACTCACCAAGCCTACTATAGAGTCAACCACCACGAATTAGAGATCAAAATAACATACAATCCAAGACAATGAAATAGTAACTTAAGCTAAGATTACTAGTTTTGTTCTTTTGATCTTTAACTTAGTGTTTTGTCTCTTGGCTTGTCTCAGTTGAACCTTAAACACTAAAAACAAGTTATTCCATACATAATTACATAATTATACCCTTATTAACTCATTTCACACACTAGAATTCATCGAGAACAACTAGAATAACACATAGCTCAAGCTAGTAACACTAGTTTCCTCATCTAAACTCTACTAGTTTCCTCATCTAAACTCTAAGTGACCAAATTAATTCCAAACTTGTTTGAAACAAACCTTAAATATTATAATCAAGTAGTGTGAAACTTAGATGCTTAATTTATACAAGTATTTGCTTATTAAGCACACTAAAAGTCCTCAAAATAAGGCTAATTAAGGTTGGATAGCAAGTTTTAGGTGCATAAAACCACCCAAGATCAGATAGGACTGTAGTCACACCCACCATACCATTTTATCAGGCTTCAATTGTTCATAAAACTGTCTCTATAGCTCCTAGAATAGATGAAGATTTAGGGACCGATGATTTTTCTTGTTTGGTGTTGGGTTCCATGATGATTGCTACAGAACATGAACTGTTGACAAAATTTCTAAAAATGAAACCTTCAACATTCTAGGGTACTGAGTCTGAAGAAGCTTTTGAGTTTATTATTGATTTCTATGAGAGGTTTCATAATAAGAGGGTTGTGAAGCAACATAGAATTTAATTTGTGACTTTTCAGCTGGAAAAGGATGCTAAACAATGATGTAGAGCGTATGTTGAATGTCACTCATCAATTTTTCCTCCATTAACTTGGAAGCATTTCTACACTTTGTTCCTAGAGAAATATGTACCACAGGCCTTTCTTAACCGTATGAAGGATGGGTTTTATGCATTAGAGCAAGGTGACATATCAGTTGTAGCCTACGAGGCCAAGTTTTATGCCTTGTATCACTATGCTACATTGTTATTGACTTCTGAGGAGGAGAGGATTAACTTCTATGTTAAAGGTTTGAATTATGACCTTTAGGTATCTCCTATTTATATGACTTCAGTAGAAAAAGGGTTCAATGAAGTTTCTAATAATGTGAAGAAGTTTGAAGGGATTACCCAAGTGGGTCAGGCTAAGATGTTAGCCAAAAAATCTCAAAATATTAGGAATTTCAATGGGTGTTACTCTAAAGGCCATGGTCAACAAGCCTATTCATCCCGTCCTATTCAGCCAGCCTTGCCAGCTTCTATTGTGGTTCCAACTAAGGGTTCTTCTCAGTCATAAGTTATTAGGAGCCAAGGGGATTCTTTCTCTTCTACCAGTAGTCCTTATCTTTTGTAGGGATATTACTATTATGGTGCATATGGTCACTTTAATAAGGAGCATCTTGTGAGGTAGATGAATGCCCAGATGCAGCAACAGACTCAAGCTATAGTCTAAGCAGGTAGAAAAAGGGGAGGCGACAACAGGGGTCATCTATAGAGAGGATAGAAATTTAGACAGGTGGTCGGGGTGGTCGAGTAAATGGTGGTATTAAGGAAAAAGTAAAGCCAGAAAGAGAGTTAGCTCTAATTGATGATCGAGCTCACTATTATATATTTCTGAGAAAGAATAATGCTGAGGCTTCTAATGTAGTGGTCAAAAGTACTATTTCTATCTATGACTGAATAACTTCTATTTTATTTGATTTGGGGTCTACTTATTCTATTTTTTGGCCCAGTTTATGGTGGATCTGAATCTGGTTTGTTAAATACTTGATTTTCATATTTAAGTGTCCACTCCAATGGGAAAGTCTGTGATAGTAACCCATGTTTATCATTCTTTTCTGTATTATTTATGGATTTTCAGACTTGGGTAGACTTGGTTATTCTAAATATGTTGGACTTTGATGTAACTTTGTGTATGACCTAGTTATCTCCATATCATGTTGTTTTAAATTGTAATGCTAAAATAGTGACTAACTATGCTTGGGATGAAGGAACTAGAGTGGGAGGGAGTGTATAAAGCCATACTAGTAAAGATTATATTGTATGTCCAGGCTATGAGGCTAGTGGGGAAGGTGTGTTTATTATTTTTATCTCATTCCGAGATGTAGACATGGGGTTCTCTTTTATAGCGTCAGTTTTGATAGTATCTGAATTTCAGTATGTGTTTCCTTCAGACCTACCGGGTATGACTTCAGATAAGGATATCGATATCTGAATTGACTTAGAGCCTGACACTCACTTTATTTTTATTCCACCTTATCGAATGGATCCAGTGGAGTTAAGGGAGCTTAAAACTCAACTATAGGAGCTACTTGACAAAGGTTTTATTCATCCAAGTTTTTCACCTTTGGTTGTTCCGATCTTTTTTTTCAAGAAGACAAATGGTAGTTTAAGGATGTGCACTGATTACAGATTGTTGAATAAGGTTACCATCAAAAACAAATATCCCTTGCCTTGAATAAATGACTTGTTTGATCAGTTACAGGGTGAGTCATTTCTTTCAAAAATTGATTTAAGTTTGAGTTATAATCAATTGAAAAATAGATCATAAGATATACCGAAGAAAACTTTTATAACTCAGTATGGCCATTCTTAGTTTCTGGTGATATCTTTCGGATTGACTAATGCACCTACATCCTTTACTCAATAGAGTTCCCCATAGCAAGACACAATCAATTTTATATGAGAAATAGAAAGGAAAGATACCCAACTTGAAATATTTTAAAGTGTAGGGTTGTTTATCCACTTTGTGGGAATACATTGGGTCTGTTGTTGTTGTTGTTGTTGTTATTGATGGGTGTTTATCCAAAATTCACTCCTTATACCAAAAAGGTTAAAGATAGGATCAAAGATTGTGGACTGTGTTTTCATCGAATATGCTACAAATAGTAAGGCATGTCGATTTTTTGTTTATAAATATAAATATCTGGATATTTATTATTATAAGCTAATTGAATCAGATAATGCTGAGCTCTTTGAATATATTTATCCATACAAGACTAGAGATGAGTAGTCTAGTGAAGGGTCTAAATGACCTAATGATGAACCAAGGGAGAATGTACTTAATAAAGAGAATCCAAGGCATAGTAAACGTCAAATGAGGTCGACTTCTTTTGAATATGATTTTATAACATTTCATCTTAAAAATGAGCCTCAAACAATTAAAGAAACATGTCTTCTACAGACTCATTCTTCTGAAAAGAGATTGTCAATAGTGAGATTGATTCACCCTCGAGCAACCATACTTGAGAATTGATTGATCTTCCTTCAGAAAATAAACCTTTAGGTTCAAAATAGATCTTCAAAAGGAAAATAAAAGTTGATGAGACTATTGACAAAGACAAGCCAATACTTGTAGTCAAAGGCTTTAGTCTAAAGGAATGTCTTTATTATTTCAACACATACTCACCAGTAATAAGGATAACATCCATTTGGATATTGATTATAGTTATTGTGGTATATGGTATTGAAATCCATAAAATAAATGTGAAAATAACTTCATTAAATGGAGAACTAGAGTAAGAAATTTATAGGGAAAAACTCGAGGATTTTATAGTTCCTAGTAAAGAACAAAAATGTGCAAACTTGGTAAGTCACTTTATGGACTTAAACAAGCACTCAACAATGGCATGCAAAGTTTGACCAAAAACCATATTGGCAAGTGAATTTAAGATTAATGAGTGTGTCAAATGTGTTTACATTAAAGAAACTCCAAATCACAAAGTCATTATTTTTTTGTATGTGGATGACATGTTGATCATCAGTAGAGATATTTCTGACATAAATGATATTAAAGGAATGTTAGAAAGTAAATTTGATATGAAATAATTTGGAGTTACGTGATCTTAGTTAAGAATTTATGGAAATCCATATTGATTGGTATTGTCATAGTCTCAAAATATTGAGAAAGTACTTGACAAGTTCAAGTCGTTAAATTTTAATATTGCCAAGACTCCATTAGACGTGAGATTTGCACTTCAAAAGTATGAAGGTGAAAGTGTACGCGACTAGAAATAGCATGTACAATTAGAAAATTGAGTCGGCATACTAGTAATCCCAATGAAACTCATTGGATGCCAATAAAAAGAGTTTTGGGATATTTAAAACATATTCAGGACTATGATTTGCATTATAACAAATATCAAATAGTAATTGAAAGATATAGTGAAGAAAATTGGATCACTAGATAAAGTGAAGTAAAATCCATGAGTGGATATGTGTTTACTTTTAGTGGAGGAGCATTCTCTTGGAAATTATCCAAATAGACATGTATTGCTCACACTACAATGAAAGCTAAATTTATCGCTTTAGATAAGACTGGTGAAGTAGCTTCAATTTTTTTTTTTTAAATATTCCTTATTGGCCCAAACATTTAGCACCAGTATGTATACACTGTGATAGTCAAGCTGCAATAGGTAGGCTAGGAGCATGATGTATAATGGTAAATCTCATTATATAAGTTGAAGACATAATATCATTGGAGAACTACTCTGTAGTGGAATTACACAATTGGCTATGTAAAGTTAAAGGATAATTTGTTGGATTCACTTACAGAGGGCCTACTGATAATGTTAAGATTTTAATGTATGACCAACGAGTTTGATTTAATTGTAGAAATTTAGTACAAAGAATATTTAGTTTGAATAAAACTCAAAAAGAAAGAAGTATCTCACAAGAAGGAAAGGAAGATTGTTGCAGATTCTAAGGAGAGTAAATCAAGAAGATAGGCTAACGAAAAAGGAAAATATATGTTACTCTGAATAGATTGAGGAAAGTTCTATCAGAAGATTCTATTGATTAACAAAAGGCATGATAAAAAAGGAAAAAAGATTTGCTGCATTAAATGGATTACTAATGTCATGGGATTATCGTGTCTCTCCACTGTGTATTTATTGTACTTAGTTAGATTTTCCTTTTAGTCTTTATTTATTATTAGAAATTGAATATTCCTTATTCAATTTCATAAGAATAAAAATTCTTTGGGTTGCGTTCTAGCTTCCAACAGCTAGTAGTTGTCCAAACACTATTATATAACCATTGGAAGTCAGATAAAGAGACATACACTTATCTCAACCATCTCTAGTTCTTTGCTCTACTTTACTAAAGCATTATATTCTCTTAAGGGTTTTCTGTGTACTTAAAAAGAGAGGTGAGAAGCACATAGTTGGTGAGGCATTGTATCAAAGTATGGTATAAAGAAGAGAGTGTGAGTTAAATCCAAAAAGCTTGACTCAGTCTTGTACTTAGAGTTTATTCACAAAAAGAACTAGTAGAACCCAAGTGGACTGGAGTAATACCTATTAGTGGTCACAACCAGTATAAAACATCTGGTGTTAATTACCCTCAATATTTTATTTTCAGAAGTTTTTATTACTGTACTCAATAGTCGACTATCTATTGAAGGAAGTCAATTTCTAATCGAAAAAGGAGTAATTCACCCCCTCTCACTGCTTTCAATTGGTACCAGAGAAAGGACTCACAAGTATTTTCCTAACAACAACTGAGAAAAGATCATGGATCAAACTATTGCTAGAGCACTGTTCTCTGAAGGGACATCTCAAACTAGACCTCCTTATTTTAATGAGAAACACTTTTCTTATTAGAAAATAAGGATGCAGGCCTTCATAAAATCGTATGATGTCAAAGTTTGGCGAGTAATAAAACTTGGTGATCTTTCACTTGTCTCTACTAACAAAGACAAAAATGGAAAGACACTAAAAAATGGAGAAAAATCTATTGAGAGCATTCCATCCTTGGAGAATTATACTGTTGAGAAAATAGAGATCATTTTGATCAACTCTAAGGTAAAAAATATTCTATATAATGCAATCAGTTGTAAAGAATATGAGAAGATTTCCTGCTATGAAATTGCCAAAGAAATATAAGATAAACTAAAAGTAACATATGAAGGAACTAAGAAGGTCAAACAAACTCTTGTAAGTTATTCGTCTATGACATAAACTTTTCTAAATGAAAGAGGGGGAAACCATTAAAGAAACATTTACCAAGTTTGGAAAAATTGTTGGGGAACTCAAAGCTGCAGGAAAAACCTATTCTGTGGTAGATCAGATTATAAGGATTATCAGAAGTTTATCTCCTTAGTGGATTTCTAAGGTTATGGCCCTTGAAAGCATAAACTTGAACAACATGACCTACGATGAAGTCAGAGGATACCGTATTGCCTTATAAAATGCTCACTTAAATAAGAAGGACCAATACCAACAGGAAAAAAAGAAAATTGTGGCCTTCAAAGCTACAAATGAAAAAGAATATGATGACCTGGATGTAGATGAACTTGCTCTTATCACAAGAACAATTGTGAAAAATTACAAAAGATCTAGAAATCAAAGAAGGGGAAGACTAAATTACTCCCAGGGAAAACATTATGGTAGATATGATCATATTACTTATGATTGTCCAGAAGCTAGAAGAGGAACCTCCAAGGGAAATCAAAAGACATTCAGCTGTTGCATCAGCCAGGAAAATGATAACATTGGATACTGTTGCTTTATGGCAATTGAAGAATCTAGCCAGGTAAGAGCTATCTCCTATAATGAAAGTTCAAAACTTCAAAATTTGTTGGATTTCACCATAGCTGATTAAAATAAATCCCATGAAGTAAAAAATCTCTATTAAGAGAAGAAGAGATTGGGAGTTTAAACTTAATGTTTGTCAAATAAAAAAAGAGTACCTACAAGAAGAATTTGATGATTTAAAAATCAAGATTAATAGTTTTGAAAAATCTCCTACCCAGATTATTGTCATGTTAAACCAGTTGACTAACTCAATAATTAAATCTGATAGTAATAGATATTATAGCTATGAAGGATATCAAGGCTCAACTAATTTGAGTAAACCAAAGAGAGCAATCATAGTCCTAATACCTATCACCAAATGTACTATAGCTATGATTGATCTCAAAGGTTAACTAACTCAAGCCAATAAACTAGGAGACATAGTCGTAGTTACAATACTTACTATACAACGACTAATCAATAGTATACTTCTTGTTATCACAATGGGAAGCCTGGTCATAAATATTATAATGGTAGATTTTTCTATAAAAATCCTAGTAAATGGATTTTGAGACCCAAAACTGAGTCAACAAATCCAAAGACTAATCTCAAGGGACACAAGAATGCTTGGGTACCTAGAAATAAGTGATACATCTAGTTTGCAGGAATTCCACTCAAAATCTAAAGGGAAATGGTATCTCAATAGTGGATGTTCAAATCATATAACTGGAAGAAAGAATTGTTTTGAAACTACAATTGATTTTGATGGAGGTGACATTAGCTTTAGAGATAACTCCAAAGAAAAATAATAGGTATTGGTACTATCTCCTTTAATAATTCATGTGATATTACTAATGTTTATTTGGTCAGAAACTTAAAGTACAACCTGTTAAGTATCAGTTAGTTGTATAATGTTGGGTTGGAGGTAAGATCTAAAAGGGAAGGATGCATAATTGAAAAGCATAGAAGGCAAATCCTCGCTGGAAACAAACACAACACTATGTATGTTCTAGACTCTATCAATAAGACATAAGGACATATATGTCTTGCCTCCATCTCTGATGATCCCTGAGTTTGGCATAGAAAACTTGGTCATGCAAGCATTAGCCATGTTGAAAAATTAGTCAAGTATGAACTTGTGACTAGATTGCCAAATATTGATTTTAAAATGACTAATATTTGTGATGCATGTCATCTTGGTAAGTAAACCAAAAATTATTTTTGTGTTAAACATATTGTGTCCACAACTAAATCCTTGCAACTACTTCATATGGATTTATTTCATCCAACTAGAACTGATAGCATTGGTGGTAAAAGAATTTTGAAGTTTTTTGTGAAAAGTTTCAAAGAGACAAGGGTTACTATATCTCTACCATTAGAAGTTATCATGGGGGAGAATTTAAGAATAAAGATTTTGAAATCTTTTGTGATACTCAAGGGAACACTTTTATCTTCTCATCTCCAAGATCCCCTCAATAAAATGGTGTTGTTGAATCGAAAAATAGAACACATCTAGACATAGATCGAACCATGATTTGCAAACACTCTCTACTACATAAAGTATAAGAAAAAACCATCAGTACTGCATGTTATGTTTTAAATAGGTGTCTCATTAGACTTATTCTGAAGAAAACTCGATTTGAGCTTTAAAACAATAAAAGACCCAACATTGGGTACTTTTATGCATTTGGCTCAAAATATTTTGTACGCAACAATGGCAAGGTCAACATTGGTAAGTTCGATCCATGAAGCGATGCAGGTATTTTTATGAGCTACTCTAAATCTTGTAGATCATATAGAATTTTCAATAAATATACTCTTTACATTGAGGAATCTATACTTGTTGTTTCTGATAATATTAATCATTATGTAAAGAATGTTAGCTCTGTGGACGATGAGATTAAATAGGTAAAAGTTAACAGAACTCCTTTTACTAAGGAGGACTCCTCTTCCAAACTAGCCAGTACTGAAACTAACTAGTTTGTTATTGCTTCAAATGGTCAAGTTAAACAAGAAGCAATTCTAAATGAATGGAGAAGTGAGCCTGATTATCCACAGAAATTTATCGTTTGAGATCTAAAAGAAGGAATGCAAAAATGGGCTTCTAATAGGAGAAATGCGAACATAGCCCTAGTATCTCAACTTGGACCAAAGAAAGTCAATGAAACCTTAGAAGATAATAGCTGGTTAAAGGCAATAAAAGAAGATCTTGAGTAGTTTGACAGAAAAAGTGTGTTGACTCTTGTTCCAAAACCAGAGAATGTCTTTATTATTGGTAACAAATGGGTATTCAAAAATAAAATGGATGAATTGGGTAAATTTATGCGAAATAAAGCTCGCCTAGTCTCTCAAGGCTACTCACAACAAGAGTAGTCGATTATGATGATTCCTTCACATCTATAGCAAGGTTAGAATCTATTAGAATTTTACTTGCTTATGCATCTTATAAAGGGTTCAAATTATTTCAAATGAATATGAAAAGTATTATTTTAAATGAATTTATTAATGAGCAAGTTTTTGTAAAACAACTCCCCAGATTTTGAATATTCAAACTTTCCATATCATGTCTTCAAACTCTCCAAAACTCTCTATGATCTAAAACAAGCTCCTCGAACTTGGTATGGTACACTGAGCAACTTTCTAATTGAAAATGATTTCACAAGAGAAAAAATTAATACTACTTTGTTTATCAAATGAACCTTCTCTAGAAATTTGATCATTCAAATTTATATTGACGATATTATCTTTGGAAATACTAATGCTGTTTTGTGCAAGGAATTCTTTGAATTAATGCAAGTGAATTTGAAGTGAGCATGATGGGAGAATTAGCATTCATTCTTGGATTACAAATCCATTAGTCTATTAAGGGCACATTCATCTACCAAAGTAAGTACACCAAAGATCTTATTTAAAGATGTGGGATGGAAAATGCCAAATCATCTAATAATCCTATGAGTTCCACTTGTGTTCTAAAGTCATGTGAAGGTGGTAAAAGTGTTGATGAAACCAAATATCGTGGTATCATTGGTTCACTCTTATATCTTATAGCCAGTCAAACTGGCATTCTTTTTAGTGTATGTAAACGTGCCAGGTTTCAGTTAGCTCCTAAAGAAGCTCATCTAAATGCTGTGAAACATATTACTAGATACCTTATTGGTACAAACTCATGTAGCTTATGGTATCCTAAGTCTACTGAAATTATATTAAAAGGTTTCTCAGATGCAGATTATGCAGGTGATAAAGTGGATAGAAAAAGCACCAGTGGTACTTGCCAATTCATGGGACAATCCCTTGGTTCATGGAATAGCAAGAAATAAAATCACGTCTCACCATCCTCCACTAAATTTGAGTATATTGCTATTGAATTGTGTTGTGCCCAAATTCTTTGGATGCCTTATCAATTCAGTGATTATGATCTACGTTTAAACTTGTCAAAATATTCTATGCTAACTCTAGTGCTATTTACTTGTCTAAGAATCCTGTGCATCATTCTAGGGCAAAACATATTGATGTTTACCATCATTTTATTAGAGATCATCTTTCAAAATGAGATATTAAATTATCTTTGAGCACTGATTTTCAATTAGCTGACATTTTTTCTAAACCTTTGCTTGAAGAAAGATTTTGTTCTCTTAGAAATTCCTTTGTTATAATTGCAAAACATTTTTGAGCCAAAGATCACTTAATAAAGTTTGCCTGCTTGCTCCTACTTAGTTGGTATTTTGTGTGTGTTGTCTTTCTTCTTTTTTGATTGATTCCAAAGGGAGAGAAATGGTGTATATGGCGTATTTAACCTTGCAGGAAAAGTTATTTAGGGGAGAGTTACTCATTCAAAGGGGAGAACCTAAGCAGGGAAGTAATCTAATTTTCTTTTGTAATCCATAAAAAAAAAAGGAGATTGATAATGTTAAGATTTTTTTGAATGACCAATGAGTTTGATTTAACTGCAGGAATTCAGTACCAAGAATATTCAGTTTGAATAAAACTCAAAAAGGAAGAAGCATCTCACAAGAAGGAAAGGAAGATTGCTGGAGATTCTAAGGAGAGTAAATCAAGAAGATTGGCAAACAGAAAAAGAAAACACATGTTACTCTGAATAGATTGAAGAAAGTTCTATCAGAAGATTTTGTTGAGTAACAAAAGACATGACAAAAAAGAAAAAAATCTGATGCATTAAATGGATTACTAATTTCATGGGATTTCTGTATCTCTCTTTTATGTATATATTGTACTTAGTTAGATTTTTATTTTAATCTTTACTTATTATTAGAAAATGAATATTTCTTATTCCATTTTCTAAGAAGAAAAATCTTTTGGATTGCCTTCTAACTTCCAACGGCTAGTAGCAGTGCAAACACTACTATATAATCATTGACTTTCTCTAGTTCTTTGCTCTACTTAAGCATTGTATGCTCTTAACTATTTACTATTAACTTAAAAAGAGAGGAAATAAATACATAGTTGGTGAGGCATTGTAACAAAGTGTGGTAAAAAGAAGAGAATGTGAGTCAAAGTAAAAAATCTTGACTCAATCTTGTACTTTAATTTTTTTCACAAAACAAACTAGTAGAATCTCTTGCAATCCAAGGGGACTAGAGTAAGACCTATTAGAGGTCCCAATAAATATAAAACATCTGGTGCTAATTACCTTCAGCATTTTATTTTCAGATGTTTTCATTACTACACTTAATAGTGGACTGTCTATTGAAGAAAGTCGAAAGGAGTAATTCACCCCCTATTACTACTTTCACTAACTAGAGAGGAAGCTGCGAGGTCCTTGAAGGAAATGGGTTTAAGGCCTAAAACAAGCCATCACGGCGGTAACTCTACCTAGCAAACTAGAGATTTCAAGAGTTAAGTTCAAGGTTATCAAACAAAGTTGTGACTGATGGTTCAATATTTTCAGTTAACTCAACTTATTCTCATAACAAAGACAATGTTTAGAAAACAGGGATAAAGCTTATGGATTAAAGCTTTTTAATGGTTTCTAAGTTTGGCAAGTATGACCATATAGTTTGATTTATAGCATTAAACGTTTAGAAATTACCTATGTGAGGGTAAAGTGGAAGCCACTTTAAGGAGAATGATAGTAAAGGCCTATTTTCCAAGCTCTTATGAATCCAGGTAGTTCATGGATGAAACAAGCAAAATCGTGAGAATCATAAATGGTAAAAGACTGGTTGTGTGACTTGTGTTTTCTAGATGTATACAAAAGTATGAAGGTTCAAAGATATCGCATCTACCGAGTGTATCTAATACAAGTTCACCACGAAAAGTTCAAAAGAAACCTACATATCCAGATTCAATTAGTCTTTACTTTTAGATCACACACTTTTCCTATAATTTTTTGATAAATAAGTCATTCGCATTCATGTTGGGATTGTTGGGTTAGTGATGAAAGTGAATGAAAAATGGAGGAAAAACAAAAAAAATGTATTCATTCTGTGGAAGAAGTGTTCTCCCATATTGGTGGGAGAAAAACTATTTCATGCTTAAATATAGAAGCATTCATTCACGTGGATAGTGAGGCAAGAAGAAGACTCGTGTTCATGCTTAAATATAGAAGCATTCATTCACGTGGATAGTGAGGCAAGAAGAAGACTCGTGTTGTCAAATTTGCATTTGGAAAATAATCTAAAAATTATCTTTTTTTAAAAAATTCATTTGAAACTTGAGAGTTAATGATTTTTAATCCAAAAATCTTATACGAAAATTTTGTCTATTTTTAGACACACACGAGCATGTGCAGTCATAACGCACCTCGAAGGGACGCGACCCTTCGAGGAACTATTTGAAAATGAAAGTGAGACTTGCCGACACACTTGGCCATCTGATTACACAGATGCTAGCACATGTGCCAACACAAGTCAGCCAAAACACACTGTTTTGTGCAATGGCTGACATGCGGATGCATGTCGCAATGTACAGCTGCATGTAGGGTCCCGATGTCATACTCGCGACATTTTAAAAAGTTGCAAATTTCACGAACCATTTTTTCTTTTCAGAAGGAACATCTTTTGGCTATAAATCCCTGATTTTTCCTAAGGCATTGACACAAAATTTTGAAATTATAAACTTGCGTCTTTGTATAAATTCAAGCGTTATCTGCAAATCATTGAGTGCATTTGTATTCGACAGAACTTGAGGTATCACTATTTTATTGATATGAATCATTTTATCCTGTGAGGATATATTTCATAACCTCAAGTACCTAAGGGGAATAATTTCCTTAAGGACAAACCGTGAATTCAATAGACTTGAATCTTTCTATATTCTATCTTTCTTTTTTTAGATGTTTGGTTTAGCTATTTTCTACTAAATAGTTTGAACTCCTTGTGGTTGTTTATCAGTTCTTTAAACTTATAGTTGAAGTTCTCGTTGAAAAATATAATTTTTTTTAACCTACCCGAAAAACAATATAACATAATTAAATATTTCCAAGTATCTTACCAATAGATTTTGTAATCGCATTCATATTATTTTGAAGTTCATAAATAAGTCATTGAGTTTACATGAATCTAAATGTCTCAATCCATCCCAGTATATCTTATCGACCACACGGCAGTAAATGTGCGTGGTTGTAATTTGAACTGTTGTCTCGATGCATTATGGATCGGCTATGTGGCTGATTTTGCATTGCGGCCATCCAGAGCCACATAAAAAACTGCCGTGTTTGAATGTCTTTAAATTTACTAATAAATTTCATTTAAATTGATACACCTGTAAAATATTTTTTATTAGATATTTTCAATTTGAATAATATTTTTGCACATGTTCTCAAGCGTATATTAAATCGATACGTCAATCACATAAAATATGATATCGTTTTTAATTATACACAACAACCCCAATAGAAACAATCTTGAGATTACGGTTTACCGAGGTTAATGCATATAAGATTTGACCAGGCAATAGTGTTTGACCTCTTGAAATGTATATGATGGACAAAATGCATTGGGCTGGCTAAATGAGCTGGATTAAATCAGAGCTTGGAACAAGTGGATAAATAACTAACATGTAGCATCCACAAAGATGTTACACTCTTATACTAAGAGCTAAAGAAACAAAGAACTCCTACATAATAACTAACAACACAATACAATAGGTAACAACCATCCAAACAAGCTTAGGTTACTACACAAAGCTTAGTCCATGACTGAATATAGAAGCAAATGCATTCATTTGAGCTTTCGACAAAGACAAGCCAATCTCTAAGTCTCCATCTGAGTCCCTAGACTTGCTGAGGGACATTGCACCACCTTCTCCACTTTCAATAGAAATGGACTCTAACTTGGCTGGTTTACCCCAACCAAAATCAGTAGCATATAAATCAAACTTTGGAGATCCAGTAAGTCCAAACGCTCGTTTGTGGTCAACGGTACCAAAACTTTTAAACCAGTTACCACTGTGGAGCCAATCCTCATCCTTCAGCCTTTTTTGAATGGTTTTTCCAATTAATTCCGCAGCAATTGTAAAGCCTTCCTCACCAATTAAGTTAATATGTGTTGTTTCTGAATTGTACCCTATTATGCAATTCCCAAAATAAGATTGAGGAAGTGGTGGATTAAGTCGCGCTCTATAATCTACTGCACATATGAAGAACTCCAGTACATTCTTGTCTTTCTCTTCCCAAACTGTGGCCTTTGATTTTACATAGCAAGTCCATACATAAGCACATGTTATTGTGAAAGATGTCACATGTTCTAGGCTTGGTCGCCTTGACAAAACTAAGTTTTTGAGCTTCACGATTTTATCATGTCCTAGAATAAATGTAGCTCGAACTTTATCAACAGGAATCATAACTATGTCACGCATCTCCGGCTTAAATGTCTTTATTATATTCCAAATAGTAGTCCCTTGTTCATTAGGGTCTTTTATTGCGGACCTACCATAGAATGGAATGAACTCATTCGTTATAGATTGTTCATCCCCATCGAATTTGTTGAGTAAAGCCCATGCTCTCGTGAATCTTACTATGGTGTTTCCATCACAAGCGGCATGATGGTT
Source organism: Capsicum baccatum var. pendulum (assembly GCA_030864225.1). Taxonomy (NCBI): domain Eukaryota; kingdom Viridiplantae; phylum Streptophyta; class Magnoliopsida; order Solanales; family Solanaceae; genus Capsicum; species Capsicum baccatum. The sequence continues at coordinate 33,727,958 of CM061559.1, read as the reverse complement.
ACTGAAACCGATGGATATGCCAAGATTCGGAAAAAGTGTTACTTTAATGGCTAACAACGGGGCTAGTATTACCCCGGGTGCATCTTTAGGTTCCGCCAATTGAGGAATCAAGGGATAAAAATCCTTAGCATTTCGGGGATGGTTACCAATGAGATAATTGAAATCCATATCAGTCTCAGAAAAGGTAACAGACACAGAATCACCAGGCACATAACGCAAATCAGGATGACCACCACTCGAATCTATTGGACAAACAAGGTTTCCAGCTAAGGGTGTATAGTGTTTGAGAGCGAGGGAGAGTGAATCTTTAAGACGAGGTATAATAGTTTGGACAAAATCCAATATGGAAATAGGGAGCTTGTAGAATAAAATCCGCCTGTTGCGGCCGAAAATTAACCACGAAAGATCAAAATAGGTGAGAGGGAGTGTCAACTCGGCTGCACCACCGGGAGGTGGCGCAACTTGACATTGCTCAATAACCTTAGCCATAGACGTTTGGTTTTGAGATACACATTTACCTAATCAACCAATATATAGAATATGTGGCTGCTACTTTCTTCATAAATATTTGTAGTTTGAACTTTGAAGCCCAACTAGTCATTTATTACTCAATTTAAAGATTGTAACATCAACCTAAAGAGTGAGTAGGTATAGATTGTGGAGGAGAAACACGTGGGTCCCATTGAAGAATAGAGTGGTGGACCAATAATCGAAAAGTTAGTTCTATAAGTGGACACGCAAAACAAGTAATAAATTAGAACACGAAACATCTAATACAAGATAAAATTGTTAAAAATACAATATATAACATAATAATATAAAAAATTACAATAATAATTTAGTAAAAAGAAGTGTTACATGATATAATTGATTGAGTGTATTATACTGCACAACATGATAATCGACGATGAGCATGATCATGATGTACCAATTCAAGATAATTCGGAAGCTCTAACTCGGACGATAAAAATTGGTGGTAGATTGAAATTATCCACTTGAACAATTTTTAGCTAGAAATTAAAAAAAAATAGTGACAAAAATGCTTATTTGAACTTCAGAATGCATTGGGGTGGGATGGATGAAGTGGAAGCTAGCGTCGGGGGTGTTGTGTGATAAGAAGGTGCCGCCCAAGCTTAAAGGCAAATTTTACAGGGTGGTAGTCCGTCCGGCCATGTTGTATGGAGCGGAGTGTTGGCCAGTTAAGACTTCCCACATCCAAAAAATGAAGGTGGCAGAGATGCGGATGTTGCGCTGGATGTGTGGGCTGACTAGGGGGGATAGAGTTCGGAATGAGACTATCAGGGAGAAGGTTGGTGTGACTCCAGTGGAGTGCAAGATGCGGGAAGTCCAATTGCGCTGGTTCGGACACGTGAAGAGGAGGGGCATGGATGCCCCAGTTCGTAGGTGTGAGAGACTAGCGTTGGATGGTTTTAGGCGGGGTAGGGGTAGGCCGAAGAAGTATTGGGGTGAGGTGATTAGGCGGGATATGGAGCAGTTGCAGCTCACCGAGGACATGACCCTAGATAGGAAGGTCTGGAGGACGCGAATTAGGGCAGAAGATTAGGGCCAGTTTGGGTCGCTAGTGTAGGGTTTTACTTGTTGGGGGTAGTATTCTTGTTATGATTCCGTGCTCCTTGTTTTAGTAAGAGGCTGGGTGCTTTCCTCTGTTTCTTTCTATTTATGGCTGCCGTATTTATGTTATTTATGTTATGTTATTTATGTTATGTTGTCTTGTAACCTTGTTCGGTGCTTTAATATGTATTTGCCTGGTATCTTGTGTCTTGAGCCGGGGGTCTATCGGAAACAGCCTTTCTACTTCTTTAGAGGTAGAGGTATGGACTGCGTACATCTTACCCCCCCCAGACCCCACCAGGTGGGAATACACTGGGTTTGTTGTTGTTGTTGTTGTAATGCATTCATAGAACATTTATGGGAGCAATGTATTAATCTTGAAAGTTGCATACTTATATAGAAATTAAAATAAATTTTATCATGATGTAATATTTATTGTATTTTATCAATGATTTCACTTTTATTTGAGTTGTCAATTAATATGAATAGTATATACTATTTGTTTGTAATTTATGTTATTTAAAAATTTGGGGTAAAAACTAATTTTGTATTACATGAAAATCTTGAAAAAAATATAAATTTTATAGGGTCATTATATATATAAAAAGAAATAATTTATCTTATGAAATAAGAAAATATAAATGAAATAAAAATAATAAATGTAATATTAAAGAGAGAGAAGGAAATTCCTTTTTGGATAGTAAAATAAAGTTGTAGGTTGGAGTTGGTGTTCCCCAAAATATAGAAATTCTCTATATTTGGTGACAAAAAATTATCACACCTCTTTTTTTAACCAAAAAGTCTGATATTTAGTTTGAAAGAATTTTTATTATTCAGTGACAAAGAAAATAATTTGTTTCAAAAAAGACTTCTAATCAAGACTCAAAGTCGCTACTTGACATAAATCTGGTGTGCCAAGTCATCTTTGAAAATTCTTTTTTCAAAATGATTTTTGACTCTTTCAAAATTGGTCTACAAACAGAGATTCTAGTTAAGGAATTCTGTTGACCGAGGGGAAGATGTTAGGCACCCCTCAGTCCCGTGGTTCGACCACAGTCACTTCATGGAGTGTATCGGCTAGTACGACACTATGAAATGTAGAAACCAAACAAAACAAAACCTACAACACTAGAAAAACAAATAAGCAAAACTCCAAAATAGTGTCCAGTCCAATTTATTACAAACCGACATAAAAATGCTGAAATTAAAACCTAAACTATTCTAACTACCCAACACTATGCTTTACCCGATGCCTCGGGCCTTTATCATGATCGATTTTTCGAGTATAAATAATCACTGGGCATTCCCCGAAAACAAATATAATTTTCTTCGGGGCATTCCCCAGTCAAATGAGCACAAAGAATTTAAGTGCGATGAAATAAAGGTCCTTCAACACATTCAAACACCGGACAATCCACAATCCTAAGTATTGCCTACCCTACCTAAGATTTGCCTATTAAATTTTGATTCAAGACATGATACTATCAGATTTGACAAAACTAATATCCATTTTAAATGGAACAATCATCATCAAAACAATTATATTCATTTTTTATCAATGTCCATTCCCACCCTAAATAAATAATTTTATGTAACACCTTGCATTTTGGGTTAGAATGAAAATCGTCATTTCTATGCATAGATGATCCAAAAGCCATAAATCCTATGCAAATTTTCCATGTTAATCAATTATCTAGTGTGAAAAATTGAATGAGCTTTTTGTCGATATAAGATTCGTCCAAATTCGATACCCGGGCAAGATATTATGGCTAATTTAAGTCCTATTCGTAAAACACCGTCATTTTGGTGCTTAGCGTGTCACAAAGGTGGTCTATTTAACAATTTTCAAATTCCTGTAGCCTAGCGCGATTATGGCGCGACACTATGAAGTTCCAGGTTCCAACTGGTGGGACAACGCGATGGCTCTGCGTTGTGGTGGCCCATAAAATCAGGCTCCCAGTTATATTTTATTCCGTCTCATTAAGGGTATATTGGTTAATTTTCACCTCCCCTTGTCAGCTTAAACATGAGATTTTTCTCCCAAGAGATCACATTATTCATTTTTTCTTTAAAAATTCATAAGAATACTCTCTAGGGTTTCCAACTAAAAACCCAAATAACATAAGATCCAACCGTGGGTTTTCGAAATCGATTGAAGATTTGAAATCCCTAAACCGTAGGCTTTAAGAATCATCATCAAATTTCTAAATTGAGGTACGTGGGGTTTATCCTAAAACTACATGGGCTTGTTGAAAACATCCAATTATGATTTAAAAAACATCAAGCATGAATTTATTAAAGGAGTTTTGAGATCCATGATTTTATTATGCCTTATGCATGTTTAATGATATTGTTGTTTTGAACTTTAGTCCTTATCCCCTTAAATTGATTTACACATATAAGTATATGTATGAAACTTGAAATTGAAGATTTATTTGAGTGCACAAATAATGAAAAATCCCTCACTTGTGATAACCTTATGTTTATGATCTTATGGTGATTGATTGAAATGCATGATTTATGGATTGAAAATAATTAACTCAAATACCATAGTATTTTGAGAATGATTTAGAGATTTAAGAGAGGGAGTTTCTTGATGTAAATATATTTTGTTCAAAGAGAAAGATTTGCATGAGATTAAGAGCTTTGACATGACCACTTTGCATCATTGAAAGTTTGACAAAGAGAGTTGCATACATGTGTTTACATGAGTTTTAGAGAAAGAGTTCTTTAAAATGATTTATTGATATGGTGGTCCCGAACTTATGTTTTGAAAATAGAGATGGAAATATGCTAAAAATGACTCAGAGATGTGACTTGCAAGTCAATGGTATGACGATACCATATAAATATATGCCATAACAGAGTTAGAGTTTTCAGAGAATGCATGTCTTAAAAGAGTTAAAAATAGGCATAAAGAGAGTTAGGTGGTTTCCTGAAGAGGACTAGAGTTCAAGTAACTCTTAGCCTAAAATCGTGATTTGCCAATTCGAGTATATTATTTTTACGCTGGCGATGGCCATGTGGCGTAGCAGAGTTAGAGACTCCAACCCTTGCGGCACACTTGGGTTGGAGGCTTCCCCGTCGAGTCAATGGCGAATTTCGTATAGCCCGTGAAATTCTAGAGTTGTAGGGTATACCACCTAGTGCAGAAGTAAAACAAAGAGTGTCACAGAGTTCAGATAATTTTACAAAGTGTTTCGAAAATGTCCATGGGATTCCTTACTATATGATATGTTTATGAACTATTTTAAATTGCTCTCATATATGTTAAATATAAATTATTATTTTGAATTTGCTTTGCGTACTAGTATATCTGTATTGACCCCCTACTTCCCAAATTTGGAGGCTCAGTCCAAGGGTCCGACTAATATTTAGAGGATTCCAGAGAGAAGTGATCTGTGTAGTGGTGAGCCTTCTTTGTTCCCAAAGTCCTGTTATTTCATATTATGTTATTCTGTTGTTTTGGTCTACTGGGGGCCTTATCCAAGTTTTCAGAATAGTTTTGAGATGTAGTAGAGATTTTGCAGACTGAGTCAGATCTTATTCAAATGTTTTGAATGGCAGCTTTCGTTCTTATGTCTTGAATCTCAGAGTTAATGACCATGTTTCCATATCAGATTATATTTCTGCATCTTCTCTTATTATATAAATGTTGTGCATGACTACCAGATATAGTAGGACGTTTGGACCTTTATGGTTTGGAATATCCGTCACGGCCATGCCCTAGTTTGGATCGTGAGAAAATTGGTATCAGAGCATGGTTCATGGTCCCAGAGTGTCTGCGAAATTGTATCGAGTAGAGTCTTGTTTATGGGTGTGTAGCGCGCCACATTTATAAGCAGGAGGCTATTAGGCATTTAGGAATGTTTCTCTTTCTTCATGTTCTAGTTCGTGCTATGGAGTAAGAATGTTTCTCTTTCATACTCTAATTTGTGTTATAGTGTCGTCCATACGAAAGTAAAGTCATCCCAATTCTTTCCTTACTTTGATGTGCTCAGATATGTCTCATTGTTAGAGTGATTCAGGTGTAGGAGTCTAGAATCTTAATGGTATAGTCCTTTCTGCTTGAGCCATATAAGATTTTAAAATTGGGAAAGGACTTGTGAACAGTCTGTTAGTGCCTCAGAGTGTATTGATTCTAGTGTGAATTTTGATTCTGATGAAATTGTGCTTTTAAGCCTTCGATATTAAGTGTATTTAGTGCCTTTCAAAATTTTTATGTTGCAGATGTGATGCTTAAGAGGGAATGAGGTGTAGCAGAATGTTGGAACTGTATTTCCACCCGCATAGTAGTATGAGTTAAAGTGTCGGTGTCATGACCTATTGGTAGTACGATTAGACCAAGAAGTTGGTTATACGAAGTCACAAGGTTAGAAATCAGAGTGAGGATGACTTTTGTGTAGATAAATGTCTTTGGTTGAATAACTGATGTTTGAGGATGATTTACCCCTTTATAATGATAGACTAATATGGTAGCTAGGGGTGGTAATTTCAGCCCATATTTGTGAAAAGAGTCCATTTAACCCATATTTATTGAATTGGATCACTCATATTTCAAATGGGTAAATATGGACTTCAACTCATTTTAAAAGCTCATACAAATATGGGCAAAATAGGTAAAATATGGGTACTCATTAAAACACAGAGATCACCCACCTATGCTTTAAATTTCATTTTTTTCTTCTTTTCTAGTTTTTTTTTTCTCTTTCTTTTTTCCTTTAATTTATTTTTTTTATTTTACATTTTTTTATTTTTTTACTCGTTTCTTATAATTTCTTTTTTTCTTTCTCATCTTTCCATCTATTTTTTTTATTTTTTATATTTTATTTTTATTTCTTTTTCTTTGTATTTTTTTTTTCATTTTCTCCTTTCTCATTCTTATTTCATCATTCGTATTCGCTTGAGACCAACATGGGTTAATAAATATAAGCTTCTAATTATCCCATTTAGCCTATACAATTCATAGCATCTCTTATCAATTAAATATAATCTATATATAGTCTCTCCCTTTAATTATTTTTTTTTTCTATCTTTTATTTCTTTTTTTTTCTTTTTTTCTTTAATTTACTACTTTTTTCTTTCTTTTTTTTTCTTTAATTTACTTTTTTTTCGTTTTCATTTTTTTATTTTTTTTTCACTTATTTTTTACTCGTTTCTTACACTTTCTTTCTTTCTTAGTTTTCATCAGTTTTTTTTTTCTTTTTCTATTTCATTTATTTTTTCTTTGCATTCTTTTTTTTTTGTATTTGCATTTTCACCTTTTTCATTCTTGGTTCGTCATTTTTTTATATTCTTTTCCTCATTTTTCTTTTGTCATTGCATTTTATATTTTATATATTTTTTGAATTTAAATTTATTTGTATCATACTATATATTTTAAATAAATTTATTATTTGTATTTGAATAGTTTAGTTGTCAGTATGTATAATTTATCATTTGTGTTTATATAAAAATAAGTATATGAATTAATTATATTTTCTTGAGATTGAAATATATAAATATACAATGTATCATTCAATGCAAATGTGTCATTAGTATTTGTATATCAAATTTATCATTTATATTTGTATATAAACAAGTATCATAAGTATGTGTATGGTTCAAGTTGTATAAACATGTATCATTTGATACGAATGTAACATTTGTATTTGTATAATTTAACAATTGTATTTGCATAATTTTATTATTTTTATTTGTCTTGTTCAATTTATATCAATAAAATATAATTTGTATCAATATATATAAAATATAAGTGCGAATTATATAAAATATATATTATGGTGCAAACTATAAAATACAAATCTCAGCTTGAAGTCTAAAAAATAAATACAAATATACAATTGTATTAAGTAAGCTTGGTCCATCTTTATTCCATTTCATATATGGCTGAGGATCCACATAGCCTTCGATTTATGGGAAAGTCCAGCTTCAAATCCGACTTCTAACTCCCTCATCTTAGAGTTCTCATTAGAGCAGAAGTAAGGCACGAAGTGAGGAGCTCAAGGTCAGGCAAGACAGGAAGTACGTAGAAACCTTGATTTGTATACTTCTTGCAACTACTAAAGATATTTAGTTTGACGAATGTAATTCCAAGATCTTTCTGGATACTATATCTGTATCTGTTCATTAGGTGGAGTCCACTTGAGTGTACTTACAAAAATTATAAATGTTGGGTGAAATAAATCAATATGCACTTATGGTATTTTCGTTATCATAAAAAAAAAAGAAAATCAAAAATAAAAAAAATAATAAAAAAAAAAGAAGAAAGAGAGGTAGAAGAGAGAGAAAAATCGTAAAGAAAAAGATACAAAAAAAATCAGAAAGAAAAAAATAATGAAAAAGGAGAAAAGAAAAAAGAAAAAAATGATGATGAATACAAATATTCTGAATGGTTATGATATCTTAGTCATCATTCATAATTTTTACTCGACTTAATCGTGTTCTTCGAAAATAAAAAAATATAAATTATAAAATAAAACCAAAAAAGAAAAAAAAAGAAAGAAATAAAAAAAAATTAAAACTAGAAAAAATGAGACTAACAAGGAAAAGAAAAAAAAAGAAAAAAAAAAGAGAAGCAAAGGGTAGAAATAGAAGAGAGAGAAAAAAAAGAAATGAAAAAAAAAGAAAAAAAAGAAAACTAGAGGCTATATATAGAAAAGAGAGAAAAAAAACTAAAAAGTAAAAACTTAAAAAAAAGAAACGGGAAAAAAGTCAAATTGATATGATATAGAAGTTTTAAGTTTTTGATTTTAGGAGATAAAGTGGGTTGGAACCATTTTTACCCAATCCATATTTGATCAAATCCATATTTACCCATATTTATATGGGTAGATTACAATTCAAACCATTTTTGCTCTATCCATATTTAACCCATCCAAATCCAATTCAATCCTCCCATTTGCCACCCCTAATGGTAGCTAGTAGCATGTGTGGATTGTATGGTATTCTGTGGGGAGAGTGTTTGACTCAGATTTTTATTCATACAGATTAAGATATGTATTCTTAGATCATTGATTATTATGTGTCAAGTTTCTATCTCTTGTAACCTTGTTATCATTGTGTTGTTGAAAATCAAAGTCTAGTGGAGCCATGTGGGGTCTATTTCGATTCTCTAGCAACTTGTTGTCCATCTTGTTGATTCTTGTGTTAGTTGGAACTAGGGGCTTAGAGGCGTAATGGCAAGAAAAGTGGTAAGGGCGATTTATTGAATGTATGTATAGCCGAACCTTTTTGCTTGAGATTGAGTTGGTATTAAAGTGATACATCCTTGTGTGTTAGTTTAGTAGAAGACAGAGAAGGAGTTATTAGCTAAGGTGAGTTGTTGTTTGCTCGAAGTATGAAAATGGCTAGATTAGCCAGTAAGTTATAATTATAGATACAAGGTTGTTTGTGGAATTTGAAGGTAGTCTAAATATACGCTTGGGTAAGTAAGTGTGATGTGAGAAATCCATATTAGTAGATAAAATTGTACGGGGTCATAATATAAGATTAAGGATGACCATGTCTATGATGTGACTTTACCCCCTCCCCCCACCCCTTAATCTTCTTTTCTTCGGTAGTTGTAAACCAGTACTACTTGTGAGAAGGTATGTAGTAGATTTTGAGGCATAGGAGTAATGTCATGAAGGTGAATCTGATTATTTCTTAGTTAATGATACTAGTTTTATGGAAGCGATCTAATAGGCTTGAATAGTGCATGCAAGAGCTTAAGTTTATTTGATTTGTAATGAAGTATGATGCTGTATGTATGAAGTAGAAGTATCCCAAGGTGATATAAGGTTGTAGTATTTTTCTAAGGCTATTACATATTGTGTGTGGCTAGTGGTACCGTTGAGTTGCTAGGTGGAGAAAGACTAGTTAGATGGTATATGATGTTCTAAATAGCCAAGTTAAGGAGTTTTGATAGATAATATTGATAACGCTCAATCTACAGCTCTCGTAGGAGTGTAAAGCGGTCGCTGTCAAATATAGAACCCAACTGGGTTGGGTATCGATCCCACAAGGAATAGCTTGGTCAACAAGTAAGCAACGATTACTAGACTTTTAGTGCAAGTCTCGTAAAAAGGGGGGATCGTAATGTGTAACCAAAATATTAAAGTAAAAACTGAAAATAGCAACGTAAAAAGAAAGAATAGTTATTAAGTTGTAAACAATGAGAATTGAGGAGTTGGGGTTATGTCCACCTTCTGAGTTTACGTCTCTATTAGCTATGAGTTATGCGGAATTTAGACATGCATGTGCTTATAGAGAATTGTATTCGATGGTAAATCCAGGCGTCTTTCGACCTATTCGAGGATTATTGCACTTTAACTCTTTCGAGCTTAAAGCGTGTCTAACGGTACGAATTCTCCAAGAGGTTAATCCAGTTATGACACTAACTTTTTAATAGGGGATGGAACCCTACTACCTTGACATTATCTCTTTTCCAGACAGATAACCTTTCTTTCGAACAAGTTAAATGTTATACTGGCGTATTCTTGCGTTTGCAACCACAAAGAATTTAGGTTAAGACGAAGAGAATGATGATATAAGCCGCATACGTGTCACGAACTCATAAACTCATAGTAATAGATAGTATCTCATTCGGCTTCCATAACCCCAACAGAGAAGTTTAGTTACCCATGAGTGCGAAGGAAATCACAATAGACATTATTATTATACCATAATAAAGATTTCGTGTAGTAATAGTGTGGTAGGCGTTAGGCGTGAATTTCCCTTGCAGTAGTAACGTTTCTCTTGTTGTGGAAATTAAGAATTGAATAGATGAAGAATAATGTCAACAATGAATTAATAAAGAGAATTGTTTTGATGGATGGATGGTGGATGGATGGGAATTTATGGAATGGGGGAATTGTGTGGAATGTATAAAAATCTCTAGCAAGATAGGGTATTTATAATACCCATATCCTATTCCTACTAAGCTAATGAATTACTTAACCCAATCCTACTAGGTTAATGTATCATTATCCTAATCCTAATAAATTACTGCTAGTCCCCAAAGTCTTCAGAATTGCTGTTTTTGCCCGGGAGAGATTTTTCAGGCGCCACTTTTGGTCCTTGGCGTCCAAGCTTTGCTCTCCTCCTTTCGTGAAGCTTTCTTTGGCGTCAAGTTATCCATAAAATGCTGAATTCTGCATCATTTATACCTGAAACTTTGCTAATCATGTTCGTTAGCTCACTTACAGGAAAAAGGACTAAAAGTGCATGAAATATATAATTTGTTCTCAAAACATTGCTAAAATATGGGTAAAATATAGCACTATAGGCGTGTAAATTCGCCTATCATCAACAGCCCACACTTGAAGCTTTGTTCGTCTTCGAACAAACTATCATGTCCATCTAAACATCACTTTAGGGTTTCACAGTATCAACACAAAATATTCATCAAGACAAGCACAACAATCATTAACAAAGAGTAGTTTTCTGCTCATTAGTAGAAACAATTCCACCTCTAATATAGACTCGTGATGATGGTTAATTAGTATTCAAAAGTTAAGGCACAAAGAATCATACACAACTACCCAAAACTCATCAACCATGCGTGTCTCACCATATATTACCCATAATCACTCATAAGTATAGTATATATTTCGAACATGGGTATAAGAGTATCCTTGCTCTCACTCTCACAAAGAATTCATATGCTGCAACTGATGACCATAGGCTTGCCCTTAGTGTAATACTCCACTAAATATCAGAATGCTAAGCTTAGGATCAAATAGGTCTTTTGATGGTTGTAATGTAGGCTAAGGGACGGATAGGACTATTTTGGCCAGAAATAGTGACTATGTTCCTAAGCGCTTTAATACATCACATTGTATCATTAACACTTTTCTTTCAAACAACCTGTTTGCTTTCTTTTAATCTACCTCCCCTTTGTCACCTCTTTTGTTTTTCAATTTATGCACATAACTAACTTTTTAGTTTTCTTTTCCTTTTTCTTTTCATGACATACCTCTTATGATAGCAATTCTTTTTCATAACAAATTCAAGCACCATTACATTCTAAAGCATCATACTCACCCAATTTCCTCTTATTTTGTCACATGACTTTACACTTTAAAGCACTTAGGAATTTGGATCGAATTATGGTCTTGAAAAAATGGATTAGGCTTTCATATGAGGTTGTCAAAGAAAATAGGCTAAAGGCTTAAGGGGTTAACTAGGATAATGTCCATGGGTAGGTAAAAAGAAGGTAAACAAGTATAGGTTGCCAAAGAAATTCCTAAATCATCTCCTAGACTTGCACTCTTTATTTTCGCTTTACATACATACCAGGCAAGTTCTAGCATCAGCCACAAACATAGAATATACAATATCCTCACACACACAAGGCACATGGTCGACTTTATTGGGAGTAGTATAGACTCTTGACCCAACAGATGAGGGAATTGAACCACACAATATCACATAGTGAGTCACAATTAGAGCCTAAACGTCTCAATAGTCATGATTTTAGCACGTACTCTTGTTATAATCTCATGCTGCCTATTAGAATAATTTCATGCAAAGCTAAGTTAAAAAAATAAAAAACTTTGCTTACTAAAAAAATAAAAAATGAAAAAAACTAGCTAAGCAAACAAACATAAATGCAAATGCGGATAAAGGAGTATAGCATGCAAATACCACCACCCCATACTTAAACGAGACACACTGCCCTCAGTGGAATATAAATAAGAAGAACCTGGTTAGTCGGACTCATCCTCTATGTCTGGGGTCATATCCCATTCATCGGAATCATTATCAGAGTCGTCATCCTCAGAAGTTCCTCATAAGTACCCCACTTGTTTCCAAGAGTGTGTCGAGGTATTTGCAGCACGGAGGATTCACCTTGCTCTTTTCTTCCTCTTTTCTGGCCTCTTTGTGAAGTGGTTGCTTTTCTTGTCTTTTGGTGCCATTGTACCTGAGATCTCAATAGAGTCATGTTAGCTTCATCTCGGAAGATTTAATCAACAAACAGACAATAGTGGCACCACCCCACACTTAATTTGTTGACACAAACTAATTAAGTGAATGATATCGATTACTCAGACTTCATCGACATACATTTAGGTAATATGTTCCAACAATATAATCAGTGCAGTCATACTTCTTGTAATCTTGGCAATACTTTCATGTTTGATATATCAAGACTACTACATAGAGATTGAATCAAGGTATAACATCTAGAAATAATCACAACCTCACATGTTGGTAGTCAACCATAATTCTTATCTCGATGAACAAGTCATTCCAACATGTAAGTATGCAAGTGACAGGATTATGCAATTTTAGTGACCATGTCAATTCCGAGAAAGTATGACAATGCATCAAAATCAAATTCAAATTGGGAACAAGTTAAGATCATCCTTACGTATTCGTTTACTCACTTAGTTGTGTCACAACAATTCAATCATATCCAAATCACCAATACTACTTCAAGATTTAGCAATTCAAAATATGCGTAGTAATGTAGTACTTATGGAATATAAATGAAGAACAAAGAAGTACTTACTTGGTTGATGACCTTGGATGATGTTCTAGCAAGGTATAAGAGCAAAAGGAAAATTTTTGAGAGGATTTGGAGACCAAAAGTAACCATAGGCGGCGCCTAAGGCTTTGCCTAGTTGAGCAGAATGCTTTTGCATAGGCGGCGCCTATTGAAAAGCCTTTAGTGACCATAGGCGGCGCCTTTAGCATGGCATATGAGATTCAGAGACAAAAGGCTTTAGCATAGGCGGCGCCTATGCTATGGCACACTAGATTCCGAGACCTTAGGCCATAGTATGGACCTTGCCTTGTTCGTGGCCTAGTTTTACCTAGGCCTAGCCTTGTTCGATGCCTATATTTTCATGAGAAATGCTCAATCCATAGCCTTTTGCTTCTTCATTCCTAACTTACCACCTTTAACATGCAATACGTCCAAATCAAAATTTGAAACCGACCTCCTCGTTTTACACCTCTTTGCACCTATATTTACTCAAAAACAACAAAGACGATTAGAACGATGGATTGCCTCCCATCAAGCGCCTTAGTTTTGGTCGTGGCTCGACAAAATCCTAAAAAAAACAAAAACAACAAAAACAATTAAAAACGATGGGTTGCCTCCCACCAAGCGCTTGATTTATTGTCGCGGCACGACATAGCTATCTCGATTACTTAGTCTTCATCGAGATAGATGGGGCATTATTTTCTGAATGGATTCAGACGACCCTGATACTTACTTGTAGGCATGCAATCTTCTTCGTTATGACTCTTGTGCATACATACCTCAGGAGAGATTCCAATTATATTATCAATCTTCCTACCCATAGCTCTCTTGTACCTCATCAGAGCAGAGATGAGAGCCTCTACATGCTGTTCACTTAAATCATCCGCAACACTCTTCGGAAGTGTATTTCCACTTTCCAAGAACACATACCTTAGATAATCGGGGAGATCTTTCGATTCTAGCATTGGTGGCTCTTCAATGGAAGTCTTCGCTGTTGGTGACGGTTGATTCTTAAGATCAAGGTCCGGCTGTTTAGGAGTATGAGAATAGGACCCTATTTTTGTTAGAGCACATGGAGTTTCTTCATAATCTTCATCATCCTTATGCTCAACATTCAGTAGCGCAGCAGACAATGGCTCAACAGTAAGCTGTTTCTTTATAGATAATGCTTTCTTATCCTTATAAGCTATAGAGAACACATCCATATCGCTGGGCTGCTTCATTGCTTTGCATATATCAAAACGGACCACTTCGTCATTCAACCAAAACAAAAGCTCATTAGCTCTCATGTTAATCAGCATACTTCCTGTTGCAAGGAAAGGACGTCCCAAGATTATGGGAACTTCAGAATCCACCTCATAATTCAGAATAACGAAGTCTACAGGAAAGATGAATGAAGAAACCTTCACCAACACATCATTCAAGATACCCACAGGTCGTTTTACCGACCTATTAGCCATCACGAGCCTTATATTGGTTGGTGTCGGATCGCCTAACCCCAACTTCTTGTAGATGGATAGTGGCATCAAATTGATGCTAGCACCCAAATCGCACAATGCCTTGGCAAAATTCATAGATCCAACCGTGCAAGGAATAGTGAAGGCACCAGGGTCGGCCTTTTTCTGAACTAGTGATCGGGTAGCGATTGCGCTGCAGTGATGAACAGTATCCTTCAACTCATAGCTTGCTGCCCACTTTTTTTTCAAAAGATCCTTCATAAATTTTGCATACCCAGGCATTTGTTCTAGTGCCTCTACCAACGGAACATTAATGGTCAGCTGCTTTAACATAGTCATAAATTTGCTGAACTTTGTATCATCTGCCACCTTCTTCAATCTTTGAGGAAAAGGTGGTGGTGGATAGGGAATTGTTCTCTCCGCGGCTTTTTTCTCCTCTTGCTTCCGTTTTTCAGCTTTTTCAGGTTGTAAATCGTGAGGGGTGACGTTATGGACGTCAGGTTCAGCTGCTGCGGCATCTTTCCCTTTCGCCTTATCATCAATGTCCACTACTTCATCAACCACTTGCTTGCCTTTTGTTGAAGTTTCCAGCACCTTACCACTTCGGGTAGTAATGGCCATGCATGACCCATTATTCCTTAGGTTTTGCACAGTGTCGCTAGGTAAAGTGCCGGCCTTTCTTTGATTTAGTGTTGCTGAAAGTTGGCTCAATTGCTGCTCTATTTGCTTTATAGAAGTGGAGTGTGAGTCAACCAATTGTTTCATTGAGGACAAGTCATTTATTACCTCCGTTACTTCAGCGCTGGTTGCTTCCACTCCTTTCAATAGTTTAGCCATCATGTCTTCCATACTTTCGGAACCAGATGAGGTGGTGTCACATCTTCCTGGGGGAACGTATAAACCACTCTTGTCATTCTTGTTCTTCCAACTACCTTGGTCCCTGTTTCCAGATTTATCATAATAGTTCCGACCTTGGTTTCCTTGGGTATTACCTCGGAAACCCCCCTGATTGTTTAAGTAGTTGGCTTCTTCTTCTGAATCAGATTCGTCTCTTCCTTTTAACGCAACAGCTTTGACTTTTTCGGTCTTCCCTGATAGTAGATGCTTTGTAAGAAGATCCACTTGTGTTTTCATGTGCGCCATATCTTGATCACGTTCTTCTTCTCTTCTCCTTTGTTCTGCTGTCATACCAATAGATACAGTAGAGCTTGCTACCTCAGAATATCTGGTATGCCAAACTCTACTTTGCTTTGTCATACGATCTAGCATATCACTTGCCTGAACAAAGGTGAGGTCCATAAATGACTCACCTGCTGCATTATCAACCACTGGCTTAGTAACCGAATTCAAAGCTCTGTATAATATCTCCATCAAGTGGACATTGGTCATATGGTGATTTGGGCACCGCATAAGCTTCATCTTGAACCTCTCCCATGTTTTGTAGAGGGCTTCAGTTGGAAGTTGTCAAAAATTGCTGATCTCATCTCTCAACTGTGCTTTTTTGGATGGCGGAAAGAATCTTTCTAGGAAAGCGTCTTTCAATTGCCTCCAATTTATAATAGAATCAGGAGTTAGCCCATTCAACCATAGAGTTGCCTCCCCAGATAGAGACAATGGAAATAGACGTAATCGAATTGCATTCTGACCAACGCCAGGATTGTCAAATGACTTGCATGTAGAAATAAAGTTGATGAGATACATATTTGGATCATCGCCTGCTAGTCCACCAAATAATCCCTTGAGTTGCAATAACTGAATCATGGTGCTTGTGATGTTAAACTTTGCTCCGGGTGCCAATGGTGGCAGAATAATGGCTCCTGTGGCACCAGCTTCATCAAGATCATCGTCATCGTCGTCAAAAGCTGGTTGCATGGGTTGGCGATCATACCTAAACCGAGCTTGACGACCTCTTCTGTTGGCAGGTGTTGCAATTTCAGCATCATGCCTTGGGTTTAGTAACTCGTCATCACCTATATCCTCATCGTCAGGATTTGTTGCTCACCCAGGGTTATCAATGTTTTGTTGGTGTACTTGGGCGGCGGCAAGAGCAGCTAATCTCGCCTGCTCCTGTTGAGCAACCATTCTTTCGATTTCCGTTTGTGCCTCCATTCTGCCAATTCGTTGTGGTTCAGTAATGATAGGTAATAACGGTTGACCAGAACTTCGAGTATGGGGCATGCACTGAATAAAAACCTGAAGTAAACAAAAACAAAAACTAAAAGTAAAAGTATAAGAATCTTTGACCAAAGGGTCTAGTAATTATCACAAACTTAATTGACACTCGTATTCCCCGACAACGACGCCAATTTTTGATAACGCTCAATCTACAGCTCTCGTAGGAGTGTCAAGCGGTCGCTGTCAAATATAGAACCCAACTGGGTTGGGTATCAATCCCACAGGGAATATCTTGGTCAACAAGTAAGCAACGATTACTAGACTTTTAGTGCAAGTCTCGTAAAAAGGGGGGATTGTAATGTGTAACCAAAATATTAAAGTAAAAACTGAAAATAGCAACGTAAAAAGAAAGAATAGTTATTAAGTTGTAAACAATGAGAATTGAGGAGTTGGGGTTATGTCCACCTTCTGAGTTTACGTCTCTATTAGCTATGAGTTATGCGGAATTTAGACATGCATGTGCTTATAGAGAATTGTATTCGATGGTAAATCCAGGCGTCTTTCGACCTATTCGAGGATTATTGCACTTTAACTCTTTCGAGCTTAAAGCGTGTCTAACGGTACGAATTCTCCAAGAGGTTAATCCAGTTATGACACTAACTTTTTAATAGGGGATGGAACCCTACTACCTTGACATTATCTCTTTTCCAGACAGATAACCTTTCTTTCGAACAAGTTAAATGTTATACTGGCGTATTCTTGCGTTTGCAGCCATAAAGAATTTAGGTTAAGACGAAGAGAATGATGATATAAGCCGCATACGTGTCACGAACTCACAAACTCATAGTAATAGATAGTATCTCATTCGGCTTCCATAACCCCAACAGAGAAGTTTAGTTACCCATGAGTGCGAAGGAAATCACAATAGACATTATTATTATACCACAATAAAGATTTCGTGTAGTAATAGTGTGGTAGGCGTTAGGCGTGAATTTCCCTTGCAGTAGTAACGTTTCTCTTGTTGTGGAAATTAAGAATTGAATAGATGAAGAATAATGTCAACAATGAATTAATAAAGAGAATTGTTTTGATGGATGGATGGTGGATGGATGGGAATTTATGGAATGGGGGAATTGTGTGGAATGTATAAAAATCTCTAGCAAGATAGGGTATTTATAATACCCATATCCTATTCCTACTAAGCTAATGAATTACTTAACCCAATCCTACTAGGTTAATGTATCATTATCCTAATCCTAATAAATTACTGCTAGTCCCCAAAGTCTTCAGAATTGTTGTTTTTGCCCGGGACAGATTTTTCAGGCGCCACTTTTGGTCCTTGGCGTCCAAGCTTTGCTCTCCTTCTTTCGTGAAGCTTTCTTTGGCGTCAAGTTATCCATAAAATGCTGAATTCTGCATCATTTATACCTGAAACTTTGCTAATCATGTTCGTTAGCTCACTTACAGGAAAAAGGACTAAAAGTGCATGAAATATATAATTTGTTCTCAAAACATTGCTAAAATATGGGTAAAATATAGCACTATAGGCGTGTAAATTCGCCTATCATCAAATATTAAGCCTTTTGATATGATCTTGATTCTCATAGTAGAGAGATATAAGTTTGGAGTCGTGATGTTGGTAGACTATGACAGAAGTGGTATGGTCCATCAAAGGTTTGGAGATATCCATGTTTAGTGTTAGAAAAATCTGAGTTGGTGAATGTTTAAGATGTTATATGATGAATTTTGGGGCTATAGAAACCTAAGAGTTGAATCTTAGAAGAAGGTACTAGAATTGGTTGTTATACATGAAGATATCGTCTTACAGGGTAAGTTTAGTTTTATGTGTATTGTTATATCCCTGAATCTAGCGTAAAGTGATTTTAGTTTATACCATAGTGTATAAAGTGGTCCACAGACTTAGAGTAATGGCTTAAATCTAAGTGGGAGATGATAGAACGAGTAACCAAGTCAAGTTTTCTAATGCTAATAGATGTGCCAGTAAGTTGTGGAATTGGCCGTGAGAAAGAATGATGCTTAATCTATTCTTATTTCAACGGTTTACCTTAGTTATTCTGACACATACTCATGCTTTATGTTTCATCTTCATGGTCATAGCTCGTGTTCACGCATATGATAAGGAATCATGTACTCTCCTGGTTCCTAGTATGATGAGTTCCCAGTTTGTTTAGCAGTCAGAATCACTTTCCATAAGTTATGAATTCCAAAATTCAGATCATGCAGTTCATGACTCTTGTGCACATGTGTACTCTTAACGATCAGTGAAAATTTAGATTTATATCAGGTACGTCCTCAGATTAGATCTCTTTAATGAGTCCATGCCGTGAGTACTCTATTTCTCATGCCTCAGTAGGGTATCAAGTTATGCTTAGTACTACCCTTATGTTTTGGATCCCGATATTCCAATTTCCAGTGACATTTTCCCTTAGGTCGAGATAGCGATGATGAACAGTTGTTTAGATGGGAAAGCGTAAACATTTCTTGTTGATGAAAGATGGTTGTATGCTTATTTGAGTTAAGGAAGAAATTGTGGAGTAAGATTGAGGACGAGTCTTTGAAACGTGTCAAGGTTAGTTGAAGTTTTATGCGTTATATTTGGGAAAAATAATTGTATGCTTGTTTTATGTAAGTCTATAGTTGAAAGAATTTTGAGGTGAAGTTTCGTGTATGGTTGGTTAGTTGAGAATATTTTATGTGTATTATCTAAATAGTACAAGGAAGTTATTATGGATACAAGTATTAGAGAATATGAGAAATATGATTTATGAGTGGTTGTTTAGAAGTGCATATATGGGTAAGAACATAGTCTTGAATGTCATGTTTGTATGCATATGGATGGATGCCTTGAGTGTTTGTGAATGTCTAATACAAAGTTGAAGATGATTGCTGGAGTGGTAATAAGAATTATGCAGGAGATGAGGAATTGTGAAATGCAGGGTGTGCTAAATTCATGATTCAGACTAGTACTACAGTATTATATGGTGTGTCTTGTGATTTTGAGTTAGGCTTGAAAATGATGAGGGGATTTAGTTCAGTTTAGACATTAGTAGATGAAAATATCAGCGTCTATATAAGAAAAATAAGTGGAATCAATGAGCATAGTGTTTAAGGGGAAAGTATAGTTGAGAGAGTATTTTAGAAGTGTGGATAATCTTGAAAGTAAGAAGCTGCAATGCCTAAGGTTTGGTAATTCTATCCTAGTTTACGAGTTATATATTGATATTCAATGCTATAGAGTAGTGTCATTGTTGTGATTCCTTAGTTGGATGTATTGTGTAACTCATGTTAGAGATTCTTTGCTCCCTAATGCTATTAGCACTTCTATAGAAGGAGTGTTGAAGAGATACTCTAGTTAAGTATAAGTGTCCAGTATAATTCAGTTTAACAGTCAGGCAGACGAGTTACTGTGGTTTTCCACCTTTTCACCCAGTCCTACTATCTAAAGTCCAATGCGTATGACCATCCCAAAAGATAATCTATTCCATCCGTGTAAGTTGTGAACTCAGTTCATTCCAAGCATCATGTTTCAGATTCAGTTATTTAGTCATGACACAGTTCGTAAGAGTTCATCACATAATCTCAAAATTTTCCAGCTATTTTAGCTCAGATAGTGTAATACCTTTGTACGATCTAAATCTTGCTTCCTCATGATTCATACTTTCCTAAGTTATCACTTCAAAATCCAATTTGTGTGATTTGAGCATAAATGCTTCGGGGGAAATCCTAAACTCTCAGCATGAATCAGCTCCTTAAAATAAGTAAGGGCAAGTCAGCTCATAATTTAGTTTCATGATAGAAGTTCAAATGTTTCAGATCAGTTATATCCTTTCTTAAAAGACACATTAGGTCCACATTATTCCTTAACTTTAAGCTTCAACGTTCCTACCTATCATTCGGGGACGAATGATCCTAGGAAAGAGATAATGTAACACCCCGTATTTCGGGCAAGAATGAAAACCGTCATTTCTATGCGTAGATGATCCAAAAGCCATAAATCCTATGCAAATTTTCCATGTTAATCAATTATGTAGTACGGA
The DNA here is from genome assembly GCA_030864225.1 of Capsicum baccatum var. pendulum. NCBI lineage: Eukaryota > Viridiplantae > Streptophyta > Magnoliopsida > Solanales > Solanaceae > Capsicum > Capsicum baccatum. The sequence goes on along the minus strand of CM061559.1, from coordinate 33,707,283 downwards.
AAATTGAATGAGCTTTCCATCGATATAAGATTCGCCCAAATTTGATACCCGGACAAGATGTTATGGCTAATTTAAGTCCTAGTCGTAAAACAACATTATTTTGGTGTTTGGCGCGTTGCGGAGGTGGTGTATTTAACAATTGTCAAATTCCAGTAGCCTAGCACGATTATGTCACATCGTGCTGATGTTTCAGGTCCCAACTAGTGGGACAATGCGATGGCTCCGCATCGCGGTGGCCCATAAAATCGAGCTCCCAATTATATTTTATTCCATCTCATTAAGGGTATATTGGGTAATTTCCACCTCCCCCTTGACATCTTAAACACGAGATTTTTCTCACAAGTGACCACATTATTCAATTTTTCTTCAAAAATTCATAAGAATACTCTCTAGGGTTTTAAACTAAAAACTCAATTAACTCAAGATTCAATCGTGGGTTTTCAAAACTGATTGAAGATTTGGAATCCCCAAACCGTAGGCTTCAAGAATCATCCATCAAATTTCTAAATTGAGGTACGCGGGGTTTATCCTAAAACTAAATGGGCTTGTTGAAAACACCCAATTATGATATAAAAATCATCAAGCATTAATTTGTTAAAGTGGTTTTGAGATCCATGATTTTATTATGCCTTATGCATGTTTAATGATATTGTTGTTTTGGGCTTTAGTCCTTATCCCCTTAAATTGATTTACACATATAAGTATATGTATGAAACTTGAAATTGAAGATTTGTTTGAGAGCACAAATAATGAAAATTTCTCTCTTGTGATAACCTTATGTTTATGATCTTATGGTGATTGATTGAAATGCATGATTTATGGCTTGAAAATAGTTTACTCAAATACCATAGTATTTTGAGCACGATTTAGAGATTTAAGAGAGGGAGTTTCTTGATGGAAATATATTTTGTTAAAAGAGAAAGATTTGCATGAGATTAAGAGCTTTGACATGACCGCCTTGCATCATTGAAAGTTTGACAAAGAGAGTAGCATACATGTGTTTACATGAGTTTTAGAGTAAGTGTTCTTTGAAATGATTTATTGATATGGTGGTCCCAAACTTCTGTTTTGAAAACAAAGATGAAAATATGCTAAAAATGGCTCAGAGATATTTCTTGTAAGTCAATAGTATGACGATACCATATAAATGTATGCCATAACAGAGTTAGAGTTTCTAGAGTATGTTTTAAGAGAATGCATGTCTTAAAAGAGTTAAAATTAGGCATAAAGAGAGCTAGGTGGTTGCCTGAAGAGGGCTAGAGTTCAAGTAACTCTTAGCCTAAAATCGTGATTTGCCTATCCGGGTATATCATTTTTAGGCTGGCGACGGCCATGTGGCGTAGCAGAGTCAGAGACTCCAACCCTTGCGGCACACTTTGGTTGGAGGTTTCCCTACCTATTCAATGGCGGATTCTATATAGCTCGTGGAATTTTTGAGTTGTAGGGTATACCACCTAGTGCAGAAGTAAAACAAAGAGTGTCACAGAGTTCAGATGATTTTACAGAAAATGCCCATGAGATTCCTTACTATATGATATGTCTATGAATTATTTTAAATTACTCTCATATATGTTGAATATAAATTATTATTTTGGATTTACTCTGCGTACCAGTACATCTGTATTGACCCCCGACCTCCCAGGTTCAGAAGCTCAGTCCAAGGGTCTGGCTAATCGGTAGAGGATTCCAAAGAGAAGTGATCCATGCAGTGGTGAGGCTTCTTTGTTCCAGATGGCATGTTATTTTAGATTATGTTATTCCGTTGTTTTGGTCTACTGGGGTCCTTGTCCTAGTTTTCAGAACAGTTTTAAGATGTAGTAGAGTTTTTACAGACTGAGTCAGATCTTATTCAGATGTTTTGAATTGCAGCTTTCTTTCTTATGTCTTGAATATCAGATTTAATGACCATGTTTTCGTATTATATTATATTTTCGCATCTTCTCTTATTATATGAATGTTGTGCATGACTACCACATAGAGTAGGACGTTCGGTACTTTATAGTTCGGGATGTCCGTCACGGGAAGTCCCTAGTTTGGGCCGTGACATTTTAATTATCTAATGAGACATTATTTTCATCACATAATTTATAAATAAAGAATCCAACAACAAATCAAAAGAATCTACTATTCATCAACACAGATCAAACAAACACATAATACTAAATTTGATGTATCAAATATAATAAATAATGAAATAAAAAGAGGAAAGGAGTAGTGTTGGACCTCAATTGATGATATAAATCAAGTGTCACTCAATCAAAAGACAGAATCCGCATCGAAAAACCTCGAATTAGCCTCAACATGCGAACAAACGAACTTGAATCAAGAAATATAACCCGGACAGATTCGACCCAGCAAAAAAACTCAACACGAACCACAAACCAACAAATAACGAGACAAATCAACCATGAAAACCCCTAAAAAATTTGATCTAAACACAATTTCTGGAAGAAAAATGAACCCCAAAGCAACAACACATAAATATCTGAGCGGAATACAAATACATATACATTTTGAAGTCAGTTTTTGGGAAGATTGGTACTCTTCTGACGTCATTTTCCATCTTCTTTTGCCAGAATAGTGATAAACAGTGACTGAGGTATTTTCCAATGGCTAACTGAATTGAGTTCCGATGGATTTCCAGTGAGAACACACCGAAAACAGTCACTCTATGTCTTTCTTTTTTCCTCTCTCTTTTAATCGATCTCTCTATTTTTCTGTTTGTTCCCTCTCCCGATGGATCTTTTTTTCTTTTTTTTCAAGTTTTTGTATGTGTGTCTATATCTATGCATGAGTAATCTCGATCAATTGAAAAATAGATTTTGTCGGTGTCTCTCGGTGTGAGTGAATATGAGGTGTTCTCTGTGTGTGGAGTATTCTATGTCAGTGGGTGTGTGAATGAATATCAGTGTGCGTGCATGTGCCATTTTTTGCTTCACTGTATGTGAGAATATGGTGTATATATGTGAGTTCTGTCTACATATTCCTCCCCTCCCCTATATTCTGTGAGTGTATGTATATATTTCCTTTTCTATTAGTGACCCCCCCAAAACAAGGGGTATGTGTGTGCATATCTGGTAAGGAAAAAATATGTTGGAGTTAAGGGGTAGGGTGACATGCGTATAGGGGTATATGGGGTAGGGTGTGAGGTGGATAGGATTAGAATGAGGTAGTTAATTTTGATTGGATGGGTTGTTATTTGTTAGGAATTTTGTTATTTTTGTCTTTTTATGAAGGGATCATCACATGAGGGTAGGGTAGATGGTAAGACGTGGGTTAAATAGGTAAATTGGATTTTCGGGAGGAACAAAATTATGTATCTACATCATGTCCCTTTTTGGATGTAAACACAAAGTATTTTCAGACAAAAAAGTAGACAACGAGATCGAATTTTGACCCGACCATTATTCAAAGGAAGGAAACAGAAGGAAGGAATGCGATCGATTCTTGATTTTGGACATCCCACTTACCCATATTATGAGGGAATCGAGTCACAGGTATCTCAAAGGGTTGAAAATAAATTGGACTATACTGAGTTGGAGAGTCGAGTGTGGCCTTGTCAAGGTTCCGTTCCACAGCTCTATTATTACATCAAAAATAAAAATTAGAAGCTAAAGATAACTGACACTACAAAAATCCAATCTATGCAGCTTCTCTTGACTCTTGACTTGAGTGTTCAATGCTTTCAAAAGTGATGAATGATCTGATCTTCTTTGGATTGAACTTGAGAATAATTCTTTCTCCATACAAAATCTGGTGTTGGAGATGAACTCAAAAATTGACCATATTCTGTTAGCAGTACTTCCGAATTTGAAATTCTTCACCCTATTCTTCAGGCAGGCTATTGACTTACAAGTTTTTTCATCTTGTTGCTTGACTTTTATTTTCATCACTGTGTTCTCTAGGAGGGCTCCTGAATTGATATTTTTAATCTTATCATTTTCAATTTCATCATCCTGTTCTTCAGGTGGGTTCCCAATTTGTAAATTTTTAAGTTTTTTGACTTTCAATTGCTTCACTTTGTTGCTTGACATTCAATCTATTAACCTTGTTGCTTGACTTTTAATTTCTTCACCCTGTTCTTCAGGCGAGTTCCTGACTTACAATTTCATCACCCTATTCTTCAGGCGGGCTCCTGACTTTCAGTTTCATTACTCTTTTCTTTAGGCGGGCTCCTAACTTGACATTTCATCACCCTGGTCTTCAGGTGTTCTCCCAACTTGCAATTTTATCACCCTGTTCTTCAGGCGGGCTCTTGAATTTCTATTTCATTACCCCATTCTTTAGGAGAGCTCCTGACTTGAAATTTTATCACCCTGTTCTTCAGGTGGGCTTCTGACTTTCTATTTCATCACCCAGTTCTTCAGGCAGTCTCTTGACTTTCCATTACATCACCCTATTCAAGTGAGTTCCTGACTTGCAATTTCATCACCCTGTTCTTTAGGTGGTCTCCTAGTTTGCAATTTCATCAACCTGTTCTTCAAGCGGGCTCCTGACTTTTAATTTTATCACCCTATTCTACAGGCGGGCTTTTGACTTGCAATTTCATCACCCTATTCTTCATATGAGCTCCTGACTTTCAATTCCATCACCCTATTCTTTAGGCAGGCTCCTGACTTGCAATTTCATTACCCCATTCTTTAGGCGAGCTCTTGACTTACAATTTCATCACCCTGTTCTTCAGGCGGGCTGCTGACTTGCCATTTCATCATCCTGTTCTTTAGGCAGCCTCTTGAATTTCAATTTTATCACCTTGTTCTTCAGGCGGGTTACTGACTTGCCATTTCATCACCCTGTACTTCAGGTGGGCTCCTGACTTACCATTCCATCACCCTGTTCTTCAAGTGGGTTCCTGACATGCCATTACATCACCCTGTTCTTCTGGCGGGCTCCTGACTTGCCATTTCATCATCCTATTCTTCAGGCAGGCTCCTGACTTGCCATTTTATCACCCTGTTCTTCATTTGGGCTCCTGACTTGTAATTTCATCATTCCGTTCTTCAGGCGGGCTCCTGACTTGCAGTTCCATCACCCTGTTCTTTAGGAGGGCTCCTGACTTGCTATTTCATTACCCTATTCTCCTGGCGAGCTCCTTACTTACAATTTCATTACCCTGTTCTTCAGGTAGGCTCCTAACTTGCCATTTCATCACCATATTCTTTAGGTAGGCTCCCAACTTGAAATTTTATCACCCTATTTTATAGGTGGGCTCCTGACTTTCAATTTTTTGACTTGCAACATCCACACACTGTTCTCCAAGCGGGTTCTTGCAATCAAAGTCAAATCTAGACAAAAATTATCCCAAACAAAGATTATGATAGAGAAAATTTTCAATATTTTGTGAAACATAAAATACCATTTTTGAGGAGGGTCTTGAGGAGAATTTAAAGTCTCATTTTTTTAGGAGGGTCCTAAAGTGAAGTTTGAAATAACAAGAATTAAATTTTCTTTTTGCCCTAGTTTATCATCAAAAGCTTTTGCGGGTGTCAAACCCATTCATAAATACTTGCAAAAATGCATAATGCAAAGATGAAACAAGATTTTGATAATAAATGCACCTTTTGAGGGTAAAGTTGAATGACTGAGACCAACAAGTCCCTCTCTTAATAGTGAAAGTGAAAGATTATTACTAAAAATGTATTTTTTAGGATTAAAAACTCAAATTAAGAGGTGTACCTCCTAGCCATGAGATATGAAAGACCCAAATTAGAGAATATGTCTCTTAGGGGTACAAGATGATGAGTTTTACCATAATTGTGTTTACCAACTTTGTACAACAACACTGCTCTTGCATTTGCAGAAATGAGGAATTGCACCTCTGAATATTTGCGCTTTGAAGCCTTTGATTAGAAGGTAGCAACTGTTTCTATTTCATAAAAAGAAAACTTGTGAGTTTAAAATAGGGTGGTTGGCTTGCGGCTTTGGATTTTGAATCAATTTATCTTGCACTTGTATTACTGCACCATTGACCCAAACTTAGATCATTAAAAGTGACTCAGAAGCAAGCACAGTATCTCCACTTTGGTGTGTCTCTCAGATAAATTTTTGAACCTTGATATTTCCTAGATTTCCCAAAATTGTTTTCTAATAAAACTTTCTGCTTGTCTTGTTTTGACTTACAATCATGTTTCTTTCATATGCTGGCCTTTTGTCCTGCTTTATGCAATTGAAGAAGTTGATAACATGTTTTGAAATCCTTTATCACTTGTTTTGACATGGACTTAATTCGAAGACATAAGAAGAATTATTTTCTGTTCAAATGACAGCCTCAAAAGGACAAAATAGAAATATAAATAAGAAAGAAAAGACAATGTTTGTCCCTTTTTGAAAATAAAGAAAAGAAAAATTTATCTAAAAAATGACAATCAATTCTAATGATAATTCCATGCATTTGGATTAAGCTTCCTGATCTTTAAATCCAAACTTTCCACCAATTGTTGTTGAGTTAATGGCCCTGAAATTGAGTTGCTTCCTTGGGCAAATTTCATTCAGACACCTCATTCAGCTAGTGAAGCCTTGAAGGATTTTTGCCAACAAGCCTCTCTCAGTTTTTTTTTCTCAGCTCACTATTGACTTATGATGTCTGTGAGGGTTTTCACTAATGAGACTCTCTTATTTTTATTTCTCTCAGTTCACCATCGTCTTATGGTGCCTGTGAAAGTTTTCACCAATAAGACTCTCATTTTTATCTCTCTCAGTTTACCATCTCCTTACGGTGCCCCTGAGAGTTTTCACTAAAAAAACTCTCTCATTTTTATTTATCTCCGGATTCCTTATGCTATGGAAGACAAGTAGTTTCCAAAATGCATCATCATATCCATTACATACTTAGCCTTAACATTCTCAAAGATTTATTTGAAGTCTTTTTTTGGTTGTAACTTGGCTTTTGGATAAGATTAGAAAGAAATGATGGCATGAGGCCCAAATGACACTTGGAGTGGGGTGGGACTTACAACTTTTGGAATCGACTCAAACAATGAAGATTAACTCATGCCCTAATTTTTTTTGGCGGGGTGATTCTAAATTGTTTATTTGGTTGGACCGAGCCCTGAGTAGGGCAGCCTACGTATCTCACTCCCGAGAGAGAATAATCAAGTCACACGTAGTTCGATAATTTGTTTTTTTGCTTGATTTTGATTTTGATTTTTTTATGGACTCTTTTTTTATCTTTGGGACCTTTTCTGACTTTATTTTTTTGATACTCTTCTCTTTTTATTTGACACACTATTTTTTTTTTTTGATTTGTTTTAGAATATTCATTTACTCGATACTTTTTTTTTGAACTTTGTTGACTCTATCTTGATTCCAAAAAAGGGTATGAAATAAAATAAAACTAAAGCTCAAATGAGGTAAACAAAGGATGACACAATGTTTGGATAGCAGAATGAAACGCCTTCTCATATCCATCCTTGAAAATGTAAGTACACATCATGCAATATAAAGTGAAAGGTGAAGATCATTTGTGAAACTTTAGCAACACTAACTTTAACTGAGCATGAGTGTCACTACTTCTTCTGCACTTCTCCAACATACAACTCCACCTTTGTTGTACATCCCTCACATCAAATGATCCATGCTTTCGTGGAGATGATTTTCTTTCTGTTTCTCTTGATATAGAATTGGGCATCCATTGTTTGACCTAAATGAGATATGTCTTACAATTGATGACCAAGTTATTCTTGTGATTCTCAAAATAATTGTCTTAATTTTTAAATAAGACTTCAACATGGTCACCAAATGTCTCAACACTCTACCTATTTTCTCAGATGTTTTTTTTTCTAACTTCATCCCTCTGATTGAATATTTCATGATTAAATTAGATTTTATGATCTGGCTCAAAATTCCACAAACATGTCCTAACACTAGAACAACATAACATGTATTGTGTAAAAAAGACAAACAAATAACCTAAAATAAGACAAAATGACAAAGGACACCATATCTCATTAAAAATAAAAATAAAAGGGAACTAAGATGACAAAGAAACAAAACAAGATAAATTTTGAACTACAACCCTAAAATAATTCAAAAGATAGAAAGGAAAACAAAACAAACTACCAACAATCCTTCCAAGTAAGGAGAGGAGTGACTTTCTGATCGTTGAGCTTGACATCTTAGCTACTGATTTTCACATCATCATGACTAAAGATTTCACCACTCTCAGATACATTCTATGTAAAATTAGCCTTTAACTTCTTCCTTTTTGCAAACTCCAGCCTCGGTTGAAACTTGGACCTAGAAGTTCCTTAGTAAATATGTGGGGGTTAAGGATGATGTTGAGGGACCGATGCAAGCCATTGTGGATAAGAAGATGGAGGAGTATATGGTTGGGCGTGTACTGGATATGGAGGTGGTGGAATGGAATATAATGGGTTTTGGAAATGATTATACAGAGTTTGGTTACAAACTTGGGCTTGAGACTAAGGGTAATGGAAACTTAGACTTCTTGGACATGCCTGTTGTCCATCTATAATATCAGCTACATCTTCATAATTCTTCTTCCCTCTAGTATTTCCTGAACCCTTTTGAATTGCTTGAGTAGTTGCTTTTAATGTATCAAAACTCACCATGCGACCAGTCTTAATTCTATCCTCTATCATCTCTCCCATTTTGAGGGCCTCAATAAATGGCTTGCCTAATATAGGTAACAAGTGTTGATAATATGTTTCATCTTGTGCGTGAATAAACACCTCACTATCTTGCTTTCTTTAATTAGCGGTTTTACCCTAGCAGCTTGTTCACGTCATCTAATCGCATATTCTCTGAAACTTTCAGTATTCTTCTTTTTCTTTTTCTTCATATTAGTTATGGATTTCTCATCAGGAATCAACTCCAGATTATATTGGAATTGTTTCATGAATTCATTAGCCAAGTCATCCCAACTGTTCCACTTATCGATGTTCTGATCAACAAATCATTTCAAAGCTAGACTTGAAAGACTCTCACCTAAATAGGCCATGATTAATTCTTTCTTGCCTCCAGCGCCCCTTAGTTGGTTACAATAATGCCTCAATGTGCTGTTGGTTCACCGTGCCCATCATATTTCTCAAACTTTGGCATTTTAAAACTGAGAGGGAGATTAACACCTGGAAACATGTACAGATCTTTATAAGAGATATTTTTGTAATCCCTGAGCCCCTACTAGTTTCTCATGGCTTGTTCTAAACTTCTCAATTTTTTGGTTATTTTCTTTTATTCTTCTGTCAAAATTGGTTTCTCAGTGTTAAGAGGAAATTTAGGCAGGTGAGTGTAGCTGTAAGGACCAGTCAACTTAAATGTGGGCTCAAGAGAATGAAGCTGATCACCAGAAATATTCAAAGCAGGCTCACTTGCTGAGTGAGGAATCACGACCATTGGATGGACATTAAATGTAGGAGCTTCAAGTAGGGATGGGGGTGACAAAATATGAACAGTGCCGAGTATGTGGTAGTTTTATGTTGATAATTGATGAAATAAATATTGGAAGTATTTGGATAGTGTTGCCCCGGAGTAGACTCTGATGCATGTTGAGGTGTGTCCACAAAAATAAAAATTTGTGCATGTGACACGGGGGTCAAGATAGACAGATATTCCAGATTATTAGTGGAAACTGGAGGAGGAGGCAATCCGTTAGACCAAGCTCGATGCATTTCTATCATTTGCTGCCCTAATTTCTGAATCTATTCATTAGCTACTAAATTCTCATTCCTCGAACTCTCTATCTGATTAAAGACAATAACCTCAGTATCCTTGTCGTCCATAAATTTCTCTTTGACTTGGTGCAATATGGAGGACCAGCCAAAATGCCATAAACCAATCACCTTAAACTAAATGAACAAGAGACAACAAAGCATTAGAGTTCAACATTTCTTCTAAATCTTTTTCCTTTTTTTTCTTTTGAAAAGATCACCAAACCCAAGAAGTGCACCTATGTATCTCACTTCCGAGAGAGGAGAATCAGGTATGCATTGTTCGTAAAATTTTGCACAACATCGCCGATTAAACTCTCTTTCTTTTTTCTTTCTTGAAAGTTTAACTAGAAAAGAAAATAACAAATCAGCAAAAGAATGGACAAAAATCTTTTTGGATTTTTCAGCTTTAAAATCCTATACAAAATGAAATCTATGATTAACAAAAAAAAATCTTTTTGGATTTTCGATTTTGAATTTCATACGGAAATGACACTTGACCATATTAAAGGAATATTTTTTTTAAAGATGTATATGAAACACCTACTATAAATGAAAGATGAATTTTTTTTGGATTTTTTTGAAATAGGATCACCGAATCCTAGAAGGGCTGCCTACGTATTTCACTCCCGAGAGAGGAGAATCAGGTATGCATAGTTCATCTAGATTAGACAATTAAAGATTAAATGCCCAACTGAACCCTGATTTGAGAGACACGATCGCAAACAGACAAAGAGAAATGTTAATAAATTCTTTGACAATAACAGAATATCTATACACCTATATTGTCAAGATAAGTCAAAAAAACTCAAAAATAAGCTCGAATTTTGCAAAATTTCAGTAGAGTCACCAGAGCTGTCACACCCTTTTTAAACCAAAAAAAATTAATTTTAAGTTTGAAAGGGTTTTAATTATTAAGTGACAAAGAAAACAAGTTATTCTAAAAGAACTTTTAATCAAAACTCAGAATCGCCACTTGGCATAAATCTAGTGTGGCAAGTCACCTTTGAATTTTTCTTTTCATAATAATTTTTGACTCTTTCAAAACTGGTCCACAAATAGAGATTCTGGTTAAGGAATTCTGTTGACCGAGGGAAAGTTGTAGGGACCCCTCAGTCCTGTGTTTCAACCATGGTTACTTCGTGGAGTGTATCAGAAAAACAAATAGTCAAAACTCCAAAATAATGTCCAGTCTAATTTATTACAAATCAAAATAAAAAAGCTGAAATTAAAACCTAAACTATTCTAACTATCCAACACTATGCTTTACTCAATGCTGCGGGCCTTAATCATGATCGGCCTTCCGAGTACAAAGAATCTCGAGGCAGACCCCGGGAACAAATACAATTTTCTTCAAGGCATTCCCCAGCCGAATGAGTACAAATAATTTAGGTGCGATGAAATAAAGATCCTTCAAAACATTCAAATACTGAACAATCCACAATCCTAAGTATTGCCTACCTGACCTAAGATTTGCCTATTAAATTTTGATTCAAGGCATGATACTATTAGATTTGACACAATTAATATCCGTTTCAAATGGAACAATCATCATCAAAGCTATTATATTCATTTTTTATCAACGTCCATTCCCACCCTAAACAATTGATTTTAATTATCCAATAAGAAATCATTTTCTTTACACAATTCATAAATAAGAAAACCAACAACGAATCAAAACAAACTACTGTTCATCAACAAAGATAAAAAAACACATAATACTAAATTCAATGCATCAAATCTAATAAACAATGAAATAAAAAAAGGAAAGGAGTAGAGTTGGACCTCAATTGACGATGGAAATCAAGTGTCACTCAATTAAAAAGACAAAATCCACGTCGAAGAACCTCAAATCAGTCTCAACAAGTGAATAAACAATCTTGAATTGAGAAATATAACCCGAACAGATTCAACCCAACAAAAGAACTCAAAACAAACCCCAAACTAACAACTAACGAGCCGAATCAACCACGGAAACCCTTCTAAAATCTGATTTGAATGCAATTTCTTGAAGAAAAATGAATCCCAAAGAAACAACACATAATAATCTGAGCAAAATACAAATACATATATAATTTGAATTAAGTTTTTGGGAAGATTGGTACTGCTGACGTCGTTTTTCGTTTGCTTTTGCCAGAACAGTTATAAATAGTGACTGAGGCATTTCCTAATGGATGATCGGATGGAGGTTCGAAGGATTTTCGGTAAGAACTCGCCAAAAATAGTCACTCTACATTTGTCTTTTTCTCTCTCTTAATCGATCTCTGCATTTATCTTTTTGTTCCCTCTCCCGATGGATTTTTTTCTTTTTTTCAAGTTTCAGTGTGTGTGTCTATATCTATGCATGAGTAATCCTGATCAGTTAAAAAATAAAGTTTCTTGGTATCTCTCGGTGTGCGTGAATATGAGGTCTTCTTTGTGTGAGGAGTATTCTGTGTTAGTGGGTGTGTGAATGATATTAGTGTGTGTGCATTTTCTATTATTTTCTTCACCATATATGAGAATGTAGTGTGTATATGTGATTTCTGTCTACATATTCCTCCTGTCCCCTATATTCTGTGAGTGTATGTATATATTTCCTTTTTTATTAGTGACCCCCCCAAAACAGAGGAGTATGTGTGTGCATATCTGGTGAGGAAAAAATATGTTGGGGTTAAGGGTTAGGGTGACATGGGTATAGAGGTATATGGGGTAGGGTGTGATGTTTTAGCTTTTGATGGAATATTTTAGGCCCTTTTCTTAGGATAATTGTGTGTTTTCAAGAAGCCACTGCTGTTTTTAACATGGTATTTTAGCATTTTCAGGATAAGGACTGAGTGTGAAGGGTAACTTAGACAATCTGAGCAAAACAAAAGTAAAATAAGAAGCGACGGCTTGGGCGATGGATCGTGGACCTTGTGATGATCTGTCGATTTAAATCGTTGACCAAAAGTAGAAGGCATAGACTTTGAACATCATGCGACGGACCTTCAGCCCTGCAACGGGCCATCGGTTTAAACCGTCACCATAATACAAAACATATTATCACTAGAAGTCCTGCAGTAGTCCAGGCGATGTACCATCGACCTTGCGATGGTCCGTCGCACTACCCATCACCTAGAAGCACAACATTGAGTCACTAGACACCCAATGATGGTGCAGGCGATGGACCGTCGGACATGCGATTAACCGTCGCTTGAACCATCGACCAAAACGTGGAGAATCTGAGTTTGAATTTTTAAAACCCCTAGTTTAGAATCATATAAATAGAAAGTATTAGGGTTTATTCCATATCTTTTGTCTTCAGTTTCATAATTTCTCCTCTATTGAGATCTTTGTATTACTTTTTCTTGGGATTTGAATCGAGAGATTGAGAGTTGATTATTAGTTGTCATATTTTCCATCAAAGATTGAGAAGAACAATATTGTGAATTTTGTAAATAGTTTTTTGAAGTTATTTATGAACATCAATATAACTTTGATTTCTTATATGAAGATGAGTAGCTAAACTCCCATAACTAGGATTATGGGAGCCTTGATGTAAAGAACTATTTTAGGGTTGTGAATGGGTTTGATTTCTAACATCTATTGAAATTGCATAAATCTTTATTCATCTTAATGACATATCTTGGTTGAAAACTTGAGAAGTGAGCCCATAAACTCCACTTGTCTGACAAGAAAGTGGATGTTGGGAAAAGAAGTGATTCACAAGAACTCCATAGGTTTACCCTTTGGGTTAACGGGCTGGTGCCTTAACAGGATCAACCCTTATGAGAGTGTTATTGAATAATGCATGAATCCTTTAAGTTCGAGAGAAGTAAAGGGTGAAATACTCATTAGGTTGAGAAACATATGGGTAATCCTTAGAATTTAATAATTCTTACAATTGGATACATAAGTTAGATTTCGAACACAAACTCGCAACCCTAATTATTTGAGCATTTTGGTGAGCATAACTCTAGTTAATTCATTCTCATTGAAATTACATCTATATTACTCTCAGTAGCTGGACTTTTGTGTAACACAAATACAAAAGAATACGGTTAACAGTTCCAAACCCCCTTTGTTTCGAAACCTTAGATCAATAGTATAATAACAATAATAATACTTAGTGAACATTGTATTCCCTTCGGGATTAAACACCCAACCCAGTTGGTTTCTATATTTGACAGCGACCGGTTACTCGCTCGTAAGAGAGGTGTAATTTGGGTGTATCAAATTTTGTTGTCGTTGCCGGGGAATAGGGTTGTCAATTAAGTTTGTGTTTGTTAATAAACCTTTGGTCAAGTTTCTCAAATTTTACTTTAGTTTGTTGTTTTTATTTTTGTAGGGGATTTGTTGTGTATTCCAAGTACACAGAGATCGGGTGCACCGTTATTTCCAATACATTCGAAACTATAATTTATTGGCAAAATGACAGAACCCCAAGATATTGAGAGACTAGCCGCGTCGGCTAGAGCTCAACTAAATCAGCAGAATGATGGTCAGGAAGCACGTCATCCTAATCCTAATGATGATTTGGGAGATGATGACATATTAGATCCTGCTAATAGAAGGCGTTCAGAGAATGTAGCTACACCAGTGAATGGAAATGTGAATAGAAACCATCCTTTTAGGGCGAGACCTGATCGTCAAGCTATGCATTTGATCTTAATGATGATGAAGAGGGAATGGACGAAGCTAGTTCCACTGGATCTATTATTTCTTCACCTCTAGCACTAGGAGTAAAGTTTAATATTACCAGTACAATAATCTAGCTCCTTCATTTGAAGGAGTTGTTTGGTGGACTCCCGAGAGATGATCCCAATATGCATTTAGTGAATTTTGTCACTATTTTCAAGTCCTTTGATAACTCAGGAGTAGGACAGAATGCCATCTGCCTATGTTTATTTCCATTGTCTCTGTCTGGAGAGGCAATATTGTTGCTTAATGAGCTAACACCCAATTTTATAACCAACTAAAGACAATTGAAAGAGGCTTTCCTAGAAAGGTTCTTTCTACCTTCCAGAAGGGTACAGTTAAGAGATGAGATCAACAAATTTAGGAAGCTTCTAACCGAAGTCCTTCACGAGACATGAGAGAGGTTCAAAATGAAGCTGACGCAGTGTCCAAACCATAACATGATAGATATTCATCTGATAGAGACTCTTTATTGGGCTTTGAACTCTATTACGAAGCTAGTATTGATAATGCTGCAGGGGGATCATTTGTGGATCTCACTTTTTAGGAGGCCTCAGAGATGCTTGATCGGATGACCAAACAAAGTAGAGCTTAGCATACCATGGATTCTGTGGTAGCAAGCCCTACTGTGTCTATTGGTATGACTGTGAAGCAATATAAAAAAGAGGAAGAACATGATCAAGACATGGCACACTTAAAGAAGCATATGGATCTATTGACCAAGCATTTATTATCTGTAAAGACTAAAAAAGTGAAAGTTGTTGCAGCCAAAGGTAGAGATGATTCTCATTCAAAAGAAGAAGCTAACTATTTGAATAATCAGGGGGTTTCCAAGGAAATAGCCAAGGAAACCAAGGTTGAAACTACTACAACAAGGCTGGTTACAAGGATAGGGAGCAAGGAAATTGGAAAGGTAAGAATGATAGGAGTGGGCTATACGTACCGCCCGAAAGTAGAGATAGTGCTGCAACTAGCTCTGGCAAGATTTCCATGGAGAAAATAATGGAGAAATTGTTAAAGTGAGTTGAAGATACCAACTCTGGAGTGACTACCATGAAGAGCGATTTATCTTCTAAGAGTCAGTTGGTTAACTCGCACTTTACCTCTATCAAGCATTTGGAGCAATAAATGAGCCATCTTTCGACAGTATTAAATCAGAGAAAGAGTGGAACACTGCCATATAATACAATCCAAAACCGTCGAAATGATGGTTCATGAATAGATATTACCACACGGAGTGGTAAGGTTTTATCAGGCCCTTGTTTGGCCAAAGCTGTAAGTAAAGATGTTGATCTTGAAGAAGGTAATCCAATGAAGATTAAAAAGTTGGATGGCATTGATACCCCTTCTAATTATCAGCAGGTTGATGTGTTGGAAAAAGAGAAAGAGAAGGAAAAGGAAGTTGTGGTGAAGACTCTCCCAAAACCACCACCTTTCTTCCCTCAGAGATTGAAGAAGAAGGTTGATGACACAAAGTTTAGTAAATTCATGGCAATATTGAAGTAGTTGACAGTAAATGTGCCTTTGATAGAGGCACTTGAGCAAATGCCAGGATATGCTAAAGTTATGAAGGATCTTGTGACGAGTAAAAGAGCGGTGAGCTAAATCGGTGGATAATCTCCATCATTGTAGTACTATTTTTACAAGGTCCATGGTGCAGAAGAAGGCAGATGCAAGAGCATTCACTGTTTCTTATACGATTGGGTCTCTGGAATTTTCTAAGGACTTCTGTGATCTGGGAGCGAGCATTAATTTGATGTCGCTAGCTGTTTATAAAAAGTTAGGTTTGGGAGATCCCACACCCACCATAATGCGACTTATGATGGTGGATAGGTCGGTAAAATGACCTTTTGGTATTTTGTATGATGTGCTGGTGAAGGAGGCTAGCTTCATATTTCTTGCGGATTTCATAATTCTAGATTACGAGGTGGACTTCAAGGAGCCCATAATCTTGGGTCTACCTTTCCTCGCAATTAAAAGTGTGTTGATTGATTTATAAGCTAATAAGCTCTTATTTAGGATAAATGATGGAGTGGTGCTCTTTGATGTGTGCCAACTAATGAAGAAGCATAAAGAAATGAGTGTGTTCTCAATTGTTGATGTATATTATGAGGATGAGTAGAAGGTGCCAATAGAGAAGAAGTTTGTTGTCAAGTCTTTAGCTGCAGTGCTTATAAATTTTGATCGTGAAGGCATTGAGGAGTATGAAGAGACTATTTGTGCTTTGACAGGAATGGGATCATACTCTTATGCTCCTAAGAAGATAGATCTTGATCTTAAGAATTGACCAACACCCACCATCGGTGTTGGAATTGAAAGAGATGCCAAGGCATTTAAGGTACACATTTTTGGGCAATAGAAACACATTACCCTTGATTATTGTAGATGATTTGGGCGAGCAGTAGGTGGAAGCACTTATTTTGGTGCTTCAGAGGTACAAAAAAGCAACAAGCTGGACTATTGCTGATATTATTGGCATTCCCCCTAGCATCTAAACTCATAAGATACAACTTGAGGAAGACTATACTCCAACCAGTGAGCATCAATACCGACTTAACCCACCATTGTAAGAGGTGGTTAAGAAGGAAATTATTAAGTGGCTGGACGCAGGAGTGGTTTATCCTATTTCTGACAGTAAATAGTTAGGCCCAGTTCAATGAGTTCCCATGAAAGGGGGCATGACTGTTGTTGCAAATAAAAAGAACGAGTTGATTCCTCTCAGGCCTATGAATGGTTGGAGAGTTTGCACGGACTACCACAAACTGAACTCATGGACTTTAAAGGACCACTTCCCAATGCCCTTCATGGATCAAATGCTTGATTGGTTGGCAGAAAGGGGGTGGTATTGCTTCTTAGATGGATATTCTGGCTACAATTAGATCTGTATTTATCCTGAAGATCAGAAGAATACGATGTTCACATACCCGTATGGCACTTTTGTATTCAAGCAGATGTCGTTTGGGTTATGTAATGCACCCGCTACCTTCCAAAGGTGTATGATGTCTATTTTCTCGGATATGGTTGAGAACACCTTGGAGGTGTTCATGGATGATTTTTATGTGGTTGGAGATTCATTTGAGTTGTTTCTGGAGAACTTAAGTAGGGCTTTGTAGAGGTTTGCAAAATTCAATCTTGTGCTTAATTGGGAGAAATGCCACTTCATGGTGAAGGAGGGCATTGTTCTTGGGCACAAAATTTCAACAAAAGGGATAGAGGTAGATCGAGCCAAGATGGATGTTATTGAGATGCTACCACCTCACATTTCTGTAAAGGGAGTGCATAGTTTCCTTGGACATACTGGCTTTTATCGGAGCTTTATAAGGGACTTCTCAAAGATTGCAAACCCACTTTACAAACTTTTAGAGAAGAAATCTAAGTTCTACTTTGATGATAACTTCTTGAAAGCATTCAAATGGATTAAAAGGAAGTTGGTTGAAGCCCCTATCATTGTTGCACCAGATTAGTTGAAACCATTTGCGATTATGTGTGATGCAAACGGTGTTACCCTTGGAGCTGTGTTGGGGGAAAAGAAGGATAAATTGTTTCCTCCAATATATTATGCCAACAAAGCATTGAATAGAGCTCAAAAGAGCTACACCATCCTCGAATAGGAACTCCTTGCTGTAGTCTATGCTTTTGAGAAATTTTGGGCTTATCTGCTAGGAACCAAGGTGGTGGTCCATACTGGCCACACAGCCTTGAGAAATTTGATGGATAAGAATGACGCAAAACCAAGGTTGATTAGATGGGTGTTCCTGCTCTAAGAATTTTACTTTGAAGTCAAAGATAGGAAGGGTTACAAAAACCAAGTTGTAGATCATCTGTGTATGATAGAAGGTGAGAAAGTAGTTAGAGTGAAATGGAGATCAATGATGCATTTTTAGATGAAGAGATCTTGGCTGCTGTTATGGAGAAAATGCCTTAGTACGCTGAAATTGCAAACTATGTGGTGAGCGAGATGATTTTGGAAAATCTTTCTTTTCATCAAAGAAAGAAATTCCTTCATGATGTGACACATTACTTTTGGGATGAGCTGTATCTATTTTAGTGGTGTGTTAACAATAGTATAAGGAGATGTGTGCTAGAAGTAGATGTATTGAGTATATTAGAAGCATGTCACGCTTCCCTAGTTGGAGGTGACCATGCAGGTGATCGAACTATTAGAAAAGTGTTGCAAAGTAACTATTATTGACCAACTTTATTTAAGGATTCTCATGAGTTCGTGCTAAGTTGTGACCAATGTCAAAGGCAGGGTTCAATCTCCAAGAGGCATAAAATGCCTTTTGACGAAGATGCTGGAAGTAGAATTGTTTGACATCTGGTGCATCGATTTCATGGGCCCTTTTGTTAGCTCATACGAGATGAAGTACATTCTAGTTGCTGTTGATTATGTATAAAAATGGGTTGATGCCATTTCCTTGGCTGATAATGAAGGTAAGAGAGTTGTTGCATTTCTCAAAAAGTATATCTTCTCTTACTTTGGAATACCATTCAGTATTATAGGCGATGGAGGATCTCACTTTTGCAACATAGTGTTTTGAGCTACCTTAGCAAAATATGGGGTTAAACAACATAGAGTATCAACTCCATATCACCCATAAACTAGTGGGCAAGTGGAGGTTTCAAATTGGGAGATTAAAGCCATCCTAGCCAAAATGGTGAACGCTAGTAGGGAAGATAGGTCTCGGAAACTCGATTACACCTTGTGGGCATATCGAACTGCTTTCAAGACACCCATCAGCATGTCACCGTATCAGTTAGTCTATTGCAAAGAATGTCACATACCTATAGAGCTGGAGAACAAGGCTTTACAAGCACTTAAAAGATTAAATCTAAATAGGAATGAGGCAGCAGAGCTAAGACTGGCTCAACTAAATGAGATGGATTAATTCTATCTAGGGGCTTATGAAAGGGCAGACCTATACAAGGAGAGGATGAAGAAGTATCATGATAAGAGGATTGAAAAATAAGATTTCCAAAAAGGTAACTTGGTACTTCTATTCAACTCTAGACTCAAACTGTTTCCAGGTAAACTTAAGTCCAAGTGGTCAGGCCCATTTAAATTTAGTCAAGTCTACTCATCTGGAGTAGTTGAACTTGAAAATGAAGATGGAAGTGTCTTCAAAGTCAATGGGCAACTAGTAAAACTTTATATCGGTCCAAAAGACTCGATAAAAGTATTGCTACTCTCAATCTCGATGAAGTCTGAGTAATCGAGATAACTAAGTCATGCTACAATGATAAATTAGGTGCTAGCGGGAGGTAACCCATATTATGTTGTTGTGTATCATTAATTTAGGTTATTTTAATATTTGTTTCATTGATTTGTACATGTTGAAGAGTGTATGGAAGTGTGCAGGTATAATAAATCAGGGAAAATAGAAGTAGAAGAAGTTTCAGGTGATCGATGGGTCACCCGATGGACCATCGTTGGCTCAATATACCATCGTGGTAATCATCACGTCAATGTCCAGAAACTAAGAAACTAGAAAAGGTGCAACAATTTAACCGATGGACCATCACAAGTTCAATAGACCGTTAAATGAACCATCGCTTATGAGTCATAAGGTATGTTCACTGGATTGGGACGACGGATCGACCAACGGACTTTCGCATATTTGATGGACCATTAAACGAACCATCGCATTTAACCCTATTTCAGTGGGCCAGGTTAGATTAATTTAAATAGCCAAATTTTTAATTCTTATCAGACCCAAACAGTTTTAAATAGATAATTTGACACGATTGAGTAACCCCTATATTATTCAACGTACCTGAAACCTTTTAATCTCTTTGAAAACCTTCCACTTCCCTTTTCCCTCTTCTATTTAAACTTCATCTCCTCATTGTTCTTTCACTCATAAATAATAAAAGTTCTCTACAAAAGTAAATTGTCATACTGTGTCCTGTGTTTTGAGTGCAAGTCAAGGATAGAATCAAGTACAACAACTCTAGGTATGAAATCTTCTTTACTCTTTATGCTACTCGACTTTAAGAATCAAGAACTCACGACAAGGCTCTAATGGTAAAGAAATTTTCTTTGATCTTAAAATTTTCATATGTGGGGCTGAATTGAGTTGAAACTTGACAAAGATCCTAGGTGAAGTCTGAGTAGCCCATAGATCAAGAAAAGCAAAATGAGTGGTGGAATAATGTTGAAAATGCCATAAAAACTTGTACTTGAACTGAAAGCATGCAAGGTGTTTGATAAAATGTCGAAATGAATCCTGAAAGAGAAAAATGACAGACGACGATCAATGCAATGGATCATCGGATACTTGACGACCTGTTGGTCGAACCGTCGCCACTTTCTCAGAATCAATATAACTAGAATGACCCCGATGGTTTGGGTCAACGGACTATCGCAGGACCGATAGACCATCACCCTCACCGTCGCTAGTCCATAATTGTTTCTACTTTCTAGTTTAAGTTTGTGAACTGATAACGTATCGCTTGCAAGTATTATGGCTCCCAAATTACCATAAACCAGAGGTCGGGGTGGAGGCCAAGTTGCCAGGTCTGACGTACCAGCCCATAACACTTGATGAAGTTATCAAATGTTTTTTCATCCTCCTCGTATGAAGAGGAGGTTGAAGATATTAGCAACAACAACTCTAATTTAATTTTAGTTGAGATGGGGGTTGAAACTTCTTACCCCGTTCAAGAAGAGGCTCCCCAATAAGAGAATCCTAACTTAATCCGACGCAAGGATCCTCAAGTACGGGAAGCCATAAGAT
Source organism: Capsicum baccatum var. pendulum (assembly GCA_030864225.1). Lineage (NCBI taxonomy): Eukaryota > Viridiplantae > Streptophyta > Magnoliopsida > Solanales > Solanaceae > Capsicum > Capsicum baccatum. The sequence goes on along the minus strand of CM061559.1, from coordinate 33,686,219 downwards.
GGCAAGTGGTGGGTGCTCGAGATATCTTCTACAAAGGGTTGGCACCAACGAATAGGTTGCCAATCAAAAGACCAATTTCTGAGGAGTATCAGATCATAACAACAACTCTACACAAGTATCCCAAACTTGAGCGGCGGTTCAATGAGTATGAGTTATCTTAGATGAGTAAGCCACTTAGATCCTACCAACCTAACTTGGCTCGCGAGTTTTTTGCCAACTATTTGGCATTGCTAAAAAAAAATTATCCCGCGGGTGCATCAGTTGCTGACATGCACATGCTTGACATAGTTCCTATCCGTGGAGTTGATATTGACATTTCAGAGTGGACTTTGAAAAGTTTCTTATTTAGGACTGATTACCAGATACCAGGGGAAATTCTTGAGTTGGAGCATTGATTATTCACATGGGTTATACAAAGGCCCTGGTTAGCGAGGATCCTAACAGATGGGGGCGAGCCTTCACGGTTACACTACCTCTATGACTGAATATCAAAGAAATCCCTCAGCTTCAGATCCATGTTTTGGTAGGCACTTGTGCGACTAAGGCTCATGCCCACTGAAGGCGATGATCGCTTGGAACTTACTAGAGTTGTGATTGTGGATGCTTTGATTGAAGGGTTGATCATCGATTTTGGTCACATTATCTCTAATGATCTATTTTTCTGTGCTCACAAGACTCAGATGGCACTGCCATTTTCTTTCCTTATCACTGATATGTGCAAGCAAACAAATGTACCTTTGATTAGTGGGGTTGATAATGAGGGCCAAGTACTGCATAAATCGGACATTGAAAAGATGAGGGATAAATCAAGGTTTGATATGGGAGTCAGCAGACCTCCAGCTCTACAAACTCAGTCAGTGTCAGTTTTAGAATCGTCAGAGGGTCTTATAGGTATGCCATTGCCACTTACTACATTTGTGACTTCTACTACCTGTGTAGGTTCAGATTCGATGCCTACGGGTGGGATTCTAGACTCGTATCTATCCCACCCCAATATTCTGAGTACAGGATAAACCATGAAAACTTTGCAAATACTGTACGGGATGTCAAAAAGGATGAAAAACAAATGGCTATATGGGGGAAAGATTTCAAACCCTTTGTTGAGCGGATTGTAGAAGAAGCACTACAACCTTTTAGAAATATCTAGCTACTAATGGATAGAATAGAGGAGAAAATCAACAAGAAGCTTGATACAATGTCTATCCCAAATTTTGCTAATGTGATAGAGAAGACTAGACGGTTTCGGGCAGATGTAGATAAGATAAATTAGCAGCCACCGTAGACCTTCTTTGATCCATTCCAGATTGCTAGTGATGAGGATGAGGGTCTGGTTGACTTATTTGGGCGCCCAATTAAGGATAAGGGTAAGAAAATAGCTGAACCATATGAAAAGACTGAGAAAGCTACAAAGAAAGATGCCAAGAGAAAGAGGATAGAAGCCATATCACCTAAGAAGAGACTTAAGTATGATATGAGAAAGGCAAGGAAGAGGCCAAGAAGAGATAAGGAGAGAAGAAAAAAAAGAGTTGAAGATGAATCAACTGGAGTATCTACAAGTTCTGCCCTAGCTAGAAGGCAATTTATAGATCTGGCTGGAGATGTGGTACCTCCAATTCTGAAGGAAGAGATTATGAGTACTCCCATCACTATGGGAGTCAACATAGCACTGGGTGAGGACACAGTAGCCTCACCGCACTTTACTGATGCTTCAGATTGAATAAAAGTCATGATAAGTATTTTCCCCTCCTCTGTACTTAAACTTTTATGCATTTGAGGGCAAAGCATTATTTTTTTATAGCAGTGGGATGTGTTTGTACCATGGGGCGGCTGTGTTGCCGATATTATCGGCATGTCTAAGTTGTTGCATTTTTATTTTTGCTATTTTCATTTTCATGTTCTGTAGGTAATATGGTTGCATGAAATAAAAGTTCTATTCTCGTTAGCACCTTATTGTATATATGTGGATGACAACTAATGGTAGAAAAATTATGTTTTTCATTTTTTGTGTAATTAATTCCTCGTACCAAGTGGCAATGTGTTGTGCAACCATGTGTGACTCTGTTAATGGAATTAGAAGTTAATAATAAAGAAAAGCATAGTTGTATGATCTGAATCCCGAGAATTAGTAGGATAGAAATTAACTCAGTGCCTATATGGGTGAGTATTTGTGTCGTTCTAACATAAGTGTTACACCTACAACTTACCCAGTTCATTAGATATTGTCGTGTGTTTTGACTCACTAAGAGAGGATAGTAGGCCATCTTCCGTTGTTAGTCTACTTATCCAAATAATTGACCCATAAAAAACATTGTGTTCTCTTTGTCGACCCTTTTGAGATGTGGTAGTATTTTTCTATCCAAATAAGTTTGATTCACTCTCTAGAAGGTGTTAAGTATTTAGCTTTGGCCCTGGTCCAATTATGGACATTATGCACTTTAACTTAGGAATATCACCTAAGTTGAGAGTGGCTACTACTGGATTATTAGAAGCCTAGGAGGTTGAGTTAAAAGTAATTTGAGGGGTAGAATCTAGCCCTGGTCTAGTTAGAAATCTAAATAGATATTGTGCACCTCAATCTTCTGCATCAGCATAAGTTGAGAGTGGATGATGACATGTTCTTATAAAAAAAGTGGTTATGACAAGAGCGCCGATAAATAACTGTGAATGAATAAAAGGGTCCTTGATTCTGGTAAGTAGCTACCAAAAAGGGTAAAGAGAGTGAAATTCTTGTACTTTAAGTCACTTACCCAAATGAATGACCTTCACCGAGCCTAAAACCTCATTACAACCCGTAGCAAGTCCTATTTGATCTTGGCGAGTCAATCATAAGAGAGCATTAGATGATAAGGGCATACTTATAGATATGCACTGTGTTGGTAACTTCTTTTCTGAGAGTGAGAGCTTAGTTTTTTCCATAATTTAACTGTATGATGTGAGGTGGACGTCTTTGGCTATGAGGGCATGGTGATTTATATATGTTCTATTTATTTCTTTGGGGTGTTGTATCAGTAGATGTCAATATTTTGATTAATAGTTAATGCCAATAGTAGATCCAAGTATGATAAAATAGCATAACCAAATGGGTTGTGGAATGATTTTATGATTGTGTGGGTTTTACAGTGAAATTCCCATCATGATGTTGTTCATATATGTATCCTGGTGTTGAGTTGCTTGAGGACAAACAATTGCCTTAAGTTGAGGGTGTTGATGTTTCAGCTTTTGACGAAATATTTTAGGCTTTTTTCTTAGGATAATTGTGTATTTTCAAGCATCCACTGTTGTATTTAACAAGGTATTTTGGCATTTTCAGGACAAGGACTAAGTGCGAAGGGTAACTTAGACAACTTGAGAAAAATAGAAGTAAAATGAGCAGCGATGGCTTGGGCAACGAACTGTCGACCTTCCGATGATCCATTAGTTTAAACCATTGACAAAAAGTAGAAGGCATAGACTCTAGACATCATACGACGGTCCAAGCAATGGACCGTCGTCTCTGCGATGGACCGTCGGTATAAACCGTCGCCATAATATAGAACGCATCATCACTAGAAGTCCTATGACAGTTCAGGCGATGGACAGTCGACCTTGCGATGGGCCGTTGCACTACTCGTTTCCTGAAAGTAGAACATGGAGTCATTGGACACCCAGTGACTGTGTAGGCGATGGACCGTCGACATGTGATGAACCATCGACCAAAACATGGAAAATCTAAGTATGAATTATTAAAAGCCCCAATCAGGCATCATATAAATCACAAGTATTAGGATTTATTCTATATCTTTTGTCTTCTGTTTCATACTTTCTCCTCTATTGAGAGCTTTGTATTACTTTTCATTGGGATTTCAATCGAGAGATTGAGAGTTGATCATTAGTTGTCATATTTTCCATCAAAGATTGGGATGAACAATATTGTGACTTTTGTAAGTACTTTTCTGAAGTTATTTATAAACATCAATATAACTTTGATTTATTATATGGAGATGAGTAGCTAAACTCCCATACCCAGGGTTATGAAAGCCTTGAAGTAGAGAACTATTTTGGGGTTCTGAATGGGTTTGATTTCTAACATCTATCAAAATTGCATGAATTTTCTTCATCGTAATAACATCTCTTGGTTGCAAACTTGAGAAGTGAGCCCATAAACTCCACTTGTCTGACAAGAAAGTGGATGTTGGGAAAAAACGTGATTCATATGAACTCCATAGGTTTACCCTTTGGGTTAACGGGTTGATTCCTTAATAGGATCAACCCTTATGAGTGTTTTATTGAATAATATATAAATCCTTTAAGTTTGAGAGAAGTAAAGGGTGAAATACTCGTTAGGTTTAGAAAAATATGGGTAACCCTTACAATTTAATAATTCTTGCAATTGGATACATAAGTTAGATTTCCAACACAATCTCGCAACCCTAATTGTTTGAACATCTTGGTGAGCATAAATCTAGTTAATTCATTCTCATTGAAATTACATCTATATTTACTCTCAGTAGCTGGACTCTTGTGTAACACAAATACAAAAGAATTCTATTAACATTTCCAAACCCTTTTTATTTTGGAACATTAGATCAACAGTCTAATAACAATCACAATATTTAGTGAACATTGTATTCCTTGTGGGATTTGACAACCAACCTAGTTGGATTCTATATTTGACAGCGATCGCTTACTCTCTAATAAGAGAGGTGTAATTTGGGCGTATCGGGGTGTAAAATGGATAGAATTAGGATGAGGTGGTGAATTTTTATTGGATGGGTTGTTAATATGTTAGGAATTTCATTATATGTCTTTTTGTGAAAGGATCATCACATGGAGGTAGGGTACATTGTATGGCGAGAGTAAACTAGATAAATTAGGTTTTCGGGAGGGACAAAATTATATGTCTACATCATACCCCGCTTTGAGTGTGAACACAAAGTATTTTCAGACAAAAAAGTAGACAATGAGACTGAATTTTGACCTACCATTTGTCAAAGGGAGGAAACAGATAGAAGGAATGCGACCAATTCTTGATTTTGGAAATCCTACTTACCCATATTATAAGGGAATCGAGTCATAACTATCTCAAAGGGTTATAAAGGAAGTGGACTATACCGAGTTAGAGAGTCGAGTTAGGCCTTGTTGAGGTTCCAGTCTGTGACTCTATTATTACATCAAAAATAATAATTACAAGTTAAAGATAACTGACATTAAAAAAATCCTATCTATGCAACTTCTCTTGACTCTTGACTTGAGTCTTCAATGCTTTTAAAAGTGATGAATGATCTGATCTTCTTTGGATTGAACTTGAGAATAATTCTTTCTCCATACAAAATCTGATGTTATAGATGAACTAAAAGTTGACTCTATTCTTTTAGTGGTACTTCTAAATTCGAACCTGAATTTAAAAATCTTCTCCCTATTCTTCAAGTGGGCTCCTGACTTTCAATTTTCTCACCTTGTTGCTTGACTTTCAATTTCTTCACCCTGTTCTCACAGAGGGATCCCAACTCACCATTTTTAATCATTTGAGTTTCAATTTCATCATCCTATTCTTTGGGCGAGCTCCCGACTTGTAATTTTCTTACTTTATTAACTTTCAATTGCTTCACCTTGCTGCTTGACATTCAATCTATTAACCTTGTTGCTTGACTTTCAATTTCTGCACCTTGTTCTTTAGGCTGGCTCCTAACTTGCAGTTTCATCTCCCTATTCTTCAGGCGGCCTCTTGACTTTTAGTTTCATCACCCTTTTCTTCAGGCGGGGTCCTAACGTGCCATTTCATCATCATGTTCTTCAGGCGGGCTCCTAACTTTCTATTTGATCACCCTATTCTTCTGGCGGACTCCTGACTTGCAATATCATCACCCTATTATTTAGGTGGACTTCTGAATTGACATTTTATCACCTTGTTCTTTTGGTGGGCTCCTGACTTTCCATTTCATCACCCTATTCTTCAGGCAAGCTCCTGACTTGTAATTTTATCACCTTGTTCTTCAAGCGGGCTCCTAAATTTCTATTTGATCACCCTATTCTTCTGGCGGACTCCTGACATGCAATATCATCACCCTATTCTTTAGGCGGACTTCTGAATTGACATTTTATCACCTTGTTCTTTTGGTGGGCTCCTGACTTTCCATTTCATCACCCTATTCTTCAGGCAAGCTCCTGACTTTTATCACCCTGTTCTTTAGGCGGACTCCTGACTTTTAATTTCGTCACCTTGTTCTTTAGGTGGGCTTCTTACTTACAATTTCATCACCCTATTCTTTAGGTGGGATCTTGACTTTCAATTCCATTACCTTTCATCAGTCTATTCTTCAGGCAAGCTCTTGACTTGCAATTTTATCACCCTGTTCTTTAGGTAGGCTCCTAACTTGCTATTTTATCACCCTGTTCTTCAGGCGTGCTCCTGACTTGCAATTTCATCACCCTGTTCTTAAGGTGAGCTCCTGACTTGCAATTTTATTACTCTGTTCTTTAGGCGGGCTCCTGAATTGTAATTTTATCTCCCTGTTCTTCAGGGGGGGCTCCTGACTTGCCATTCTATCTCTCTGTTCTTCAGGCGGACTCCTAACTTACCATTCATCACCTTATTCTTCAGGTGGGATCTTGACTTGCCATTTCATCACCCTATTCTTCAGGCGGGTTTCTGACTTTTAGTTTTATCGTTAAGTTCTTCAGGCAGGCTCCTGACTTGCTATTTCATCACCCTATTTTGCAGGTGGGCTCATGACTTGAAATTTTATCACCCTGTTCTTCAGGTGTGCTCCTGACTTGCAATTTATCACCCTGTTCTTCAGGGGAACTCTTGAGTTGCTATTTTATCACCCTGTTCTTCAGGCGGGCTCCTGACTTACAATTTCATTGCCCTGTTCTTCAGGTTAGCTCCTGACTTGCAATTTCATCACTCTTTTCTTCAGGTGGGTATCTGACTTTCAATTTTATTTCCCTGTTCTTCAAGCAGGCTCTTGACTTTTAATTTTTTGACTTGCAACTTCTGGGCAATGTTCTCCAAGTGGGTTCCTGAAATCAAAGTCAAAACTAGACAAAATTATCCCAAACAAAGATTATGATATAGAAAGGTTTCATTTTTTTGAAACATAAAATCCTATTTTTTAGTAGGGCACTAAGCAAAAATCAAAATCTCATTTTCCAGGAAGATCTTGAAGTAAAGTTTCAAATAATAGGAATTAAATTTTCTTTTTTATCTAGATTATCACCAAAAGCTTTTGCGGGTGTCAAGCTGTAATACCCCGAGAATCAAAACTGATATTAGAACCATGCTTGAAGCTAATGAGAAATAAATTATAGTGCTTTGGTATTTTTATAAATGAGTTTGTGTATATTAAGGCCTCAAATAACTCCTAGCTATTAGATGAATCAAAATATCCCTTACCGATTGAGTTCTTGAGAAAAATGATGCTATAGTCAATTTCAAACCATCATATATTTCGTTTTACTCAGAATTTTTGAGTGCATGACCCATATAAATATAGATAATTGAATTCACTTTCCAACGATACCAATTTTGCCTTAATTTGATACTGGGTTAGAAAATTATGCCCGTTTTACCAAAAAGCTATCCGACTGTCGAAGTGTGACAGCAAGGTTGACGGAACGTCAAGCCAGGCCATCAAATTCAGGTAATGAGATGGTTTTCTATCCATAAATTGATGAATTACGTGATGGTCCATCACCCAAATCATCAACCAAGTCCATACAACGACGTAATGACGTTTTTAATGAGATTTTTTGGTCCTTTTCCACACTTTTTAACCTCTAATTCCATCAACTTAAACAACATAACTCCTCATTCATCCTTAACATCAAAATTAGGGTTTTTTTCAAGATCATTCCCCAAGAACAATATTCAAACCCTTCTTCAAGAAAACTCAAGAATCCAAGCGTCACCATTCAAGAACCTTCAAGAAAAGTTATTCTCCTACAAGATTTAAACTTTTGAGGTATGTTGAATGTTCATACATGGGTCCTTTCCACCCATGGGGTCCAAGAACCCAACTTCAAATTCAAAGTTGTGATTTTTACAAGTTATTGTAATTTTAACCATGAAGCCCCATGAAATTTTATTCTATACCCTGTTTACATGAAATTGTTGTTGTTATTAATCCCCAAAAATTTGAATGGTGTTATTCACTAAATTAACCCTTAATTGGTGATTTTAGTAGGGAAATCATGCTATTACTACAAATTTTAAAACTATTCCCATGGTTAGCTTAAACCATGAATTACAAGTATTTGATGAAATTCCCATAAGAAGGAGTTTTGAATAAATGCTTACATATCATGTCCTCAAAGTTTTAGTACATTTTTGCTATTATTGTTATTGAGTCCTGGAGGTTTGAATACCAGAAATTTAGCTGCTTACCTAGTTTTTAATATTTAGGGAATGGTTACAGAATAGTTATGAGCCCTACCATTTCAGTCAGTATTTTAAATAGTTAAGCATAGGAAGTCTAATATTTTAGGTCATTCAGTTAGGAGTAGGATTTATCACCAAGTGAATGAAGTGATGATGGGTTCTCCGTCATTCAGGAAGAGTCGTTAGTAGCAGTCCTTAGATTCCATAACTATGTAGCCAGTGTAGGATATAAGGAGTCACCCGTCAGTTTAGGCTTGACTCTAATCGGGTGCTATCCATCAGTTTAGGCTTGACATCCTGGTTGTTTAGTAGATTAGTAGATCCATGGATCCATATGTTAGTAACCGTGGCACGGTGCTGACACCCTTCCAACTGGGGTCATAGGTTGGACCCCAATTAGCTCATTGGGGCATGTCGGTTAGATGATAGCTCTCACAATAGCTGTCTAGTATTCAGCTCAGTAATTATTTTTTGTTTTGCTAACCCTAGTATACAAATATCAGTTATCCATTTTTAGTATTCAGTATTTCACTTTACATATTACATTTAGAACATATGTTATGCTTGGTCATGCATTCTCAGTCTTTACATATTCTATGCATTCTACTCAGTACTTCATGATATTCATTTAGTCATTTATTACTTCTGCACATGAAAATATGCATATTAGCCTAACCTCATTTAGCATACCAGTATATTCAAAATACTAATTGTATACCCATTTCTTGCGCTATAATATTTAATATCATAGGTTTGGAAACTCAGTTCCCTGATCGTGCATAGACATAATAGATTATTTGCTGTAGCAGTGGTGATTACTCATACTTCGAGGACATGGTTTATTTATCTTAGTTTACCTTATCAGTTCAGTATTTTTTATTTAGTTAGAGTTAGTAGGGGTTTTGTCCCATCATCTCCACAGTTAGTCAGTAGAGGATTTTCAGACTAGTACAGACAGTTAGTTTTTTTCATTATCATTAGTTATTTTATCAGTGTTGTCAGTATTGTTTTACAGACATTATCAAAATTATGTTTTTAAACCTTATGGATTTTTTTCATTTAAATCCTACATATTATCTTTTGATATTAGATATACTTAGTGCTCAAGGTAGGTACCACTATCATAGGTTAGCTTGAGGTAACTTGTGACCGTAGGCACCGTGTAGCGCCCAGGGTATATTCTCAGGGCGTTACAAACTTAGTATCAGAACCTAAGGTTTTAAGGTATCCTAGGGAGTTTGAAAGGTGCATTGAGTAGAATCTTATGCATGGTTGTGAAGCACGCCACACTTATGGACAAGAGGCTACGAGACATTTTAGGAAAAGTTTCCCTTCTTTCAGTGTTCATAGTATGTGAATGAGCATGAGATCAAGTTAAACTCTCTATCTAATTACATCTTCCTTCTATTTACAGAATATGCCTCCCATAAAAATTAACAACAAAAAAAAAACTAGCTAGTACCTCTACCCATTTAGGAAGATCCCCTGAAAGAGCATGTTTCTCATACAGAGTTCACAGTTGCATTCACTACTCTAGCTCACTCTGTAGCAACTCAAAATCTTCAGCCAGCTACTGTCCAGGCCAACCCAGTGGCCAATACTGTCGCATCTAGGATTTGGGACTTCACCCGAATGCATCCTCCTTTATTTTTGGGATCCAAGTCTAAAGAGGATCAAAAGGAATTCCTTGACATAGAGCAGAAGGTAATAGACATTATGGGGGTGAATTTTAGTGAGAATGTTTTATTGGGTGCTTACCAGCTGTAGGATGTAGCCCATACTTAGTTTAAGTAGTGGAAAGAGGATAGGGGCGTAGATACATGGCCTATAGAATGGGAGGAGTTTACTATAACCTTCTTAGATAAATTCTTCCCATTAGAGTTGAGGGAACATAAAGTGTTAGAGTTTAGCAAATTGAAATATGTCAACATGAGTGTGAAAGAGTATTTCCTCAAGTTTACTTTGCTAGCCAGGTATGCTCCTCATGTAGTAGCTGATAACAGGTCTAGGATGAGCAAGTTCGTGTCTAGAGTATCTGATAGTATGGTCAATAAGTGTAGAATTACAATATTGATAAAGGAGATGGACCTATCTAGGTTGATGGTCAATGCTTAATAGATTGAGGAGGAGAAATTTAAGGAGGAAAAAAAAGAGAACAAGAAGGCTAGGACAGGTAGTTTCAACTTTGCTCAGCCAAGGTCAGAGGGTGGTAATCGTCCCCAATTCCATCAAAAATCATCAGCTCCGGCTCTATCTTTAGCTAGTGCTCCTGTGCCAAAGTTCAAAAATGACAATCGGGATAGGGCGCCAGGCTCTAAGTCCAAAGGCAGTGTAAACAGTGTTTGCAGAAATTCTTTTTGTCAATAATATAGTAGGAACCATCAGAGAGAGTATAGGGTTGGCAGTAATATATGTTTTGGGTATGGTAAGCCAGGAAATAAGATTTGAGAGTGCCGAGTGGTTGCTCAAAAGGGAAGGGATATGTGCCAATCGATCCAGTCTCATCAGTCATCGATTCCAGCTGGTCGCCCGACTCCAGCTGGTCGCCCGACTCAATAGGGTACGCTTCCAGTGCTACTAGCGGTCAGCATCAAAATAGGATTTATGGATTTTATTCCCAACAAGATTAGAAAAGTTTTCCTGATGTGGTTACTGGTACATTGCAAGTCTTTCATTTACATATTTATGCTTTACTAGATCACAGAGCTTCTCTTTCTTTTGTAACCCTTATATAGGCATCAATTTTCGAGTCAGTCCCAAAATCTTAGTAGAGCCTTTCTTAGTGTCTATCCTAGTGGGTAAGTCTATCATAGCCAGATGGGTATAAGGAACTGCCTGATTATAGTGTCTTAGAAAGTTACTTCAGTAGACCTTGTAGAGTTTAAGATGATGAATTTTGATGTCATTCTCGGCATGGATTAGCTCCATTCACGCTATGCTTCAGTGGATTGCAGAAATAGAGTAGTCCGTTTTCAGTTTCCAAATTAACCAGTCCTTAAATGGATGGGCAGTACTACAGTTCTTAAGGGTAAACTTGTTTCGTACCTTAGAGTAAGGAAAATGATAGCCAAAGGGTGTATTTACTATCTTGTTCGAGTCAAAGAATCTAATTTTGAAACCCCCAGTCTTGAGTCAATTTTAGTAGTAAGGGAATTTCCAGATTGTTCCCTAAAGATCTTCTCGGAGGTCCTCCCAAAAGGGAAATAGACTTTAGAATAGACCTTCTTCTATATACCTAGCCTATCTCTATTTCGCCATACAGAATGGCTCTAGCTGAACTTAAAGAGTTGAAAGAATAGTTGAAAGATCTCCTAGATAAAGGGTTTATTTGGACCAATATTTCCCTGTGGGGCACCCCAGTTTTGTTCGTGTGTAAGAAAGACCATTTTCTTAGAATGTGCATCGACTACTGTCAGTTAAACAAACTCACAATCAAGAATAATTACCCACTTCCTAGAATCGATGACTTGTTTGACCAACTTCGAGGTGCTAGTTATTTCTCCAAGATAGACCTCAGATGTGGTTATCATCAGCTTAGAGTCTGAGAATGTGACATTCAAAAAACAGCTTTCAGAACCCGGTATGGTCACTTTGAGTTTCTAATCATGTCCATTGGTCTCACAAATGCCCCAACACCTTTTATGGACTTGATGAATCAAAATTTTTAGTAGTACTTGGACATGTTCATCATAGTATTTATTGATGACATTCTTGTCTACTTCCATAATGGAAATGATCACGCAGACCACCTCAGAATAGTATTTTAGACACTTAGAGCCCATTAGTTGTTTGCCAAATTCAGTAAGTGCGAATTTTAGCTAAGATCAATAGCTTTTCTTGGCCATATTATCTCAGGTCATGACATTAGATTTGATCTTTAAAAGACCAAAGTGGTGAGAAACTGTCCTAGACCTATTTCTCCATCAAATACTAGGAGTTTCTTGGGTTTAGCTGACCATTACCAACGGTTTGTTGAAGGGTTTTCGTCTATTTCATCCCCCATGTCCAGATTGACTTAAAAGAATGCTAAGTTTGAGTCATCAGATTCTTGTGAGAAGAGTTTTCAGGAGTTGAAGACTCGACTCACCACAACCCCAGTTTTGATGCTACCAAATAGTTCAGATGGGTTTACTGTGTACTGTGATGCTTCTAGAGATAGTTTGGGGTGTTTTTTGATGCAGAAAGGTAAGTTATAGCCTATTCCTCTAGACAACTTAAGCTCTATGAAAATAATAACCCCACCCATGATCTTAAACTAGTAGTTTTTATGTTTTTCTTAAATATTTGTAGGCACTATTTGTATGGGGTGCATGTTGATGTGTTCACAGGCCACAAAATCTTGTAGTATGTGTTTTCACCGAAGGATTTGAATTTTCTTTAGAGGAGATGGTTAGAATTATTAACAAATTATGACATGAGTGTTCAATATCATCCAGTAAAAGCCAAGGTAGTCGCAGATTCCCTCAGTAGGTTGTCTATGGGTAGTGTTACTCACGTTGAGGATGATAGGAAAAATTTAGTTTAGGAAGTTCATTATCTTGCTAGATTAAATGTTCATTTGGTAAACTTAACTGAGGGTACTGTATGGGTTCAAAATAGTTCAGAATCTAATTTGGTTGCCGAAGTTAAGGAAAAGCAAGATAGGGATCCCGGTCTAGTTAAGTTGGAGGAGTCAGTTAGAGATAAAAAAGTAGAGGTTTTTTCCCAAAAGGGAGATGGGGTGTTGTTTTTCTAGGGTAGACTGTGTGTGCCGTATGTAGATGATTTGAGACAATGAATTATTACAGAAGCATATGGTGCACATTACTCTATTCATCCAGGGGCCACAAAGATGTACCACGATTTGCGAGAAATCTATTGGTGGGGTGGTATGAAAAAGGATATTGCAGAGTTTGTAGCTAAGTTCTCTAATAGTCAGTAGGTTAAGGTTGAACTCCAAAAGCCTAGTGGCACTATACAGGAGTTCAGCATCTCTACTTGGAAATGGGAAGTGGTGAACATGGATTTTGTAATAGGTTTACCTCGTACGCGTTATCAACATAATTCTATATGGGTTATAGTCGATAGGATGACCAAATAAGCCCACTTCTTACCATTCCATACTTCTTATTTAGCTGAGGACTACAATATCTCAGGGAGTTGGTTTGGTTGCATGGAGTCTCGTTGTCTATCATTTCAGATAAAAGTACTCAGTTTACCTCTCACTTTTGGAAAACATTCTAGAAGGGTCTTGGTACCCAAGTTTATCTCAACATAGCCTTTCACCCTCAGATGATGGTCAGCCAGAGAGGACCATTCATACCCTAGAGGACATATTGAGAGTGTGTGTTATTAATTTTAGGGGTAGTTGGTATGATCACTTACCTTAGATTGTGTTCACGTATAATAACTATCATTCCAGTATTCAGATGGCTCTATTTGAGGCTCTATATGAGAGGAGATGTAGATCTTCAATTGGTTGGTTTGAGGTAGGTGAGACCACTTTGATAGGTCCTAATTTGGTGTTTGATGCATTGGAGAAAGTAAAATTGATCATGGAGAGGCTTAAGATAGCCCAAAGCCGACAAAAATCTTATACTGATGTGAGGAGAAAAGATATTGAGTTTGAGATTAGAGCTTTTATATATATGAAGATCTCTCCCATAAAGGGAGGGAAGAGTTTAGGTAAGAAAGGGAAACTTAGTCCCCTATATGTTGGCCCTTGTAGAATCTTGAGCCGCTTTGGAAGGGTAGCTTATAAGCTAGAGTTTCCCACCGATTTGGCCTCAGTTCACCTAGTAGTCCATATCTCATTGTTGAAAAAGTTTTTTAGTGACCCATCTATAGTTGTCCCTTTAGAAAGCATAGATGTTCAGAATTGCCTATCTTACGAAGAAATTCCAGTCGAGATCCTTGATCGCCAGATTTATAGACTAAGGTATAAAGAAGTTCCCTTGGTCAAAGCTCTTTTACGAAACCAATCCGTTGAGGGAGCTACTTGGGAAGCAGAAACATATATAAGGACCAAGTACCCTTATTTATCCTCCTCAAAATTAGACTCATCTTAAGGTAACAATTTTCCCTAGAATTTCTCTATTCCATGCTCAATTCTAGCTGGATATCATTCACATATCATTCATATATTCATGAAACCTATTCAATCATATGTTATGTTTCAGGCACGATCATGTAATCATGTTTTCATCATGTATATTCAGCATGTAACCTCAATTCCTCAGTGTTCTCAGCTTAATCAACCTCATTCGAGGACGAATGTCCCCAAGAAGGAGATATTATAATGCCTTGAGAATCCAAACCAATATTAAAACCATGCTTCAAGCTCATTATAAATAAATTATAGTAATTTGGTAGTTTTATGAGTGATTTTGATGCATATTAAGGCCTCAAATAACTCCTTGCTATTAGATGAATCAAAATATCCATTACCGATTGAGTTCTTGAGAAGGATGACGCTATAGTCAACGTCAAATGTGTATATCTTTCATTTTGCTTAGAACTTTTGAGTTCATGACCTATTAATAGATAAATAATTGAATAAAATTTCCAACGATACCAATTTTGCCTTAATCCGATATCGGGGGAAAAGTTATGCCTGTTTTACCAGAGAGCTATCCGACTACCAAAGTACGACGGCCAGGTTGACTAACTATCAAGCCAATGACTGACCTTCAAACCAGGTCATCAACTTTAGAAGGTGAGCTTTTTTCTGGCTATAAACTGATGGATTGAGTGATGGTCAGTCAATAGAGTGATGGTCCGTCACCCAACCCGTTAACCAAGTTAGTACAGCGATGTAATGACATTTTTAATGAGATTTTTAGGCCTTTTTAAAACCTTTTTAACCCCTAATTCCATCAACTTAAACAACGTAACACTTCATTCATACTTAGCATCAAAATTAGGGTTTCTTCCAAGATCATTCCCCAAGCACAAGATTCATGCCCTTCTTCAAGAAAACTCAAGAATCCAAGCGTCACCATTCAAGAACCTTCAAGAAAATTTATTCTCCATCAAGATTTAAACTTTTAAGGTATGTTAAATGTTCATCCATGGATCTTTTCCAACCATGTGGTCCAAGAACCCAACTTCAAATTCAAATTTGTGATTTTTACAAGTTATTGTGATTTTAACCATGAATTCCCATGAAATTTGATTCTATACCATGTTTACATGAAATTGTTGTTGTTTATTAATCCCCAAATGTTTTAATGTTGTTATTCATTGAATTAAACCTTAATTGTTGATTTTTGTAGGGAAATCATGCTATTACTGCAAGTTTTAAAACTATTCCCATGCTTAGCTTAAACCATGAATTACAAGTGTTTGACGAAATGCCCACAAGAAGGAGTTTTGAATAAATGCTTACATGTCATGTCCTCAATGTTTTAGTACAATCTTGCTATTATTGTTATCAAGTCCTGGGGGTTTGAATACCTAAAATTTGGTTGCTTACCTAGTTTTCAGTATTTATAGAATGGTTACAGAATAGTTACGAGCCCTGTCATTCTAGTTAGTATATTAAATAGTTAAACATAGTCAGTCCAATATTCTAGATCTTTTAGTTGGGGGTAGGATTTAGCACCGAGTGAATGCACGGATGAATGCTTCCCCGTCAGTTAGATAGGGTCATTAGTAGAAGTCCTTGCATTCCAGAACTATGTAGCCAATGTAGGATATGAGTAGTGACCCATCTGTTTAGGCTTGACTCTGCTCAGGTGCCACCCATCAATTTAGGAATGACATCCTGGTTGTTTAGTAGCTTAGTGGATCCACGCAACCTTGTGTTAGTACCCATGGCACGGTACTGACACTCTTCCATATGGGATCACAGGTTGGACCCCAATTAGCTTATTGGGGCATGTTGGTTAGATGATAGCTCTCATAGTCTTAGTCCTGTATTCAAATCAATAATTAGTTTTTTATTTGCTGACCATAATATACAGATATTACTTATCCATTCATTAGTATTTCATTTTACAGATTACATTCAGAACATATGTTATGCTTTATAATGCATTCTCAGTTTGTATAGATTCCATGCATTCTACTCGGTACTTCATGCTATTCATTCAGTCAATTATTACTCCTGCACATAAAACCATGCATATTAGCCTAACCTTATTTAGCATACCAGTAAATTCAAAGTACTAATCGCATACTCATTTATTGTGCTATGATATTTAATATCATGGGTTCGAATGCTCAGTTCCCTAATCGCGCATAGACATACCAGATTATCAACAGTAGTAGTGGTGATTTCTTATACTTTGAGGACATGGTTTATTTATGTCAATTTACCTTATCAGTTTAGTATTTTTTATTAATTTGGAGTTAGTTGGGTGTTTGTCCTATCAGCTCCATAATCAGTCAGTAGAGGTTTTTCACACTAGTACAGAAAATTAGTCAGTTTTAGTCTTTATTATTAGTCATTTTATCAGTGTTGTCAGTACTATTTTACAAACATTATCATAACAATGTTTTGACACATTATAGTATTTTTTATTTAAATTCGGTATATGATCTTTTGATATCAGATATATTCAGTGCTCAAGGCAGGTACCACTGTTATGGGTTAGCTTGAGGTCACTTGTGACCGTATGCATCGTGTAGCACCCAGGGTGTATTCTTGGGGTATTACAAACTTAGTATCAGAGCCTAAGGTTTTAAAGTATCCTAGGGAGTCTGAAAGTCACGTTGAGTTGAGTCTTGTGCATGGGTGTAAAGCGCGCCACGCTTATGGACAAGAGGCTACGAGATATTTTAGGAAATTTTTTCCTTTTTTCGGTGTTCATATTATGTGAATGAGCATGAGCTCAAGTTAAAATCTTTGTCTAATTCCATATTTCTCTCATTTACAGAATATGCCTCAAAGAAAGATTAACGAAAGAAGAAACAGAAACCAGCCAGCATCTCCGCCCGTTCAGAAAGATCCCCTGAATAAGCATGCTTGTCATGCAGAGTTCAGAGCTGAATTCGCTACTCTAGCTTACTCTGTAGCTGCTCAAAATATTTGGCTAGATGTTTTTCAGTCCAACCTAGTTGCCAATACTACTGCAACTAGGATTTAGGACTTTACCCGATTGAATCCTTCTTTATTTTTGGGATCCAATTCTTAAGAGAATCCACAGGAATTTCTCGACATGGTGCAGAAAGTAACAAACATTATGGGTGTGACTTCCAGTGATAGTGCTGAATTGGCTGCTTCCCTGCTGCAGGATATAGCCCATACTTGTTTTAAGAAATGGAAAGAGGATAGGGGCACAGATGCAGGGCCTATAGAATGTGAGGAGTTTCCTATATCCTTCTTAGATAGATTCTTCCCATTGGAGCTGAAGGAAGCTAAAGTATTAGAGTTTATCAACTTAAAATAGGCCAACATGAGTGTGAAAGTGTATTCCCTTAAGTTTACTTTGCTATCCAAGAATGCTCCTCATATAATAGATAATAACAGGTCTAGGATGAGCAAGTTCATGTCTAGAGTATCTGATAGTATGGTCAAGGAGTGAAAGATTGCAATGTAGATAAAGGAGATAGACCTGTCTAGGTTGATGGTTCATGCTCAACAGATTGAGGAGGATAAGGTTAAGTAGAAAGAAAGAGAGAACAAGAAGGCTAGGACAGACAGTTTCAACTTTGCTCAGCTAAGGTCAGAGGGTGATAACCGTCCCTAATTCTTTTAGAAATCATCAGCTCCGGCTTTATCTTCATCAAGTGCTCCTATGCCAAAGTTCAAAAATGACAATTGGGATAAAACGCCAAGCTCTAAGTCCCAAGGTAGTGTAAAAAGTGGTCGCACGAATTCTTTTTGTAAAAAATATAGTAAAAACCATCAAAAAGAGTGTAGGGCTGGCAATGATGTATGTTTGTGGTGTGGTAAGCCAGGCTATAGGATTCGGGAGTGTCAAATAGTTTCTCCTAAGGAAAGAGATGTACGCCAACCGATTCAATCTCATTAGTCATCGCTCTAGCCGATTAGCTAAATCAATAGGGTGCCACTTCTAGTGTTATTAGCGGTCAGCGTTAGAACAGTCTTTATGCACTTCAGTCCTGATAAGATCAGGAAAGTTCTCCAGACGTGGTTATTGGTACATTGCAAGTCTTTCATTTACATATTTATGCTTTATTAAATCCTGGAGCTTCGCTTTCTTTTGTAACCCCTTATATAACCGTCAGTTTCGAAGTCAGTCTCGAAATCTTTGTAGAGCCTTTCTTTGTGTCTACGTTAGTGGGTAAGTCTATCATAGCCCGATGGGTATACAAGAACTGCCCGATTACAGTGTCTTAGAAAGTTACTTCTGTAGACCTTGTAGAGTTTGAGATGATAAATTTTGACATCATTCTCGACATGGATTGGCTCCATTCATGATATGCTTCAGTGGATTGTAGAAATAGAGTAGTTTATTTTTAGTTTCCAAATGAACCAGCTCTTGAATGGAGGGGCAGTACTAAGTGCTTAGGGGTCAACTTGTTTTGTACTTTAGAGTGAGGAAAATGATAGACAAAGGGTGTATTTACTATCTTGTTTAAGTCAAAGACTCTAATTTTGAGACCCTAGTCTTGAGTCAATTTCAGTATTAAGGGAATTTCCAAATGTGTTCCCTGAAGATCTTCTCGGAGTTCCTCCTAAATGGGAAATTGACTTAACAATAGACCTTCTTCTAGATACCTAGCCTATCTCTATTTCGCCATATAGAATTGATCTAGCCAAACTTAAAGAGTTGAAAGATCTCCTAGATAGGGGATTCATTAGGCCAAGCATTAACCCGTAGGGCGCACCAATTCTGTTTGTGCATAAGAAAGATGGTTCTCTTAGAATGTACATCGACTACCATCAGTTAAAAAAAGTCACAATCAAGAATAAATACCTACTTTCTAGAATTAATGACTTGTTAGACCAACTTTGGGGTGCCAGTTATTTCTCTATGATAAACTTTGGATCCAACTTTCATAAGCTTAGAGTTCGAGAATGTGACATTCCAAAAATAGTTTTCAGAATCAGTATGGTCACTTTGAGTTTCTAGTCATGTCCTTTGGTCTCACAAATTCCCTAGAAGCCTTTATAGACTTGATGAACCGAGATTTCAAGAAGCACTTAGACATGTTCATCATAGTCTTCATTGATGTCATTCTTGTCTACTCTCGTAATGAAAATGATTTTGCAGACCACCTCAGAATAGTATTTCAGACTCTTAGAGCCCATCAGTTGTTCACCAAATTTTGTAACTGCAAATTTTGGCTAAGATGAGTAGCTTTTCTGTCCATATTGTCTCTAGTGATGGCATTAGAGTTGATCCTTAAAAGAACAAAGTGGTGAGAACTTGGCCTAGACCTATTTCTCTTTTAGATATTAGGAGTTTCTTGGGTTTGACTAACTATTACCAATGGTTTGTCGAAGGGTTTTCATCTATTGCGTCCCCCATGTCCAGATTGACTCAAAAGAAAGATAATTTTCAGTGGTCACATTTTTGTGAGAAAAGTTTTTTAGAGTTGAAGACTCGACTTACCACAATCCCAGTTTTGATGCTACTAGATGGTTCTGACGGGTTTGTTGTGTACTGTGATGCTTCTAGAGTTGGTTTGGGGGTGTATTTTGATGTAGAAAGGTAAGGTTATAGCCTAGACTCTAGACAACTTAAGCCCTATAAAAAGAATTACCCCAACCATGATCTTAAACTAGCAGTTGTTATGTTTGACTTAAATATTTATAGGCATTATTTGTATGGGGTGCATGTTGATGTGTTCACAGACCATGAAAGCTTGCAGTATGTGTTTTCACAGAAGGATTTGAATTTACGTCAGAGGAGATGGTTAGAATTGTTGAAAGATTATGACATTTGAGTTCTGTATTATCCGAGAAAGGCCAATGTAGTAGTAGATGCCCTTAGTAGGTTGTTTATGGGTAGTGTTACTCACATTGAGGATGATATAAATAATTTAGTTTAGGAAGTTCATCAGCTCACTAGATTAGGTGTTTGTTTGGTAAGCTCAGCTGAGGGTAGTATACAGGTTCAAAATAGTTTGGAATCTACTTTGGTTGCCAAAGTGAAAGAAAAGAAAGATAGGGATCCTAGTCTGGTTAAGTTGATGGAGTCAGTTAGAGATCAGAAAGTAAAGGATTTCTTCCAAGGGGAAGATAGTGTGTTGCGTTTACAGGGTAGAATATGTCTGCCGTGTTTAGATGATTTGAGACAACAAATTCTTGCAGAAGTGCATGGTGCGCGTTACTCCATTCATCCAAGGACCATGAAGATGTACCGTTATTTGTGGGAAATCTATTTGTGGGGTGGTATGAAAAAGAATATTGCAGAGTTTGTAGTTAAGTACTCGAATTGTCTATGGGTTAAGGTTGAATTGTAAAATCCTAGCGGCATTATGTAGGAGTTCAGAATCTCTACTTGGAAGTGGCAAGTGGTTAACATGTAATTTGTAATAGGTATACCTCGTACACGTCATCAACATAATTTGATATGGGTTATAGTTTACAAGATGACCAAATCAGCCCATTTCTTACCAGTCCATACTTCTTATTTAGCTGAGGACTACATCATCTTAGGGAGTTGGTTAGGTTGCATGGAGTCCTGTTGTCCATTATTTCATATAGAGGTACTCATTTTACATATCACTTTTGGAAAGAGTTCTAGAAGGGTATTGGTACCAAGTTCATCTCAACACAGCCTTTCAACCTCAGACAGATGGTCAAGCATAGAGGACCATTCAGATCCTGGAGGACATGTTGAGAGCATATGTTATTGATTTTAGGGGTAGTTGGGATGATCACTTGCCTTTGATTGAGTTCTCGTATAATAACAACTATCATTCTAGTATTTAGATGGCTCCATTTGAGGCTCTATATTGGAAGAGATGTAGATTTCCAATTGGTTGGTTTGAGGTAGGTGAGACCACTTTGGTAGGGCCTGATTAGGTATTTGATGCATTTTAGAAAGTTTAATTGATTAGGGAGAGGCTTAAGATAGCCCAAAGTCGATAGAAATCTTATACTGATGTAAGGAGAAGGGATCTTGATTTTGAGATTAGAGACTTTGTATATCTAAAGATATCTCCCTTGAAGTGAGTGAAGAGGTTTGGTAAGAAAAGGAAACTCAGTCCCCGATATGTTGGCCCTTACAGAATCTTGTGCCGCTTTGGGAAGGTAGCTTATGAGCTAGAGTTACCCACTGATTTGGCCTCAATGTACCCAATATTCCATATCTCTTTGTTGAAGAAGTGTACTGGTGACCCAGCTATAGTTGTCCCTTTAGAAAGCGTAGTTGTTCAGAACAACCTTTCTTCAAAGAAATTCCAGTTGAGATCTTTGATCGCCAGATCCGTAGACTAAGGAACAAAGTTCCCTTTTTCAAAGTTGTTTTGTGAAACCAATCCATTGAGGGATCCACTTGGGAAGCAGAAACAGATATGCGAACCAAGTACCCTTATCTTTTCTCCGCAAACTCAGATTCAGTTTAAGGTAACAATTTTCCCTAGAATTTCTCTTTTCCATGGTCAGTTTCAACTGCATATCATTCTCATATCATTCATGCATTCATGAAACCATTTCAGTCATGTTTCATGTTTTAGGCTTGGTCATGTAATCACATTTTCAGCATGTATATTCTGCATGTAACCTTAATTCCTTAGTGATCTCAGCTTAACCAACCTCACTTGAGGACGAATGTCCCGAAGGGGGAGATATTGTAATACCTCTAGACTCCAAGCCAATATTAGAACCATGCTTCGAGATCATGATAAATAAATTATAGTTCTTTGGTAGTTTTATGAGTGAGTTTGATGTATATTAAGGCCTCAAATAACTCCTATCTATAAGACGAATCAAAATATCCCTTACCGATTGAGTTCTTGAGAAGGATAATGCTATAGTCAACTTCAAATGAGCATATATTTCGTTTTACTAAGGAATTTTGAGATTATGACCTGTCAGAAGATAGATAATGGATAAGATCAGTAGCTTTTCTTGGTCATATTATTTTCGGTGATGGAATTAGAGTTGATCCTCAAAAAACCAAAGTAGTGAGAAACTGGCCCAGATCCATATCTCCATCAAATATCAAGAGTTTCTTGGATTTGGCTTGCTATTACCGATGGTTTGTTGACGAATTCTTATCTATTGCATCCCCCATGTCCAAATTGACTCAGAAGAAAGTTAAGTTTCAATAGTCATATTCTTGTAAAAAAAGTTTTTAGGAGCTGAAAACTCGACTCACTACAGCCCTAATTTTGATGTTACCCGATGGTTTAGACGGATTTGTTGTATTTTGTGATACTTCCAGAGTTGGCTTGGGGTGTGTTTTGATGCAGAGGGGTAAGGTTGTGGCCTATGACTCTAGACAACTTACTTCCTATGAAAATAATTATCCCACCTATGATCTTGAATTAGCAGTTGCTATGGTTACCTTAAAGATTTAGAGGCACTATTTGTATGGGGTGCAAGTTGATGTGTTCACAAACCAAAAAAACCTTCAGTATGTATTTTTTCAGAAAGACCTGAACTTGCATCAGAGAAGGTGGTTAGAGTTATTAAAAGATTATGACATGAGTGTTCTGTATCATCCGAGCAAGGCTAATATATATGCCCTCAGTAGGTTATCCATGGGTAGTGTTGCTTATATTGAGGGTGGTAAGAAGAAGTTAGTTCAGGAAGTTCATCAGTTTGCCAGACTAAGTGTCCGTTTGGTTGATTTGACTAAGGATAGTGTTTGGGTGCAGAACAGTTCAGAGTCTTCTTTAGTTTCCAAGGTGAAAGAAAAGAAGAACAGAGATCCCAATTTAGTTAAGCTGAAAGAGTCAGTCAAAGACCAAAAAGTAGAGGTTTTTTCCTAAGGGGGTGATGGTGTGTTGCATTGCCATGGTAGGCTATGTGTGTCATGTGTGGATGGCATAAGACAATGAAATCTTAATGAAGCATATTGTGTGCGTTACTCTATTCATCTGGGGGACACTAAGATGTACCGTGACTTATGAGAAGTCTATTGGTGGAGTGGGATGAAGAGGGATATTACAGAGTTTTTAGCTAAGTTCTCAACATGTCAGTAGGTGAAGATTGAACATCAGAAGCCTAGTGGGTCTATGCAGGAGTTTTGTATTCCCACTTGGAAGTGGGAGGAAGTGAACATGGATTTCGTGATAGATTTTCCTCGTACTCATCGTCAACATGATTTAATTTGGGTCATTGTGGACAAGATGAAAAAATCAACCCATTTTTTGTCAGTTTATACTTCTTATTCAGCTGAGGACTATGCTAGGCTCTATATTAGAGTGTTGTTTAGGTTACACGGTGTCTCGTTGTCCATCATTTCAAATAAAGATACGCAGTTCACCTCTCACTTTTGGAATGCCTTCCAAAAGGGTCTTAGTACCCAAGTCAACCTCAGTACAACCTTTCACCCTCAGACAGATGGTCAAGCAGAAAGGACCATTCAAACTTTAAAAGATATGTTGGGAGTATGTGTTGTTGACTTTAAGGGTAATTGGGATGACCACTTACCTTTGATTTAGTTTGCATATAATAATAGCTATCATTCCAGTGTTCAGCTGGCTCCGTTTGAGGCTTTTTATGGGAGAAAATATAGATCCCTCATTGGTTGGTTTGAGGTAGGTGAGGCCTGACTTGGTGTTTGATTCCTTAGAGAAAGTACAGTTGATCAAGGAGAGGCTTAAGGCAGCCCAGAGCTGATAGAAATCTTATGCAGATGTGAGAAGGAAAGATCTTGAATTTGAGATTGGTGATTGTATGTATTTGAAAATATCTCCCATGAAGGGGCGTGGAGAGGTTTGCTAAGAAGGGAAAACTTAGTCCTCGATGTGTTAGTCCTTATAGGATTCTGAGTCATTTCAGTAAGGTAGCTTATGAGCTTGAGTTACCTGCAGACTTAGCATCTGTGCACCCAGTATTTCATGTCTCCTTGCTAAAGAAGTGCATTGGTGAACCAACAGTTATAGTCCTTATAGAGAGTGTACATGTTCAGAACAGTCTCTCTTATGAGGAAGTCCCAGTCGAAATCCTTGATCGTCAGATTCGCAGACTAAGGAATAAAGAAGTTCCTTTGGTAAAAGTTCTTTGGTAGAATCAGTCCATTGAGGGAGCTACTTGGGAAGCAGAGGAAGACATGCAAACCAAGTATCCTCACCTCTTTTCTGCAAACTCATACTTATACTAAGGTATTAGACTTCCTTAGATTTACTATATTCCATATTCAGTTACAGCTGCATAATATTCTTATATCATTCATGCATTAATGAAACAGTTCAGTCATGTGTCATATCTCCAGAATTCAGTCATGCTTCAGTTATGCATGTCAAAGTCAGTACATTTTCTCAATTCCTCTCAATTCAGTTAGTCTCATTCGAGGATGAATTTTCCTAAGAGGGAGATATTCTAAGACACCGTTAAAGTTCTAGTTCAATTTAGTCCCATATAGCTTGTAATAAGGGGTCCCAAACTTGGAAAAAAATTAGCTATGTGTTAAAACTTAGAATCATTTTTAGTCTTCATAATTGTACGATCTTATTTTCGATCCTTATGACCTTAGATTGTCAATTTTAAAATTGATTCATGATCAGATATTTCAATAGGTCTCCTTGGGTGAGTTTCAGAATTTTTGGACATCATTTGGGTCATGTTTGGATGACAAAAACAGCAAGCCAATGCGATCTTGTTGTGTCGCGTTGGCTATCGTGTCAGCACCATCGACGCAATGTTTCAGCTATCGCGTCGATACCATCGATGCGACACGTCGATTATCGCATCACTGGCACTTTTTGCTCACTAAATTTTGACTTTTCAAGGGCATTTAGGTCATTTTCCCCTCACCCAATTCAGCCAAAACACAAAACTAAACCTCCCAAAGTACCAAATTCAACAAAAACTCTCAAGAACAAAGCCTTAGTTTCATCAAGTCCAAGTCCAAGTGATAACGCTCAATCTACAGCTCTCGTGAGTGTAAAGCGGTCGTTAGCAAATATAGAACCCAACCTGGGTTGGGTGTCGATCCCACAGGGAATAGCTTGGCCAACAAGTAAGTAAAATTAATAGACTTTTGGTGCAAGTCTCGTAAGAAGGGGGGATTCTTGTTGTGCAAGTAATGTAAACAAAAGCTGAAAATAATAAAGTAAAGAGAGAGAGATTGTTACGTGAGTTGTAAACAATGAGAATTGAAGTGTTGGGGTTATGTCCACCTTCTGAGGTATACGTCTCTATTGGCTATGAGTGTGTAGAGTCTTGACATGCAATTGCTTATAGAGAATTGTAGTCGATGGTAAATCCAAGCGTCTCTCGACCTAAACAAGGACTATTTCACTTTAACTCTCTCGAGCTTAAAGTGTGTCTAGTGGTACAAATTCTCCAAGAGGTTAGTCCAGTTACGGCACTAGCTTTTTAATAGGAAAGGGTGTCCTACTACCTTGACATTATCTCTTTTCCAGACAAATAACCTTTCTCTCGAACAAGTTAAATGTTAGACTGGCGTTAGTCTATGCGTCTTCTTTTCTAGACAAGTAACCTTTCTCTCGAACAGGTTAGATGTTAGAATGGCGTGTTCATGTGTTTGAAACCGCAAAGATTGTAGATTTAAGATGAAGAGAATAATGATATAAGCAATATACGTGTCTTGAACTCACAAGCTCATAGCAATAGATAGTAACTCATTCGGCTTCCATAACCCCAACTAAGAGATTTAGTTACCCATGAATGCGAAGGATATCACGTTTTGCATGGTGGTTGGTGTGAATAGTAGGTGTTTGGCGTGTGGTTTTGGTGATCCCTTAGCAAGTAACGATTCTCTTGTTGTGGAATTTAAGAGTTGAATGTTTGTGGTGGAAGATGAGAGAGATGGAAGAAAATTAATAGTTTAAGAATGAATTTCTTGAATTAAGGGAGGAGTTGCCTCCACTAAGGGAGGACTTGATTAAAAATCTCTAGCATGATAGGGTATTTATAATACTCCTATCCTACTCCTACTATGCTAATGAAATAAATAACCAAATCCTACTAAACTAAGGAAATACTTAACCCATTTGTACTAGGTTAATGTAACATTCTCCTAATCCAAATAAACTAATGAAATACATAACCCAATTGTACTAGGTTAATGTATCATTGTCAAAATCCAGCTTTGTGTCTGTAAGTCCCCAAAGTCTTCAGAAATGCTGTTTTAGTCCTAGACAGATTTTCCATGCAGTCCCCAAAGTATTCAGAAATGCTGTTTTAGCCCGGGACAGATTTTCCATGCAGCAGATTTGGTCCTTTAGGCGTCCAGCTCCTTTCCACTTCGTTTGTGAGCTTTCTTTTGCGTCAAGTAAGCCATAAAATGCTGTATTTTGCATCATTTATACCTGAAACTTTCCTAATCATGTTTGTTAGCTCATTTACAGGAAAAAGGACTAAAAGTGCATGAAATAGATAATTAGTTCTCAAAACTAGGCTAAAATATGGCAAAATATATTGATATAGGCGCGTAATTTCGCCTATCATCAACACCCCACACTTGAAGCTTTGTTCGTCCTCGAACAAAATATCATGTCCTTCTAAACATCAACTTAGGGTTTTACAGCAACAACACAAAACATTCTTCAAGACAAGCACAACAATTATCAACGAAGAGTAGCTTTCCGATTATAAGTAGAAACAATTTAACCTCAAGCATAGACTCGTGATGGTGATCAACTCGCATGCAAACGTTAAGGTACATAGAATCATATACAACTATCCAAAACTCATCAACCATGTGTGTCTCACAATATAGTACCCATAATCACTCACAAGTATAGCATATTTTTCAAACATGGGTATCAACATATCCTTGCACTCACTCTCACAAAGAATTCATATGTAGCAACTGATGACCATAGGCTTGCCCTTAATGTAGTACTCCACTAAATGTCAGAATGTTAAGGTTAGGATCAAGTAGGTCTTTTGATGGTTGTAATGTAGGCTAAGGGACGGGTAGGATCAACTATTTTGGCCAGAAATAGTGACTAAGTTCCTAAGCGCTTTAATACATCACATTGTATCATTGACACTTTTTTCTTTCAACCTTTCTTCTTTCCTTTATTCTACCACCCTTGTTCTCCTCTTTTGTTTTTCAGTTTTAAGAACAACTCACTTTTCAGCTTTCTTTTCCTTTTTCTTTTCACAACATACCTCTTATGATAGCACTTTCTTTTTCATAACACATTCAAGCACCATTGCAATTTAAAGCATCATACTCACCCAATTTCCTCTTATGTTGTCACATGACTTTTTCACTTTAAAGCACTCAGGATTTTGGATCAAATTATGGTCTTGAAAGAAATGGATTAGGCTTACATACAAGGTTGTCAAAGAAATAGGCTAAAGACTCAAAAAGGGTTTTACTAGGATGATTTACATGGGTAGGAAAAACTGAAGGTAAACATGTATAGGTTGCCAAAGAAATGCCTAAATCATATCCTAAACTTACATTCCTTATTTTCGCTTTGCATACATACGAGGCAAGTTCTAGCATCAGCCACATACATAGAATATACTATTATCTCACACACACAAGGCACATGGTCGACTTGATTGGTAGTAATATAGACTCTCGACCCAACAAGTGAAGGAATTGAATCACACACTATCACATAATGAGTCACAACTAGAGCCTAAATGTCTCAATAGTCACAATTGTAGCACATACTCTTGTTCTATTTTCATGCTGCCTATCAAAATAATTTCATGCGTAGCTAGAAAAAATATTTTACTACTAAAAAAAACACAACGAAACAAAAATGAAACAAAAGCAAACAAACATAGATGCGAATAGAGAAGTATAGAATGCAATACCACTGTCCTCAGTGGAAAATAAATACGAGGAACCTGGTTGGTCGGACTTATTCTCTATGTCTGGGGTTATACCCCTTGCATTGGAATCATCATCAGAGTCGTCATCCTTAGAAGTTCCTCATAAGTATCCCACTTAATTCCAAGCGTGAGTCGGGGTATTTGCTGCGAGGAGGGTTCTCCTTGGTCCTTGCAACTTCTCTTTTTGCCCTTTTGGGAGGTGGTAGCCTTCTCCTTGCCTTGTCTCGCTTTAGGTGCCATTGTACCTGAGACTAGAAATAGTGTTAGTTGCAGCACAATCTCACTTGATACAATCTATATGCAAGTACTAGGGGTACCACCCCACACTTAGTTTTGTTGCACAAATCAGCGAGGTGAACGTAGTCGATTTACTCAGATTTCGTCGACATACGTTTTAGGATTGTATTCTAACAAGAAAATCAGCATTGTATCACTTATTTGCAGCCATTAGACTACTTTCATGGTAGATATAGCAACACTATGACATAGGGGTTACCACATGGAATCGTTATTCTTACAACAAGCACAACCTCCTAAGTCGATAGGCACTATAATCTTATCCCGATGGCCGGGATAGTCTAACATGTAAGCATCCAAACAACACTCTTAAGCAATATTCATAGCCATATCTATTCAGCAAATATCATAACAATGCTATTGAAACCAAATTCAAGTCGGAAATAAGTCAAGAATTCCCTACGTATATGTTCACTCACATGATTATGTAACAACAATTCAAAGACATGAACATCACCAACAATCTTATATGATTTAGCAATTTATAATAAGCATAGCAACGTAGTACTTACGATGAAGAATAAGAGAGTACTTACTTGCTTGAAGCTTGTGGAGACGGTGTTGTGAATTAGAAGAGCAAAAGAAGAAAATTTTGAGAAGATTTGGAAGGTTATGTGGCGCCTTTAGGGTGTTTTCTAATGTGGTTGTGTTGTAAAACTATGTCCCCTTTATATAGGAAGAGTATGGGTCGGGTTATGACCCATTTACAATCGGATTTGGGGACAAAATCACCACATATGCGGCGCATATCTCTTGGCATACCAATGACATATGCGGCGCATTGTCCATGGCATAATGGGACATATGCGCCGCATATCCTATGGCATATCTAGACATATGCGGCGCATATCCTATGGCATTTGGTCTCAGTATCTCAAATGCCATAGCATAGGCGGCGCATAGTCAAAAGCACACCTAGGAATAGGCGGCGCATAGTGTATAGCACACTAGATTCCGAGTCCTTAGGCTATAGAATAGGTTGTGCATCGTTCGTGGCCTATTTTTACCAAGGCCTAGCCTTCCTCGAAGCCTATTATGACGTGAGAAAGGCTCACTTCATAGCCTTATGCATCACCATTCCTAACTTACCGACTTTACCATACAATGCGACCAAATCGTCAATTGAAATCAATCTCCTCATTGCATACTTCTTGCACCTATTTTTGCTCAAAACCAAATGAAAACGATTAGTACGATGGGTTGCCTCCCACCAAGCGCCTTAGTTTTGGTCGTGGCACGACTCTTATTTTTGGATTTTCATTTATCAAAAGCAAAAACAAGTACTAGAATGAAAGAAAGACAAAACGATAAAACGATAAAATGATAAAACGATGGGTTGCCTCCCATCTAGCGCCTTATTTATTGTCGTGGCTCGACGTAGTTACCTCGAGTACTTAGACTTCGTCGAGGCAAGTGATGGATCGTTTTCTGAAAGGATTTAGACGACAATGAGGCTTACCTGTGGGCATGCGATCTTATTTAAGATTGCTCATACGTTTCTCCGGAGAGTCACCAATTATATCATCAATAGTCCAACCCATAGCTCTCTTGTATCTCCTCAGAGCAGAGATGAGAGCTTCTACGTGCTGTTCACTTAAATCATCTGCTCTCTCTGGAAGTATATTTCTACTTTCCAAGAACACATACCTTAGATAATCGGGGAGCTCTTGCGATTCTAGCATTGGTGGCTCGTCAAAGTGAGTCTTCGCTGTTGGTTGATTCTTGAGATCACAATCCGGTTTCTTAGGAGTATAAGACTCTATTTCTGTTAGAGCACTCATAAGTTCTTCATAACCTTCATTATCTTCATGCTCAACTTTCAGTAGCACAGCAGACAATGGCTCAACAGTAGGTTGTTTCTCTATAGATAATGCTTTCATATCCTCATAATGAACATCAGCTACAGATGACTCATTCATATCGCTGGGCTGCTTTATTGTTTTGCATATATCAAACCGTACCACTTCGTCAACCACTTGCTTGCCTTTTTCTGAAGTTTCCAGCACCTTACCACTTCTGGTAGTTATGGCCATGCATGACCCATCATTCCTTGGGTTTTGCACAGTATCGCTAGGTAAAGTGCCAGCCTTCCTTTGATTAAATGCTGCTGAAAGTTGGCTCAATTGCTGCTCTATTTGCTTGATAGAAGTGGAATGAGAATCAACTAGTTTCTTCATGGAGGACAAATCATCAATCACCTCCTTAACTCCTGCGCTCGTTGCTTCCACTCCTTTCAATAACTTAGCCATCATGTCTTCCATACTCCCAGAATTAGATATGGTGGTATCACGTCTGCCAGGGGGAACGTACAAACCACTCTTTTCATTATTTTTCTTCCAACTACCTTGGTCTTTGCTTCCAGATTTATCATAACAGTTCCGACCTTGGTTTCCTTGGGCATTCCCATGAAAACCCCCCTGATTGTTCAAGTAGTTGGCCTCCTCTTTAGAATCAGATTCGTATCTTCCTGTTAGCGCTACAGCTTTCACTTTTTCGGTCTTCCCTGATAATAAGTGCTTTGTCAGAAGATCCAATTGTGTTTTCATGTGAGCCATGTCTTGGTCACGATCTTCTTGTCTTCGCCTCTGCTCTGCAGTCATGCCAAAAGATAAAGTGGGGCTTGCTACCTCAGAATCCCTGGTATGCCAAGCTCTACTTTGCTTTATCATCCGATCTAGCATATGGCTTGCCTGCCCAAAGGTGAGGTCCATAAAAGATCCTCCAGCCGCATTATCAACCACTGGCTTAGTCACCGAATTCAAAGCTCTGTATAATATCTCCATCAAGTGGTCATTGGTCATATGGTGATTTGGGCATCGCATTAGCTTCGTCTTGAACCTCTCCCATGTTTCGTGGAGAGCTTCAGTTGGAAGCTGTCGAAAATTGATGATCTCATCTCTCAACTGTGCTCTTTTGGATGGCGGAAAGAATCTTTCTAGGAAAGCGTCTTTCAATTGCCTCCAATTAGTAATAGAATCAGGAGTCAGCCCATTCAACCACATAGTTGCCTCCCCAGACAGAGACAATGGAAATAGACGTAATCGAATTGCATTCTGTCCAACGCCAGGATTGTCGAATGACTTGCATGTGGAAATAAAGTTGATCAGATGCATGTTCGGATCATCGCCTGCTAGTCCACCAAATAATCCCTTGAGTTGCAAAAGCTGAATCATGGCGCTAGTGATATTAAACTTTGCTCCGGGTGCTAATGGCGGAAGAATAATAGCTCCGGTGGCACCAGGTCCGTCCAGATCGTCCTCATCGTCAGGATTTGTTGCTCGCCTACGGTTATCAATATTTTGTTGATGCACTTGAGCAGCCATCCTTTCAATTTCACGTTGTGCCTCCATTGATGCACTGAATAAACCTAAATAAAACAAAAACAACAACTGAAAGTAAAAGTACGAGAATCTTTGACCAAAGGGTCTAGTAATTATCACGAACTTGATTGACACTCGTATTCCCCGGCAACGGCGCCAATTTTTTATAACGCTCAATCTACAGCTCTCGTAGGAGTGTAAAGCGGTCGTTAGCAAATATAGAACCCAACTGGGTTGGGTATCGATCCCACAGAGAATAGCTTGGTCAACAAGTAAGTGAAATTATTAGACTTTTGATGTAAGTCTCATAAGAATGGGGGGATTGTAATAAGTAACCAAAGTAATAAAAGCTGAAAAAATAGCAAAGTAAAAGAGAAAGATTGTCACGTTGGTTGTAAACAATGAGAATTGAAGTGTTGGGGTTATGTCCACCTTCTGAGGTATACGTCTCTATTGGCTATGAGTGTGTAGAGTCTTGACATGCAATTGCTTATAGAGAATTGTAGTCGATGGTAAATCCAAGCGTCTCTCGACCTAAACAAGGACTATTTCACTTTAACTCTCTCGAGCTTAAAGTGTGTCTAGTGGTACAAATTCTCCAAGAGGTTAGTCCAGTTACGGCACTAGCTTTTTAATAGGAAAGGGTGTCCTACTACCTTGACATTATCTCTTTTCCAGACAAATAACCTTTCTCTCGAACAAGTTAAATGTTAGACTGGCGTTAGTCTATGCGTCTTCTTTTCTAGACAAGTAACCTTTCTCTCGAACAGGTTAGATGTTAGAATGGCGTGTTCATGTGTTTGAAACCGCAAAGATTGTAGATTTAAGATGAAGAGAATAATGATATAAGCAATATACGTGTCTTGAACTCACAAGCTCATAGCAATAGATAGTAACTCATTCGGCTTCCATAACCCCAACTAAGAGATTTAGTTACCCATGAATGCGAAGGATATCACGTTTTGCATGGTGGTTGGTGTGAATAGTAGGTGTTTGGCGTGTGGTTTTGGTGATCCCTTAGCAAGTAACGATTCTCTTGTTGTGGAATTGTTGATGATAGGCGAAATTACGCGCCTATATCAATATATTTTGCCATATTTTAGCCTAGTTTTGAGAACTAATTATCTATTTCATGCACTTTTAGTCCTTTTTCCTGTAAATGAGCTAACAAACATGATTAGGAAAGTTTCAGGTATAAATGATGCAAAATACAGCATTTTATGGCTTACTTGACGCAAAAGAAAGCTCACAAACGAAGTGGAAAGGAGCTGGACACCTAAAGGACCAAATCTGCTGCATGAAAAATCTGTCCCGGGCTAAAACAGCATTTCTGAATACTTTGGGGACTGCATGGAAAATCTGTCTAGGACTAAAACAGCATTTCTGAAGACTTTGGGGACTTACAGACACAAAGCTGGATTTTGACAATGATACATTAACCTAGTACAATTGGGTTATGTATTTCATTAGTTTATTTGGATTAGGAGAATGTTACATTAACCTAGTACAAATGGGTTAAGTATTTCCTTAGTTTAGTAGGATTTGGTTATTTATTTCATTAGCATAGTAGGAGTAGGATAGGAGTATTATAAATACCCTATCATGCTAGAGATTTTTAATCAAGTCCTCCCTTAGTGGAGGCAACTCCTCTCTAAATTCAAGAAATTCATTCTTAAACTATTAATTTTCTTCCATCTTTCTCATCTTCCACTACAAACACTTCTAATCTATTCTTCTATTCTTAAATTCCACAACAAGAGAATCGTTACTTGCTACGGAATCACCAAAACCACACTCCAAACACCTACTATTCACGCCAACCACCATGCAAAACGTGATATCCTTCGCATTCATGGGTAACTAAACCTCTTAGTTGGGGTTATGGAAGCCGAATGAGTTACTATCTATAAGCTGTGAGTTTGTGAGTTCAAGACACGTATATTGCTTATATCATTATTCTCTTCATCTTAAATCTACATCCTTTGCGGTTCAAACACAAGAACACGCCATTCTAACATCTAACCTGTTCGAGAGAAAGGTTATTTGTCTAGAAAAGAAGACGCATAGACCAACGCCAGTCTAACATTTAACTTGTTCGAGAGAAAAGTTATTTGTCTGGAAAAGAGATAATGTCAAGGTAGTAGGACACCCTTTCCTATTAAAAAGCTAGTGACGTACCTGGACTAACCTCTTGGAGAATTCGTACCGCTAGACACACTTTAAGCTCGAGAGAGTTAAAGTAAAATAGTCCTTGTTTAGGTCGAGAGACGCTTGGATTTACCATCGACTACAATTCTCTATAAGCAATTGCATGTCAAGACTCTACACACTCATAGCCAATAGAGACGTATACCTCAGAAGGTGGACATAACCCCAACGCCTCAATTCTCATTGTTTACAACCAACGTGACAATCTTTCTCTTTTACTTTGCTATTTTTTCAGCTTTTATTACTTTGGTTACTTATTACAATCCCCCCATTCTTACGAGACTTACATCAAAAGTCTAATAATTTCACTTACTTGTTGACCAAGCTATTCTCTGTGGGATCGATACCCAACCCAGTTGGGTTCTATATTTGCTAACGACCGCTTTACACTCCTACGAGAGCTGTAGATTGAGCGTTATCAAAAATTGGCGCCGTTGCCGGGGAATACGAGTGTCAATCAAGTTCGTGATAATTACTAGACCCTTTGGTCAAAAGTCCTCCACTAAGGGAGGACTTGATTAAAAATCTCTAGCATGATAGGGTATTTATAATACTCCTATCCTACTCCTACTATGCTAATGAAATAAATAACCAAATCCTACTAAACTAAGGAAATACTTAACCCATTTGTACTAGGTTAATGTAACATTCTCCTAATCCAAATAAACTAATGAAATACATAACCCAATTGTAATAGGTTAATGTATCATTGTCAAAATCCAGCTTTGTGTCTGTAAGTCCCCAAAGTCTTCAGAAATGCTGTTTTAGTCCTAGACAGATTTTCCATGCAGTCCCCAAAGTATTCAGAAATGTTGTTTTAGCCCGGGACAGATTTTCCATGCAGCAGATTTGGTCCTTTAGGCGTCCAGCTCCTTTCCACTTCGTTTGTGAGCTTTCTTTTGCGTCAAGTAAGCCATAAAATGCTGTATTTTGCATCATTTATACCTGAAACTTTCCTAATCATGTTTGTTAACTCATTTACAGGAAAAAGGACTAAAAGTGCATGAAATAGATAATTAGTTCTCAAAACTAGGCTAAAATATGGCAAAATATATTGATATAGGCGCGTAATTTCGCCTATCATCACCAAGTCCAAAGAATTCACCACAATTCTCATGAAATCAATAATCAATGTATGTTAGGTGTTCATCCTTGAGTTTCCTTTCACACTTCGAGTTCAATAACCCTTTTTAAAACTATAAGTTTTCAGTTTAATTATTTACACGCGCAAATTGGGTTGTATTCATGTTTTGTGTTATTGTATGGGTTTCAATTCAAGATTTAATTCTAAGTTTCATGAACATAAGATAGAATGTATGTTGATTGATATAATTTCCATGTTAAAATCCTTGAAATTGCAAGTTTAAGTTGTAGTCATGGTGCTTATGTGTTGTTCATTATCATGTGCATTAACCATGCTCCCCAAGTGTTTGATAAAATGTCCATATG
The DNA here is from genome assembly GCA_030864225.1 of Capsicum baccatum var. pendulum. Lineage (NCBI taxonomy): Eukaryota > Viridiplantae > Streptophyta > Magnoliopsida > Solanales > Solanaceae > Capsicum > Capsicum baccatum. The sequence continues at coordinate 33,650,752 of CM061559.1, read as the reverse complement.
AGTAAATTATGCATGGTAACTTATTGTTGTATTACTAAAGTTATGGTATGAGTTTATCAACTATGCTATCGAGTCCTGGGGGTATTTATTACTCAAAATCTATATATTTACTTAGTTGCAGTAGCTATAGAATCATCCCTTTAAAGGTCAAGAACAATAGTACTTAGTCAATTAACAGGACTCAGTGAACTTAGTCCAATTCAGTCAATCAATATGATAAGTGTCAGTTTAGTCAAGCCTAGTATAGTCTAGTAATCAATTCAGTGTTGATTCAGTTGTGAGTAGGATTCATCATCGAGCAAACCCAGGGATGGGGGCATTCCTGCCAGCAGAGGGTTTGACCTTTAGTAGCAGTCCCTACATTATAGAACTATGTATCCAGTATAGGTTAAGTCATCCTCCTTCCAGACTAGGGTTGACGCAATCATATATATATATTTCATGAGTTTTCCTTCCAGATTAGGGTTGACCCAACATTATTAGTATCTCATGGCAAGGTTCTAACACCCTTCCAACTGGGGTCACAGGTTAGACCCCAAATCAGTCTATATCAGGGAATGTCGGTTAGATAAAAACTCCCATAGTTATAGTTCCAATCTCAGTATTTAGTAAAGAACTCAGACTATTCTACTGAACCATGGCTATCAGTTATCAGTTACTCAGCCATTAGGATTCAGTACTCAGTTTTAGTATAATCTCAAATACATGATGTATACCTATATACACAGTATTGCATGTTCAGTATATTCAGTTGTTATAGTTTTGCATGTACTCTCATCCATTTACTTCATGATATTCATTCAGACAGTTATCCTCTCATGCATATGAACCCATGTATATCAGTCTTACCTCACTTATCATTCTAGTACATTCCACGTACTAACATATACTCTCTTTTGTGCTATGATGTCTTATATCATCGGTTCAGACGCTCAGGTTCCTGATCGTACTTAGCAGCTTAGGCTATCAACAGCAGTTATAGTGGTGAGTCCTTATATTTTGAGGAAAAAGTTTATTTATTTTAGTATTTCAAAAATTCAGTAGTTATTTTAGTCAAAGTTAGTTAAGGATTTGTCCCATCAACTCCATATTCAGACTGTCAGAGGCTTTAAGACTAGCATAGTCAGTTATTCAATTTTTAGATGTTATTATTAGTTATACTCAATATTATTTCAGTACTTTGAGAACCTTATGGCATTTTCAGATTTCTTCTGCATATATATTTCAGTATTATATTTAGTACTCACAGCGTACACTAGTCATGGGTTAGCTTGTGTCCCTTCGGGGTCATAAGCATCATGTGACTCCCAGGGTACAATCTCGAGGCATTACATCGTCGTTGCTCACTTGGCTCAATGAGATGAAATTAATGGAGGTCACTAGTTAGTTTAAGTTTAATGGTACGTTTGGTCATGTCTTATGGAATTATGATTTGGAATCACGATCTAATATATGATTCAAAATCATGAGATGAAGTTGAGATTTTGTTTGGAAATGCGATTTGGACTTTTTATGTAGAAGGACCATAAGCCGTGAAAACTATCAAATTATCCCAATTCTTATACAATCTTACCAAATAAGTAAAAGATTATAACAAAAGTATAATACACTATCACAAAGCTATTAGAAAAAATACAATATTTATTGATCAATATTTATTTTAATAAAAAAAAAAAGTTGAACATGAGTTATAGTATACTACTCTCTAATATAATCCGCCACATAGCACGAACAATCTCCTCACATTCATCTTGCATGAGTGTAACAACCTAATCCACCATTATGAATAGACACCTCAAGATGGGTACGAGTTATGGTTATTATAAGGATTACATTTATAAACTTATGTGGGGCCACATAAGATAAATTTTAGAATTTAAAAAATATGGATTGGGCTGACGTCAGCCGCTATAGTAACACCTTTCACAATAGTGACATGACACGGATCAGAAACCTACTTTAGTATGCTTTAGTTATTTTCTCTCTACATGTTAAAACCAATAATATGGGAGGTCTATAAAAACCCTTAGGATTTCCTCCCATATCTTGGAGCTATGGAGAGGGGGAGGATAGTTGTGAATGGGGTGCAAACCTATGGATATTTTAGAAATAATGAGTTCGTGATCATGGAATAAGGTTAGAATCTGCATTTAATCATCCTTTCTATAACTGGTTGACATTTAGGTAAGTTAAGGTTAATTGAGTAGTGTAGATCCAGGTTAGAGAGCAAAAATGATACGTAAATGGCTACGAGATATCATGATTACGCCTTTGAGCATGGATTTTAGATGGTTAAAAATGTTTAAGCCTAGGGTAACTTACAAAAAGATGGATGTTCATATACCTCATCATGTTATGCTCTAACTATTCTATATTTGGTGACTCATAGTTTCAACTCGTAATTTGTGGATAGTGGGAAAGGAAAGTTACTGGTCATTAGCTTAAAATGCTAAAGAATATTATCATACTATGCGGGGAATTAAAATTTTTGAAGATTCTAGGTTATGCCTTGAATGATTGTTTTAGAAAAGTGGGAATAGTTAAGTGACATGTTAAGCCTCTAAATGGTAGGGCAGACGATGGCAGTGTAGTTAATCCAATTTGAACTATATGCGCAGGTTAATTACTTCTTGTTATGACTTGTTAGTCCATGTTGTTTATAGGGTCAATTCAATGAATTTATCTTGTTGTATGATTGTGACCAACCTTATCATTAAATGTAACATATTTTGGTATTTGAACAGTCTCTCGATTTATTGATAGAATAAGATTGGCGGACACGTGTCTCAGTTAGGTAAATAGAAAGAATTTATTTCTTGTAGATCATGACTAGAGGGTGTTTATAAAATTCATAGTATGTATGTACAAGGTATAGGTGAGTCTAATAGTTTCATGAGTGAATCGAGCAACCTTTATGAGTGAATCGGGTAATCTTTATATGTGTTGTTGCACTTGGTAATTTACTTGACTTGTTTTGGTTTGACTTGACTAATAATTCTTGTTGGCTACTTTACTTGATCATTATCTCTATAGTTAAATGATAATTGTATTTAAGGTTGAATAGGAATATTTTATAAGTGGGGTATTGTGAAGACGATTGAAAGATATCGATTAAGTTTGGGTTAATGACTTAGGGTCTTGTTGACGGTTTACTTTTCTGGATGGTTCATTTCCCTAAATGCTTGGTTGACTTTTTGAAGGTTTTAACTTGGGTTAGGGTTAATATTTGATGTAGTTTGTTCTTTATAATTGTGGTAGTCTTAAGTATAAGGCCAAACAAGTAGGGAAAAAGTGGTACCTCAGAGTCCATAACAAGTAGGTTAGTATAAGGTAATTGGTCTATTTTGGAAAATGAAGAGGTAATGCTACGCAGTTATCAAGTGTCCATAGCGGGAAAATAGGTGATATGGGGCTAGATACAAAGAATAATAAGATGCATGTTTCCTTATGAATATTTATGTTAATTTTATCTATAATCCAATTTGGGTCAATTGATGAGGCTTACAAGTACGTGTGGTTTGTACTGATACTACTCTAAATATATATTTTGTAGGGTATAGTCTTTTACAGAAATCAGTGTTGGTTTCATGATTGTTGTGGTTAGTGATTCTCAAATAGCTTCCACATCTCTTGCTCATGGTGGAATTTGTATCTAACCCTACTTTTTTAGAAGCTCTTGTACCTGTTTAGACTAGAACCTAGGGTAGTTCTATTTTTGCAATTGTTTTGTAAAAGTTTTTGTAATAAAAGTGGCTTATTGTTTAATTAAGAATTTTTCTTTGACTTATTAAGGAGGTGGTAAGGGTTCTTCTATATTGAAGGATTAAAACAGCTGCCTTCATAGTTCAATACATTGGGTCATGAAAAATTAGTATCAGAGCTTAGGTTATCAGTCTTTCAGTACAAGAGCAAATGTAAAATAGAGTCCTGAAGATTCGTGTGTTGACGTCCTTATCTAATCTTTAGGGAGATATGAGTCATTTTAGGATTTCGTTCAGTTGTTTGGTTGTTGTATAAGTTGATTCCAATTGGTATCTCTTGATTCCAATTGGTATCTCAGCTAAACAAGTGGATGTCACTTGACTCCATTTGGAAGGATACAAGCAACGAAAATTAGAATTAGGAATGTTCCAATTGGTATCTAGCCATGAGAGTTGTGTATAACATGTTAGGTAAACCACTCAGGGTCATCACGTGCAAAATTATAAGTTGTTAATGAGGTAGGTATAAATGATAATTGACTTTTACATTCACTGATTACAATTATTGTAATTGTAGTTTCTTGATTAGCGTGAATTTGTTCCATATGAATATTGTAAGTTTTCATCTACGGTGTAATGTAGGGTAAAATTTTACAATGACTATATGGTTTGGTTGGTAATGATATAAAGGTTTATATTGGTGCATATGGTTATGGGAATTGGGTATTGATATGAAGGCATAGTTGTGTAAATGGTGAATTATTTGAGGTCTGACTTGTTATTGTTGTTGTAAAATCAAAAATCTGTGTGGAGATTTATTAAACCTATATTATCTAGGTGATTGTTTGTTGGAAAAATGAAACTGGGTTCCATCGGAACAAGGATCTAATCCGCAATAGTGGGGGTGGTTTAAAAAGAATTTTCTAATGTAAATTATGGGTTCTTGAAGAATTGTGTTATAATGTGGTGTTAATTGTCTGTTTTAATGTGGTTGTGCTTGTCGCTGGGGAATAAGCAAAACCTAAAGGTTTCCATGTTTGCGTTATTGTATTATAATGTGTTCAGGGAAGAGGCATATTGAAAATGAAAAGAATCTGGTCAGTTACTGATCTGGCTACTATAGTGACGTGAGGTATCGCTATAGCGACCATGTCGTTAAAAAGGAACTTTCTACATTATAGTGACATTTCTACAGTGGGAGGCATGTCGCTATAGCGACACAAGCAAGGTAGAGGTAGTGTCCTATTTTCCCTTATTTTCGACCCTTATTTATGGGTTATTTTATTTAACATGCTGGGTACAAAGCATTGCATGAATATAAAAATCAGTTAAATATGGTAAAAGCATGTTATATTATTAATGCGGGTATAAAACTAACATCCATGTGCGAAAGGTGAAGGAAATAAAAGTGTAATCTAGTACATACCCCAAATAGAGGCAACCAAAAATTATAAAACACAAATAAAGAAGGAGAGGGGAAAAAGAAACCTAGCTAAGTGCCCTATTAGTCGTGACTGCTAGGGTAAGGTCGTCTCCTTCTGCATCACTCAAGAAGGATAACTCACTCAAATCCTTCAGATCCATCTAAGGAATCTCCTTGTTTGGAGCCACGCACCCGAAAATGACCTTCATTATCTTCCATATTTGATCAAGGAAGCAATCCCAAGAGCACCTCTTCTTCCTCTCCTAATCAAGCTCTCTGCGAAGCACTGAAATATCTTGGGCAGTGAAAGGGGTTGTGGAAATACAGTGTTTTCTCCATGGACCTCCTAACTGTGGCAAAATCTGTTTCCAACTTACTACTATGGATTGGGGTTTGGCTGGGAGAAAGGGGCATCATCATTATCTTTATCCATATCAAAGACCTCATCCGCTCTTCTTCTCTCTACCTCACCTTCCTTCCTTTACCTTCTCTTATTAGAGGTGAGTAAAAGTATGAAGAGGGTGAAAGGAGATATCCATCTTTACCCACATATCCTCCGGCTCCTCAAGAACCTTAACACGCTTATATATCTCTAACACCAGAACGGGAAATAATGGACCCTTGTTAGTGCCCCGATAGAAGTCCTCCCACTCTATCACTATTTAGGCTCTCACATTCAGCTTGATGCCCAAAATAGTATAGGCCATCACAAGAACTTGAGAGTAGGTCATATTAGATATGTTTCCCAAGATGAATCCTCTAGGACACTAGGTTCAGCTACCTCCAAGCATTGATTAAGAAATAAGTATTGGTAACACCCTCGGCAAAAGGCAAATAGGTTCTCACATTCAGCTTGATGCCTGAAATAGTATAGGTCACCACAATAGCCTGAGAGTACGTCATATTAGATGTGTTTCCCAAGATGAATCCTCTACGACACTAGGTTCAGCTACCTTCGAGCATTGATTGAGAAATAAGTATTGGTAATACCCTCGGCAAAAGGCAAATAGTTTGCTCCCTAAAATACTCGGGAATGAGAGTGTCCCATAAATACATTATGTCATTTTCCTGGAACCTACTCATAAATTCAGTGTTGTATGGTGATGTGTGGAACCTTGAGCACTTTATTGATAGTGAGAATATCCACCGATCCTACCCGGAATGTAGGTGATAGGAAGAGAGTTGTCCCAAAGCACGATAAGGTAGTATAGCATAGAAACCCTTGACCCAACTCGAGATCCTATATGGAAGATAAACCTCTAATGAGCCCCAAACAAACTGTTGGAGATGATTATAGAATTCTGGTCCTTTCTCTTCTACCCCTCTTATGACAAAACCCTGCTCATGCAAAAGCCCGATCCATCTGGACTCGTGACGCCATTTTGAGTAGCTTCATTGGAAAAATTTTCATAGGCGGGGGCATTCTCTTGATTTTCAGTAATTAGGAATGATCAAACTGCAATTTTTAATAAGATAACCCTTTAGAATTCATAAGCGTAAATAAAAAAGTCGAAATAGAAAAGTCAAAATTTCAGTTGTTTAGCTGCAAGGATACTGCCTGCAGCCTCCGTTATCGTGATAGATATGTTGCTATATCGACGTCAATATAGCGGGGCTTTCTCCACTATAGTAGTGTCTCTATAGCGATGAGGTCACTATAGTGGCCTTCATCAACCCCAGTACTCAAGAGGTGTAACAATAGCACCTTTTGACTTGAAAACTACCATTTTTCATTTTAACTTTAGATTAGTGTTTTAAAAGTATCTTGGAAACTAGTTGTACGAAAATTAGAGTGTCATAATCCCTAAATAATTCCTAAATCATCAATTTAAACCGAACACAAACCCTTTGCATCCTTTTCTATTTTGGGCATAACCCGTAAAGTTTGAGGCTTTTATGCTTAGAATGTGATAGAAGCATTGTAAAGGTAAGAGAAGCAACTATGCTTTGAATTTTTGACTCAATCATTCCTGAAATAAAATTCAAAAATTTCAAATCTAAAACCTATTTATTCAATGAAATTCAAGTCTAAATCATGTAAAATCATGAGTAATGGACTAATAGAGAGTAGAAAATTGAATGTTACCTTATTTCGACGAGGACAATGAGATGATCGAGGAAGAAAAGGAGAGGATTTTGATTAAAGAAAGGAAACATAGGGAATTCAAACCATTTTATTTCTTTTAAAAATAGTTTAGGGTCACTATGTGTGCTATAACGACATTGCTACAGAGGCCATAGGTTGCTATAATGCTTAAATATCCTGGGTAGTGGAATGGGTAGTGGAACTGGATGAGGCCTACTCCAAACACCTCCTTATCATGGCCAAATCTCTCTCTAAATGGATGTTAGGGGTCAGGGGTTAGGATTGGAAGGGAAGGGTGACATCATCATCCTCGTCCACATCAAAGACCTTATCTGTTACCCATTTTCTCTCGTTCACACAAGACTTCTATTTTCTCTTCTTTGAGGTGAGTACTTTCACCCGAATAAGGTGAAAAGTTATGTCCATATCCACCATGATATCCTCTAGTTTCTCATGCACCCCCACCACGTCTGCATAACTCTAAAACAAATTGGGAAATAAGGGGACCCTTCTGGGTACCTTAATAGAAGTCCTTCTACTCCATCATGATTTAGGCCCCTACATTCAACTTGATGACTTTAATAGTATAGGCCATCACCAAATCTTAAGGGTAGGTCATATAAGAAGTGTTTCTCAACGGAAAATCCTTCACAACACTAGGATCTGCCACCTCAAAGCATCGGTTAAGAAATAAGTACTGAGTAATACCTTCGATAGAAGGCTAATAGTCCTTCTCCCTTAAACTTCTTCGAAACCAAAATGTCCCATAACTACTTTAGGTTCATCGCCCAAAAACTACTCATAAATTTAGTGCTAGAAACATGTGGCACCCCAAGCACATTATTGATAATGAGAATGTTCATCGAGATATCCACACCCTTAATAAAGATAGTGGGAAGAAACCTGTCCCAAAGCATGGTAGGGAGTATAGCATAGAACTACTTGACCCAGCCTGAGACCTTATCTGGAGGATCCACCAATAGTGAGCCGCAGGCGAACTCTGGGAGCTATTTATAGAATTACAAAGCTTTCTTTTTCACCTATATTGTGACAATGTCCCTCTCATAGAAAAATCCAATCCACCTATAGTCTTGATGTTGTTCTCGAATAGGTTTACTGGGGAATCTTTCATAGGAGGGGGAAGTATCTTGATTTTCTACAATTGGGAATGATTGACCTACAATTTATTAATAAGAAAACTTGTTAGAATTATAAGCATCAAGAAAAAAAATCAAAATAGAAAAGTCAAAATTTTAGCTTTTTATATGGGAGGCTACTACTTGCATCCTCCCGCTATACTGATGTCTTTACTATAGCAATGTCATAATAGCGACCTTCATTGCCCCTAGCAGTCAAGAGGTGCAACAATGGTGCCTTTTCACTTGAAACTCCCATTTTCTATTTCGACTTCATATTGGTGTCTGCAAAGTATCTTGGAAACTAGTTATAGAAAAATTCAGGCATGATAACCCCTAAATGATGCACAAATTGTCAATTTAACCAAAGAAGAACCCTTCACATCCTCTTTTATTTCGGGCTCATTTGAACCATAAAACTTGACTTTCTTATGCTTAAAACATGATAGAAGCATTTTAAATGAAAGAGAAGGACCTCTGCTTCAAATTTTTGTCTCAACCAAGCCCAAAACTGGAATTCAAAAATCTTAACACTAAAATTAAACAAAATTCAAGCCTAAATCATGTAAAATTATGAGTAATACAGTAATAGAAAGTAGAGAATTGAGTGTTACCTTATTTTGATGACAAGAGCGAGGTGATTGTGGGAGAGGAGAGAATTTTGAGTAAAGAAAGTAAAAATAGGCAATAAGATCCATTACCTTCCTTTTACAAACTGCTTTGGGTCGCGATTGCGGCCGTAGGTCGCTATAGCAGGATCCCTCTTTAAACCCCATAAAATTTTTGGACTTCAAAATTTTAAATGTAGTGTCTGATATCCATAGTTTGATGAGTCCACAGTACCTCAAGCACTCGGAGAATGAGTTTATGGCTTTGCATCATGCCGCGTGTTAGCATGAAAACTTTTCCAATTAGATGGGTGATGAAATTTTGGTGCTAGAAATTTTATAACAGTGGGTTTTAGTACTTGTACTTTTGTAATTTTTCTTCGTATTTCAATCTAAAGTTCATAGTTTGGGCATTAGAAACTAGTTACCTACTATGCCGCAGAAAAGGTGTTAAGTTCAACTCTAGACTCAAATTTTTTGTGATCGTTTAGGGATGAATGGTGGGTAAATTAGTATTTTTTGTAATGACCTAATTTGTTGTTAGAAAGAAACATCTCAAGATGGATACGGGGTATGGTTATTATCGGGATTAATTTGTGAACTTGCATGGGTTCACACAAGTTAAATTTTGAAATTTAAAAATATGGGTCGGGTTGACGTCAGCCTACTATAGTAGGATTTATCATGCTGTAGCAGTTTCTCTATAGTGACAACTTCCACTATGGCAACATGACGCAGACCAAAAACTCAATTAAGTAGGTTTTAATGTTTTTTTCTCTCCACAAGTTGAAATGAATGATGTGGGAGGGCTATGAAAACCCTTTGGGTTGACTTACATATCTTGGAGATATGGAAAGGGTAAGATAGGTGTGAATAGGGTACAAACCTATAGAATCTTTAGGAATAACGTATCTGAGATCTTGGTATGAGGTTGGAATTTGCATTCGTTTGTCCTTTCTGCAGCTGGTTTGACATCCAGGTAAGCTAAGGTTAATTTAGTAGTGTATACCCGAGTTAGAGAGCATAAAGGTGATGTAGATGCATAGGAGATTTCATTATTAGGCCTTTGGACACGGAGTTTGGCGGCTAAAAATGGTTAAGGTTTGGATAACTTACAGAAAAGTGGTTGGTCGTATACCACATCATGTTATGTTATAATTATTCAATGTTTGGGTGGTTCATGATTTCAACTCATAATTTAAGTATAGTCGGAAGGGATAGTTACCAGTAATTAGCTTAAAATCCTAAACAATGTTATGATACTATGTAAGGAGTTAAATTTTTGAAGTATCTAGGTTCTAGCTTGATTGGTTATTTTTGAAACATCTAGGTTGTAGGAGTCAATGTTGGTTTCATGATTATTGCGGTTAGTGATTCTCGAACAAGTCCTACTCTTTTTTCTCATGGTGGAAGTTGTGTCCAATCCTTCTTTTCTTTTAGAAGCTCTTATACCTAATTAGACTATATCCTACTTCTTTGGACACTCTTGTACCTGTTTAGACTAGATCCCTGGCAATGGCGCCAAAAACTTGTTACGTCCTAGTGCACATGCAAGTATACGTGGTCATCCAAGTAGTAAAGTAACTCTTGCGAGCTGAATGTGCTATCCCATAGGGACGTGGGGATTAACAAACTATCTAATTCTCATGATACTAATCAGATTAAATAAGTATGAGTGTGACAAATTAAGAGTTTGAGTGTTTTTGATTATAAACTAAATATAAGAAATAACAACGGTATGAAATTTGGATTGTTAATGATATATAGAGAATTTCTAGGGTTGAGACATACTACACATCCATGCATAACTATGATTTTTAGCCAGTGTTGGTGTTTATCTTGATGGTTGATGTATGGTGTTGAAACTATAATTTGGGAATGGGAATCCTCTAAGTCATCTACCCAAATTAATCTCACAACTACATCATTGAGTGGAGATACAATTCTCTAATTTAGATGCATTAAGCTATCTTTTTAGTTCGTTAACCAAATGGGAATTTAGGTATAACTATATCCTAACCACAAAAAATCCTCTAACAATTAATCTCTAAAGATCAAGGACATGATCCACACTTCTTATATTCTTCATTCCATCCCTCCACTCTTACGGTCAATTCGTTTTGGGACTATAATTTATCCTAAATTTCATGACGCTTTAGAATTGTAAAATAAGAACATAAGAACAATCACATACTTGATAAATATATAAACAAACTTTAAACCATAATAACACAATCATGTTTGTAGTCTCAATCCTGGATTGAGGGTGTTTATCTACTCATAGTCTTACAAAGACTCACCATAGATGAGTTCATAATGTAAAACTACAAGAAATTAAAGCGAAAGAACAAAGAACCCTAGTTTGAGCTCCTTAATTACTCGTCTCCTCTCCTATTCATGCATTGAACAAAAGATGGGATAATTTTTTGAATAATTGCTCCTTTTATAGTGTGTTTAGGTCATACATGGGAATTCTAACACAAAATATATGCACTAAAAACTTTTCACCTCACTTAGAAGGCTTGAAATTGAATTTTGGATACCCTAGGATTTGCCTCATGCCTTGAGTCCTCAAACTCGTGTTTGGGATAGAGGACCCCCTCCCCCCAAAAAGGCGAGGCTAAGGCAGTAAGGGTGTCTACCTAGGGGTGGTGGATCAATTCCCCTAGCCTGCCTTAGGGTGTATGGCTTATAGGACCCGACCAAGGGCCTTATCATAATGGGCATCCCAAGTCCGACCAGGATTGGGGACCACCCCCAATACCCAACCTGAATTGTCCAACGCATAGCTTGAGTTAGATGAATTCTGAACATATAGAAAGATAACGTGTAATTATCCAAATATAGACTCTGGGATTGGTCTATAACCATGAACGACCCAACCAAGTCCAACCATCCCAAACCAACTGATAACCATAACCAAACTGTAAACCAAAACCAAAACAATAACCAAACCAAGTTCCATGATATAACATAAAAGGATAGAACAACCAAAAATACCGTCTAAGGGTGTCAGCCCCAATACCAATTCCAATACTAAGGTTGACATCAATTTTGATCTCGCTCATGCTAACCCATAGAAATTTCACAAAAGCCTCTAAACAAAAGAGAAATAATATCCATTTGGACATGCCCCCAACCATAGACAAAACCAATATCCATAAATAAACCAATGTATATAAAAATATCCATATTATGAAATAGATCCTTCCGGAAAGATGAAAGCTCACCACTTCAGTCCTAAAAATTGATCCCAAGTCCAACAACTAAGCAAGAGGAGTAGAATGGCCAGTTTCTTCATTGCGTGGGGATATAGTCGTTCGAGGACGGGTTAGCATGTGAACACTAGCATGAACTCAGGATAAGGATAAAATAATGCCAACCAGTAAAAACAAGTAAACCTACCATATTCATACAAACCATAAATATATATATATATATATTGTAACTATGCCAGGAAAGGGAATCGGGTTTAGCATGCATTTAAAGCCATTAACCTGGGTATGTGTAGATTACCATCCTTAACCACCCATGGGCTATATTGGTCCAGTGTTACCCCCTGAATGAGTCCCGATATTTGTAGCCGTATGAACCAGAGAAACCATAAGAGTAAAGGATTCCCAAGTACCCTCACCCTCCATAATACATATATACAATGTACTTAGAGGATTCTCGCGTACCTCATAGTATCATAAAAGGGTCACCATTCTGTACCCCTTATGTCGGCAAACTGATTTTACTGTGTTCATTAATTGTACTCACACCTTCACGGTTCACTATCACACCCTGCCATTATTGCCCAATTAACACCATTCTAACTAACCAATCTATTATTCTATTTATTATTTACCAAGGCTATTATAGTGGTATCGTCTTACTGGCTATAAGTTGCAAGTATTGTCCAAAGCCAAACTGTTTAAGAAAAAAGGATTCATGTGTACATATTTACTAAGTTAACTTGGGGGAGTCCCATGTACCCCACAAGTGTTCCATTATGTGAAACACCCTGGTTTCAGGACCGTATAAAATTTCCTGGATTTCTAGTCTCTTGACAGCGTATGATTGGGGGAAACAAGTCGTACAATGAGGACAGGTTATATGGGTCAGTCGTATGCTGACCAGTGTTGGTTAGTGAAATTGGATTGGTTTCTGGGATGGGTACAACTTGGGTGGTACAAGTCATATTGGTGGGTACGGATGGTTAGGCTAATTCACTTAATCTTAAACTTAGTAGTGTAAGTAGAATCTGAGTATGAGTGGCTCATCTTGAGCCATAACCTAGGGTACGAGTCTTACCATGGACTCGTATGGTGGGAAGTATTTAATTTCCTTGGGATTCCATTTTTCCAAGGGTACGGGTTAAGGGTAAGGATCGTATGTTGTGGATAAGACTTGGTTTAGATGAGTTGTACAATGGAAAATTTTGGGTCCAAAGGGTTGAGGCTTAGGATACGAGTGGAGGGTACCACTCGTATCGGAGGGTACAACCAGTGAGGGGAAGTTGTACCCCGGTGATGGGATTTTTGTGCAACTTAAGTGGGAGTATTCTGGACATTTCTCCACTTAACCTAATAAGGTCTCACGACTTTTAACTGACTTAAAAGGTCATTTATCCTATAATTCTATTCATTAACACTTAGAAAACTCTTTCAAAACACTCCATAATTCTCTCTAGAGCTTTTGGCAAGGAAGATAGGGTTTCAAATAGAGGTATAATTTGTGGATCTTGTTGGTATTTCTCCCCGTCTATATTGTTAATTATGGCATGTTCTCTTTCCTCATTGTTAGTTCCAACTAAAGGCATGGTTTTATATAGTGTTTTCATGGTTCATTATTGTATGATGTTGGTTTTCAAATATGATTTGGGGGTTTTGATTATAAATGATTGGTAATAGTTTCCCATGGTTTTAATTATGCTTTTACATGTATTAATGGTGGTTTTGGATACTTGGTTGCATGGGAATGGTTTAATGATAATTAGAATTGGTTTTGGTTATGTTATGCCCCCAATGTGTTTGAAAAAAATGCTTATGAAAATATTTTCATTGCATTAATGTATTTTAATGAAACTCTTGCTTGTTTTAACTTGGTCAAGGAACATAAATGGTTTAAAGGTTTTTGAAAGGTTAAAGGCTAAATGGTAATGTTTGTGGGGTACATGGGAATCCCCGTTTAATATGGTAAATGGAAGGGTACATGAGAATCCCTTAATCCATAAATGGATGGCAATGGACAATACTTGAAAGTTATAGTCGGTATGACGATACCAATAATAATGGCCTTGGTTAATAATAAATAGATAATTATTAGTTGTTTGGAAATGGTTTAAATTGGGCTTTAAGGAGCATGTGTAGCAAAGTCGTGAAAGGTGAAGGTCCTGAGGGGACCGAAACTGGAAACTTATAGAGTGATGGGTACACAAGAATCCCCTACTCTTATGGTATGTCCGATTCGTGCGGCTACACGCGTTGGGGTCTATTCAGGGGGGTATACTGGACCCATATAGACAATGGGTGATTTTAGAAAGGCAAAGCTACACAACCCAAGTAAAGATTTTAAAGTGCATGCTAAGCCTAATTTCCTTTCCCGGCATGGCTATATATATATGATTGTATGCAACATGGATGGTTTTACTTGGTCTTATAAATAATATTATTTTATTCTTATCCTGAGTTCATGCTAGTGATTACTTGCTAACCCATCTTCGGGCGGTTGTATACCCACGCTATGCAGGAACCGGCTATTCTACTCCTTCTATTTAGCATTCGAATACTCGGGCCAGCCATTGGATTGTAGTAGTGATCTTTCATCTTTCCAAAAGGCTCTATTTCATGGATGTTATTTCATACTTTGGAATACTTATGGATTTTGGTTTTGGATGTGGTTGGAGGCATGTCCCAACTGAATTTATTTACTCTTTTGGTTAAAGGCTTTGTGGTACTACTATGGGTTGGTATGGGCGGGATAGGTATGAGTGTCAGTCATAGTATTGGCATTGGTATTGGGGCTGATGTCATTGAACATAATTTCTCACTGTTCCATCATATTTCATTTGGAATTAATTATATTATGCCTTGGAACCCATTTGGTTGTGGCCTGGTTTATGGCCTTTGATTTTGGTATAATATGGTTTGGTCATCGGAAGGTTGGACTCAGTTGGGTTGGTCATGGCCGTGATCCTATACCAGAGTCTTGACATAAACAATAACGCTATCTTTGTTATATATTTGAAATTCATCCAACTCAGGCGGCTGAAGGTTGGGTTGGGTAACGGGGGTGGTCTCCGATCTAAGTGGGACTTGGAACGCCATTATGACAAGGCCCGGGTCATGTCGTGTCATTATGTTTTTTTGGAGGAATCCCATATACCCCACAAGTTGTCCTTTACAATGTTTAATTGGGGGATTCCATTGTACCCCACAAGGAGTTCAATTAACCATAACCATGACTACCAAAGTATTTTATTTAACCCATTCCAAACCATTTAGACATTTAGGGCTCCATTACCAAGTTTAAACTATGCAATAGTTCCATTAAAATCCAATAATGTAGTGAAAATATTCTAATAGTCATTGTATCAAACACATTAGGGGCATAGTATTACAAAAACCAAAATCCGTTACCATATAAACATTCCCACACAACCAATTATCCAAAACCACCATTTAAGCATATAAAAGCATAACTAAAACATGGAAAAACATAACCAAGCATTTATAACCATAACTCCTAAATTATATTTTAAAACCCAAAACCATACAATAATCAAAACATGAAAATATTATATAAAACCATGCCTTTAATTGAAACTAACAATGAGGGAAGAGAACATGCCTTAAACCAAGAAGATGATGGAGGGAAATCACCAACACCATCCCCAAATTAATCCTTAAGATAAAACCCTATCTTCCCTTGCCCCAAAACCCTTAGAGAGAATTATAGAGTGTTTAAGAGAAGTTTCTAAGTGTTAATGAATAGAATAATAGGGCAAATAAACTTCCAATAGGAATATAAGTCATGGGGCCTTATTAGGTTAAGTGGAAAAATATCCAGATTGCCCTCACTTAAACTCCCAAAAATCCTATCAGGTGGTACGACTATCCATACCAGTCGTACCCACTAATAAGAGTGGTACCCACCACTCGTACCCAAGGCTATCTTCTCTTAGACCTAACACTATCTAAGATACGACTCATCCCAAACCATGTTGTATCCAAGTATACAAATAGTACCCATGATCCGTACCCCTGGAAGAATAGTTACTAAAGAGAATTGAGCACTCCCCACCATACGAGTCCACAGTATGACTCGTACCCTGGCTTACGGCTCATGGTGAGCCACTTGTACATAGATCCAATATAAGTCACTAAGTATAAGATTAAGTAAAGACCAAACAATTTGTGTCCGTCGATACAACTCGAACCACCCAAGTCGTACCTATTCCAGAACCCAATCCAATTCCACCAACCAACACTGTCAGCATACGACTAACCCAGATAAACTTTGCCCCAGTGAACGAGTCATTTTCCCTAGTCGTATACTATGCAGAGCCCCAAAATCCAAGAAATTTTCTGAGGGTCCCAAACCCAGGGTGTTTTAGTTGCACAAGGGGTGCTCAAGTGCAAGATTTTGCTTTGTTTGGTTCCTATCTCGCCGCGTGTTTGATCCTTGTTTCCCCACTTCTTTAGGACATATTTGTAGTCTTCAATTAGATTTAAAACAGCTTTAATGTTCTCCTAAAATATCAAATAACAAGCATTAGTTCATACAACACAGTAGAGCTCATTAAAGTATGCTGGAACCAAGCATAGCTCAAGCTAGCGCAACTAGTTTCTCGTCTAAAATCAATTTGATCATTTTGATTCTTAACTTGTTTCCAATACATCATAAACATTCTAAGCATGTTAGTACACATAAACACACAATTGCACCAGTGATATGTCATGAAACACATCAAGAAGTCCTCAAAACCAAGCTAAATGCGCATAGATTATGACACTTAGGTGCATAAATCACCCTAAGAACGTCACCACACACTTAAAGACTTGTTCATACTCTAACAGCTCTTTACGTTAAGAATCATCAAGGAAGACTGTAAAATCACTACTACAACTAACACACTCAAGATAGAACTACAATGACTACATGAAGAGCAAGTTCCCTCTTAAGCATGCCATATTACAATTGAAAACATGTAAACCCTACTTCAAAATATCCTAACCTCAAGAATTGACTCCACCAAGTTTGAAAACTCATGCATCTTACTTAGAAAAGATATCATACATATCATCTGACCATTATTAAACATGTGCTCTCAACATAAGAGAGCCATTCATTTTCACTCACAAATATGGAATTCATCACAAAAATGGGTGTAAGAATTAAAATTTTCTCACTCTTAAAAGGAATTCACAAGTCACATAAGATGAATCATAAGCTTTCCCTTAGTGCAATAATCCACTAATATTAGAATATTATGGTCTAAGATCAAGTATGACCTTAAGGATTGTAATGTAGGCCAAGAGACGAGTAGGAACTATAATAGTGACTATCTTATTTAAGTGTTATAATCCATCATACTTCACATTAGACTTGTCTCTAACCAACTAAACTTTCAACCACTTTTATCTTCCTAATTCCCTTTTATTTTGCCCCATATCTTTATGCTTGTTTGTATACCTTTAGTAGGGAGTATTTTCTATCAACAAATGATTCCCTCTTTAATCAATTTTTCTTTTCTCTTCTTTACCCAATTCTACACTAGCAATATATGGACACTTTCAACACACCAATGACTACTATTTTGAGGCTTCACTTTCATGTTTTACTTCTTCAATCTTACACTCCATAATATCTCAATCTTAAGACTAAAGTGCTTAGGAGATTTGAATCAAATTATAGTTAATTGAAAGAAAGGGACTAAGCTACATATGAGGATACTAAAGAATAGGGTAAAGGCTTAATCCGACTAACTAAGATCATGCAATAAGGGTAGATAAAGAAGTTATAAAACATGGTTATCATAGAAATGTCTATATCATCTCCTAAACTCAACATTCTTTATTTTGCTTTGCACACACACCAGGCAAGTTCTAGATATTAATATGCAACAAGAAATATATAAAAACCTCACTCACAGATGACACATGCTCAAATTAATAAGGATATCTATAAAATCTTAACCAAGTAATAGAAAGAATTCGAAATTAAGAGAACATCGTATAAAAGTTAGATAAATGAGTCTAGGTATCTCAAAAATAGTCAGTCAACTCGGTGTACATGATTTCACATTCAAAACCAACTTGCATCGTGCAATCATACACAACACTTAGCAAGAACATCTCACTTATTCCTAATGAAAAAGTTTAAAATTATTTCTAAAAATAAAAAAAAAAAAAAAAGGGTTGTTGGGTTCAAATAGTGCCCCCTCAAAAAAGAATCAAAAAGCAAAATCAAGGGATGAGTGAAGTGTGATTCTACTGAATACACACAACAAAACTAAAAATAAATAAAGATAAAATCTTTTTGTAATCTTTAAAATTTAGTCAAAAATTAGAAAATAACTAAAAATGAAAATCCTATAGCAGCACTTCACTCTAAACTATCGAAGAATTCCCTATCTCACACTTAAAAGCACACTTTATCCCCAAATTAGAACCTAAAAGTATGGATAGAAATCTCCTTTAGGCCTCTAGCCCTAGCTACTAGCATCATAATCATCAAAGAGGTCTGAAGGACCCCATACTCAATTTTTGACTTTCTTCTTATCTCTGATTTGTATGGTTCTCAAACTGCTCTTCAACCTATTGACTCAAAACAAAAATAAAATCAAAGGTGATACTAAAGAAAAATTATTAAAGAAAAATAAATACCTTAACTTGAATTGCCTCACAAGTAGCTCCTTATTTATTATCGCGGCACGACCCACGTCACAACTCTCAACCATATTTTTTCATTCCCTTCTTCCTATTCGGATTCCATCATCTTATTCTTTCCTAACCTCTTGAGTGCGTACAATTAAGGTTTGCAGATTTTTTTCACACTTGCCTTTTCTGGCTCCTCTTCAAGTTTCTCAATCTCGAGCTTAATTGTTAGTTGGGGAAACTCCATGAGAGTGTTCGAAAAAGTCATAAAAGGTCTGCACTCCTCCATTCCACACTCATCCACTTCCATGATTGTGATCATGCACAAATTCTTATAGTGTGAGGGTGTATTAAGTGCTTTGTACACTCTAAAAATCATCTCTTCATCATTTAGTCATATTTTTAAAGTGCCTTCTCTCACATCAGTAAGTGCTCCTTCAATTGCCAAAAATGGATGTTCTAATATGATTAGTACCCTATCATCTACATCATAATCAAAATAATAAAATTAGCAGGAATAATGAACTTATCAACCTTAATGAGAACATCCTTTATGATTACTTCAGGCACTACTCTTGTTCTATCCTTTATGATTCCATTTTAAACTAATTTGGAGGGAGGATGGGGAGGTAATAGGATCCCTTGAAAGATAAAGTGTGTAGAGTTGAAAATATGTATACTAATTTTATCAGACGTGTGATGCACGTGTGTCTCACATTAATTAATGTTCCACATACTGTACATGTTACATTAGTATACCTTCAAAAAGTTTTATTATTTTTAATTGGTTTGTCTGTAACAACTATTAGACGACTTAAAACTGAAAGTTAAACACAAGAAATTTTTAATAATGAAGAATTCAGTGTCAATTGTTGATTATGTCTATGAAAACGTATGGTCCTAATCCCAATATAAATCCTAATAAAATGCTTCCACAAAGAAAGAAAAAAAAACGTTAAAAATTTCATGAACATGGAACAATTGTAACATTGTCTTACAATTTGCTAATTAGGATAGTAGGATTGTACACTTTTTTTATTTATTTAGAGACCTACTAATATATGGAAATTAATTTAGCTGAAAAATAAATTCAAGACCCAATACAAATTTAAATCACGAAAAACACGAAATAGCCAAGTGCGCAAGAGAATTCTTAATTAGTTTTTCCTTCTTTTTTTTTAATCTTATCTTCCTTGTAATTTATTTTTATTTTTTTAAAATAATTTTCAAAAATCACTCCTAATAATAGAAAGATCACGCTCTAAAGGAAATTGAACATTGGCAAAATAAATACGGTGCAGGAAAAAAAGAGCTCCTCCATGGAAAGAAGACCAAAATTTTAGGATATAATTAATGTCTAATACTAATTTTTAAACAACATCTATAACGCTTTTCACACTTTTAATATATATTATAGATTATAGATTATAGATATAGATTATAGATATAATTATAGATATAGATTATAAATTATTGATAGTTAATTGAACCTATACCTTTTTCCTTCAATGTAAATCGTTATCATTTACAAGATATGGTATAAATCATTAAAAATAACATATATATTAGGGGGCAATTGAAAAATAGAGCAATGTCACGCAATTAAATAGCATAACTTGGACAAAATCAAGAAACAGAAAATAGCTTTTGAAAAGGATTCTTATTGCATCTATATTTACTATCTGAATGATTTTCATCTTTAATCCTCCATATATATCATGTATAGGTAATTCCATTACCAAACAATTTTAATAACATACGTAGTATGATTTCACAAGACACAAGTATGGTCGGAGAAGGATAGAGTACTGTATGCAAACCTTACCCTTACCTTGTGTGAGATAGAAAGACTTGCTTTTGTATTCTTTGATTTTGCATGATTAATAAAGCCCAAAATTTATTTAAAAATAAAAAGCCATTCCTAGTGTTTAATTGAATATTTATATTAGCATTACTATCGTTTGAGCTTTATTTGAATTACTATAATCTATGGACTATAAAACTAATTGAATGATTCAAAATTTTAAGTTTAAATTTGAATAATATGTTAAAAGATAAAAATATTGAAAAAGTTTAAGAAATATTATAAATTATATCATAGTAAATATTTTTAAAAATTGTACAAATGTAATATCGAGTTGATTCGATTTGGTTTGACTTTCTTTAGTTAAAACCATAACCAAATCAATTATAGTTGGGTTCTTTTTTTCCAGCATCAAACCAAGTCAAACAAAATCAGTAGTCGAATTTTTTTGGATTTGACTTGATTTGCGGTTTGGTGCGATTTGTGGTTCGATTTTATTCACCCCTACTTACAGGAGAATGAGCACACTCTCTATGCTATGTCATGATAAAAGGGTGTTTTATTCCATTTTTAACTAGTTTTTTTTGGGTAATAGGACCACCTAAAAGCTAAAGTGCGTAATTGAAAATATGAATATTGTTAGAAATCGAGCAGAAATAAAGCAAACCACAAGCAGAAATAAAACAAGAATATACAGATTTATGTGAAAATCCTTGCAAAAAAAATAACAGGCAGAGGCAGAGGAGGTTTCACTTTGAAAGGAGAGGAGTACAATGTGGAGCGACGTAATTTCTGAATAATAAAAATCGACCCACTAATTGCACTTATATAATATGTGCATACAAATAAGCCTGATCCCTACGATACCAACACAGACCCCATTAAATGCATACAAATAAGCCTGATCCCTACACTACCACCACTAACCCCATTGAAAATCACAAACATGG
This sequence comes from Capsicum baccatum var. pendulum, assembly GCA_030864225.1. Classification (NCBI taxonomy): domain Eukaryota; kingdom Viridiplantae; phylum Streptophyta; class Magnoliopsida; order Solanales; family Solanaceae; genus Capsicum; species Capsicum baccatum. The sequence continues at coordinate 33,629,181 of CM061559.1, read as the reverse complement.
GTCGCACCACGAAACTTTCTGGGCCGGATCAATAAAATTCGGGTCACAACTAAGGGTGGACGTTTGGTATTTGGTTCAGTATTTTTAAAGTTCGGGTTCGGTAATTCGGTAATCGATATTTGAACATACCTACCACATACCATACTTACAAATATCGGTTCGGTAATTCGGTAATAGGTAAATTAAACTTTAGTTCGGTATGATATTTGGTAATACCATATTAAAGTTGGAGATACGTAAATGTATGTTTATACTTCAAAGTGTATATTTAATAAAAACTTTATTTAGTATTCTTTTTATCGCTTTTTATGAATATATTACCAAGGACCAAGATATTCTTTGGGATGACTAATACTTTCATCTATTGGGTTGGTTAGACATATATATATATATATATATATATATATATATATATATATATATATATATATATATATATATATCAAGTGATAACGATGTAAGCCATTAACATTACCAAGACATGGTACAAATCATTAAAAAGAACATATATATTAGGGGTGCAATTGAAAATAGAAACAATGTCCAGCAATTGAATAGCATAACTTGGACAAAATCAAGAAACAACAAATAGCTTTTGAAAAGGATTCTTATTGCATCTATATATACTATCTCAATGATTTTCAATCTTTAATCCTCCATACATATCATGTATAGCCAATTCCATTTACCAAATCAATATTAATAACATATCCAGCATGACTTGGCAAGACACAAGAGTGGTCAAAAGAAGATCGAGTATGAATGCAAACTTTATCCTTATCTTATGTAAGATAAGAAAGACCTGATTTTAATAAATCCTCGACCAGTATATGCAACTCTATTGTTTAGTGAATAATACAATCTTGGCGAGGCTTGTTATAGAAAACTAAGCCCGTGGGTGAATATAGCAGCAAAGGCATTCATTCAAGTTTTAGACAGACAAGCCAATTGTTTCTGCACCAATCATAAAGCATTCCTTTTCAACTAATTCAACATGGTTAGGAGGTTCATCCAAACCCCCTTCTATTGAAAATTTGTAATTTTATGTAGTTTCAGGTACAAGAATCTGTATAATAGAATATGTATAATTGCAACACCAACTTCAACAATAGTTCATGTATAAACAACAACACCTTTGAAGTTCTTTAACACCTTCAACACAAGATTACTTAATAATCTATCCAAGAAGTGTGTTAGATTTCAGAAAAAAGATGAAACATAATTTAAGGCCAAGTCCCCTGACATCACGGAGTGTCCTTAAGGAATAATTCCCCTCACTGTACCTGGGGTTATAGAATCTTCCTCCCAGGATAAAATCGCCTAAAATCCGAACAATAGTGGTACCTAAAATTGTCGGATTCTATGAACTCACTCAACAGTTTGATTAATCACACGAAATGTTTTTAAGACAAGAAGAGATTTTTTATTTCAGATTCTAACATTCTCCTTAAAGCGGCTTCCACTTCGTCCTCACATAGGTGATTTCTATACGTTCAATCCTATAGATTAAACTATTTGGTCAAATCTGCCAAATTTAGATAATCATTAAAAGATTTTTCACCTTAAGTCTTATCCTTGTTTACTAAATATTATCTACATAATGAGAATGGGTTAGGTAATTAACAATGTTGAACCTGTCAGACACAACTTTTTTGGATCTCCTTGAACCTAGCTTATTGTATCTCTAGTCTGAGAGGTAGAGTTACCGCCATGCTGACTTATCCTAGGCCTTAAACCCATTCCCTTGAATGTCCTTTCCACTCCTTCTCTAGATAGGCCTTTTGTAAGTGGATCCAACATATTATCCTTTGACTTAACATATTCAACAGTGATAATTTCACTAGAGAGAAGTTCTCTAATGGTATTGTGTCTCTGTCGTATATGATGAGATTTATCAGTATACATCATGCTCCCTGCCCTACCTATTTCCGTTTGGCTATCACATTGTATACATACAGGTGCCACTGGTTTGGTCCAATAAGAAATGTCTTCCAAGAAATTTCGGAGCCATTCTGCTTCTTCACCAGCTTTATCTGATGCGATAAATTCAGATTCCATTGTAGAGCGAGCAATACATGTCTGTTTGGATGATTTTCAAGAGATTGTACCTCCATCGATAGTAAATACATATCCACTCATGGATTTTACTTCGTTCGATTCGGTGATCCAATTTACATCACTACATCCTTCAAGTACCACAGGATATTTATTATAATGAAAGGCATAGCCCTGAGTGTATTTGAGATACCCTAAAACTCTTTTTATTGCCATCTAATGAGTTTTGTTGGGATTACTTATGTACCGACTCAACTTAATAATAGCGCATGCTATGTCTGGTCTTGTACAATTCATTATATACATTAAATATCCCAATACTCTTGCGCACTCTATTTGTGAGTCACTTTCACCTTCATTCTTTCGAAGTGCAAATCTCACATCCAATGGAGTCTTGGCAATACCAAATTCCATATACTTGAATTTGTCAAGTACCTTTTCGATATAATGAGACTGTGACAATGCCAACACTTGTGGAGTTCTATGTATTCTTATACCTAAGATCACATCCGTAACTCTAACGTCTTTCATATCAAACTTGCTCTCGAGCATTCATTTCATTGCATTTATGTCAGAAATGTCTATACTGATGATCAACATATCATCCACATATAAACAAACAATGACTTGGTGATTCGGAGTGTTTTTAATGTAAACACATTTATCACATTCATTAATCTTGAACCCGTTTGCCAACATGATTTGGTCAAATTTCGCATGCCATTGTTTAGGTGCTTGCTTTAGTCCATACAACGAATGAATAAGTTTACACACCTTATTCTCCTTTCCTGGAACCATAAAACCCTCAGGTTGTTCCATGTAAATTTCTTCCTCTAATTCTCTATTTAGGAATGCGGTTTTCACATTCATTTGATGAATTTCAAGACCATATACTGCTACCAAGGCAACTAACATTCGAATCGATGTTATCCTTGTTACTGGCGAGTATGTATCAAAGTAATCAAGGCTTTCTTTTTTATTGAAGCATTTTACTACAAGTCTTATCTTTTATTTATCAATAGTACCATCCGTTTTCATTTTCCTTTTTAAGATCCATTTAGAACCTAAAGTTCTATTTCCTGGAAGAAGATCAACTAATTTCCACGTATGGTTGCTTAAGATTGAATCAATCTCACTATTGACTACCTCTTTCCAAAAGGATGAGTCTGATGACGACATCGCTTCTTTAAATGTTCGAGGCTCATTCTAAGAGAAATATTACGAAATCTAATCCAAACGTAGTAGAAGTTCTTTGACATGTACTACGTCTTGGATTCTCTTCATTATGTACATTCTCACTTGGTTCATCTCGAGGTCGTTTAGATCCTCTGCTAGACTGTTCATATCTAGTTTTATACGGGTAAATGTTTTCAAAGAATTCAGCATTATCTGATTCAATTACTGTATTTGAATTTATATTCGGATGTTCAGATTTATGAACCAAAAACCAACATGCTTTATTTCTTTTAGCATATCCTATGAACACACAGTCTACCGTCTTAGGTCCTATCTTAACCCTTTTAGGCATTGGAACTTGGACCTTTGATAGACACCCCCACACTTTGAAATATTTCAAGTTAGGTTTCCTTCCTTTTCATTTTTTATAAGAAATTAATTGTGTCTTACTATGGGGAACTCTATTGAGTATACGATTGGTTGTAAGGATAGCCTCCTCCCACAACTTTGATGTAAATCAGAACTTATAAGTAAGACATTCATCATTTCCTTCAAAGTTTGGTTTTTTCTTTCCGCAATTCCATTAGATTGAGGTGAATACGGGGTCGTAGATTGGTGGACGATTCCATTCTCTACACATATTTCGGCGAAGGGAGATACATATTCTCCGCCCCTATCACTTCTTATTATTTTTATCTTTTTCTCTAACTGATTTTTCACTTCAGTTTTGTATTGCCTAAATGCATCTATTGCTTCATCCTTACTTATAGAAAGTAGATGTAACAGTATCTAGTGCAATCGTTAATAAAAGTTATGAAATACTTTTTTCCACCACGTGATGGTGTTGACTTCATATCACAAATGTCAATGTGTATTACGTCTAAGGGATTGGAATTCTTTTTAATGGACTTATAAGGATGCTTTGCATACTTTGATTCCACACACGTTTGACACTTTGATTTATTGCACTCAAAGTTTGGCAAAACCTCTAAGTTAATCAGTTTTCGTAATGTTTTATAATTAACATGGCTTAAACGTTCATGCCAAAATTATAAGACTCAAGAAAGTAAGAAAAATTTAAATTTTTATTGATTTCAACATTTATTACATTCATCGTATAAAAGCCCTCGGTGAGATAGCATTTTCCTACGTACACTTCTTCTTTGCTAATTATAATTTTTTCAGAAACGGTTACACATTTGAATCCATTCTTGTCTAAAAGTGAAACAGAAATTAAGTTTCTACGTAACTCCGGAACATACAAGACATTGTTAAGTGTCAAGACCTTTCTCGAAGTCATTTTCAAGCCCATTTTTCCTGTTCCTTCTAACTTAGCCTTAGCGGAGTTAGCCATGTAGATCATTTCTTCTACTTGAGCCAGAACGAATAATGAAAACAACTCTTTGTTGGCACAAACATGGTGGGTGGCACCAGAATCCATCCACCACTCGCGAGGATTTCCCACCAAGTTGCATTCTGAGAACATAGCACACAGATCATCACATTCTTTGTTGGACTCAACCATATTAGCTTGGTCCTTTTTCTTGCCTTTCTTAGGGGCACGACAATCCGTGGACTTATGAAAAATTTTACCACAGTTGAAGCACTTTCCCTTGAATTTATTCTTGGGTTGATTGCTTTCTTTTTCAACTTTCTTCCTTTTCTTAGAATTCTTTTGGCTATCTTCCACAATATGTGCTTCATTAATTGCAGAATTTCTTTTTGACCTTCTCTCGACAGCTTTATTATCCTTTTCAATACGTAGTCGGACAATAAGATCTTCTACAGTTATCTCCTTGCGTTTGTGCTTCAAGTAATTTTTGAAGTCTTTTCACATAGGTGGTAGCTTCTCAATGACCGCTGCTACTTGAAATGCATCATTCACAATCAAACCTACAAAATGGTTTATGTGAGTATTAAGAACATTTTTAATTTGTTCAACTAAGGTATTTTTCAAAGATATACCTTCCACTAGGATATCATGAATGATTACTTGCAATTCCTGCACTTGAGAGACAACCAATTTTCTATCTATCATTTTAAAGTCTAGGAACCTTATAACAAAGAATTTCTTAATTCCCGTTTCTTCTGTCTTGTATTTTTGTTCTAGTGCCCCCACAATTTTTTCGATGTCTTAGTTCCACTATAAACATTATAGAGGTCGTCTTGGAGACCACTCAAGATATAATTCCTACAAAGAAAGTCTTAGTTCTTCCAAGACCCTACAATCATGAAATGCTCTTTGTTTGAGGTTCCCTCGGGCACCTCAGGAGCATCCTCACTAGTGAACCTTTGAAGGAATAGAGTGGTAAGATAAAAGAACATCTTTTGCTGCCATCGCTTAAAGTCAATGCCCGCAAATTTTCTGGGCTTCTCCGCAGACGCCATTGGTTGTGGAGTATTTGCTCAACTTGTTGAGGTAATACTAGTTGCCCCCATAGTCGTAGCCGCATCTTGCATTTGACTTTTGTTAGTCATTTTTTCTGTCACCACAAGACAATAAAATTTAGTATTTTCAGAATACTACTTATTAACAAGTTGCAATAACTTAAACACCTCTTGTTTCTAGTTAAAAATAAAATTTTTATGACTTTCAAATGTCAACTAAGTGATCTTTAACTTGTAATGAAGATTTTATGTCTTCAAATCACTAGTTAAGTTCAAGCGTAGTAGAAAGCTTAAAGCTTTAATCTCCAAAAACAAGCAATACAGATTCTGCAAAGTTTATTCCTTAAGATTGTTATTTTATGTAGTTTCAGGTAGAAGATTTTGTATAATTGCAACACCAACTTCAACAATAGTTCATGTATAAACAAGAACACCTTTGAAGTTCTTTAACACCTTCAACACAAGATTACTTAATAATTTATCCAAGAAGTATGTTAGATTTCAGAAAATAGATGAAACAGAATTTAAGGCCAAGTCCTCCGACTTCACGGAGTGTCCTTAAGGAATAATTCTCCTTATTGTACCCGAGGTTATAGAATCTTTCTCCCAGGATAAAATGACCTACAATTTGAATAATAGCGGTACCTCAAATTTTCGGATTCTACGAACTCACTCAACAGTTTGATTGATCACACGAAATGTTTTTCACAGAATGTTTTTAAGAAAAGAAGAGAGTTTTTATTTCAGAAAAAATTTGTGTCTAAACTTGTGGATGAAAGCAGGTTTATATAGCCTTCATATGCCTCTTCTGAAAAGTGGAAATGGTTCACTTAATAGGTGTGATCTTTCCTGAAAAATCATGTCTGTTCGTCCAAAGATTGTATCTTTTCTGAAAAGACAGACTATTTCATGAATCAGTGTGTTATTTCGTTAAAGGATTGCATTCTTCTGAAGCATCAGTCCGAAACAGTGCATCTCTCAGAAGCATCAGTTCAAAACAATGTCATGCATGCATATAACTGGAGGATCAAAACATAGAAAAATTTATTGCGTTTTTACTTTCCTTTCGGATTAAATTTCTGTCGAATAAATTTTGTCCAAAAATTTAGATCTCATTGATCGATCATTTGACAAATCCAAATCCAAATCCAAATTAAATTTCTGTCGAATAAATTTTTTCCAAAAAAATAGATCTGAAGCCGAGCCGAGCGAGCGGCGATGACGATGGCGTGAGGCATCTCTTATTTCTTGCCTCACTTACCATGTGGAGTAAGTGTTCCTTATTTTAAAAACTCATAAGTTCTCTTCTTCTACGAATGTGGGAGAAAGAGTGAACTTTCCAATTCTGACTTTAACACTAATCAACATGTATCAATATTAAGTTAATAATATAGTAATAACTGAGTTGACAATCTAAAATTCATAAATATTTATCAATAATTTCATAATGCAAATACATATATCCAGAGTTCAGACAAAAGTTATTGAATCATGAGTGGACGTCTCAGTAAATGTCGATGCATTATTGAAAGGCATATGTGGCTGATTTTGGATTATGGCCTACCAGAGACACATCAAAAACTGCACGTGTTTGAATTGGAAATCAAATTTTAGAGAATTTAGATCTCTTTAGAAATTCTAGCTGACAACAATATATGTGAATAAATTCAAAAGCAAATTTAAAAAAAAAAAAAAAAAACACGGTCCAAAAATTTAATCTATTTTTAAAATTGATTAAGGAGTAAAAAAATGTTTTCAAAAGGCGTTTTTAGGACAAGTCTCAGTACTTGGGGTGGAGTGTATGAAATACGCGTCGGGCACAATTTAAAAGCGTAGATCCATTAGGCGTACACAATTGAATTCGGAGCATAACGTTATAAGTCTCGGGCATAAGAATGTAAACCCGGGAGTTGATTTAGTTTTTACTATTTTAAAAGTATTTTTGTCATAAATTAAGTTTTTGATTATTGGTGTAGTGATATTTACACTTTATGCTATCATATATTTCAAGTTATAGTGATTCTCTCTCTCTCTTTATATATATATATATATAAATCTACTCTCATATAAAATGACGCTATCATATATAATATTTTAGATAATTATATCTAAAACTGAAAAGAATAGAGATTTCCTAGCACTACATTCATGGAGAAACTTTTTCCATTTTTGTTCCTTATTTTTACTTTTTTTATCATTTTTCTTCTTTTAAATATATAAACAATAATTAGTGCAATATTAGCCGAGGATGGAAAAAAACTAATAAATATAGAGTTGAATATATTTTGATGATTTCATTTTAAAGATTATCTCGGTTGTTATTATTTTTGTGCTAATGCCTTTTTCAAACAATAATGATAAATTTTTTTTTCTAATTGTTGATGAAATATTTTAACTTTTTCTGCAGTATTATTGAAAATCTATGTTTACTTATTTTATTAGAAATAAAATTATAAAATTGATGTTGAATGAGATATATGTTTCGTAAATCTATGGACTTGTGTCCCATGTCTTGGGGCGTAGGTCTCACAACGTGCTACGTAAAACACCTCTTCTCATGTTCTTTCCTTTTAAAGCACTGGTTAAAAACACATATAAACTATCTCAATTTCTTGAGTTTTATACTTGACATATTAGGAGGGGAATTTCCTACATGAACTACGACCCAATGCTAGCCAAATACATGTCGGTGAATATCTTATGATATATGTATTGCATTCTCTCTTTTGTTTAAAATATCTGTCAAGTGGGACTCCATGTGGAAAAATAATTTCACTGGCAAAATTAAATAAACTAATATTAATTTAGAAGTTACTATTAATTAAGGTTAACATTACCACCGTATAAATTAATTTATATTAATCCATCGCGGCATCCGACATCTTCTTCTCCAACTTGATACAAGTACGACCATAAGGATGGACGTGAATGAGTGCGTATTGAATTCATTCAAGGAAGTGCACAAGTGAAGTGTAAAAGAGGGCCTAAACACACCAAAATCAGCCCACTTCTTAAACTTGATGGGCACTTCACCCTTAAGGGGTATTATGGACATTTTACACTATTTTTGTAATATCTTTAAATAGAACCTTTTAGGGTTTCATTCATTAGACTTTGATGATATTTGTAAGTTGTATAACACTTTGAAAGACAAGTCCTCTCTTCCCTTTAGGAGGCAACCCAAAATTAGGGTGATACTAGTGTGGAATCACTAGTGTTGCATTCATGGCTTGAGACGTTGGTGTTTAGAGGAGGTAAAGTCCCTCTTGTGTCAACGTAAGAGTTAGGTTAACCATTGCGTGTAGTATTAAGGGTCCAAGAGTATCACATGTTCTTGGGTTCTTAAGATTATACCAACCAAGGTCTAATTATCTATCCTTTGTTCATTGTAATCTTGTAACCATTTGTGTATCTTGTAATCTTCAATCCGTGAGTCGTTGTCTCTTGTTGTTATTTTTCTTATCATATTGTTGTCCACCTTGTTGTGTTGTTGCAGTTTTGGTGTGGTTATACACTTTATTATCTCATCATTGTGTAGCATTCTTGGTTTTTGGACTTGTTTCCAACTTGTCTCGATTTTGTATTATGTTTGTAGACTGTTTTTGTGGCTGTTTTGGTACAATCCATGTTGCTAGTGTATTATTTGGTATCAAATCATGGCTTGATCTTGTTCCCACAAGATCAATCTTAGGCTTGTTAGTTGAAAGAAAAAGTTGAAAAAATTAAAAATTCTAGAAAAAGGTGCAATCTGTCCGTGTTGTGTTCTTGGCCGAGAATTATGTTCTTCTGGTATCTTGGCCAAGTTTGTTAAATTTCTTGAGTGTTTCTAGTGTTAGTTTTGTTCAGCACTAACACTTTGAGTTTAACTCTAAGTTTGAGCTTGTATTTGTTGAAGTTGTAGTCGTGAACTTGGACTTGACCGGTTTGTTGTTGAACATTGTTGTGGTGGACTGTTTTGGCCTTGTGGCCTTCATCTTGTTGTTGTTATAAGCTTGGCCATGTGATATTGTTGTTCATTGGTGGCCTAAGAACCATTTTGTTGAAGTTGTAGTTGTCTTGGCCAAGTGTTGAAGATATTATATAGTGAAAATTGGAAGTTGGTTGTGTGAAATTGTTGGTGTTCTTGGAGATTGTTCTTGGTTGTTCTTGGTGATTGTTTATTTTGTTCTTGAAGTTCTTCACAACCTTCATAGCTTTTTAAAATAAAGTGAACCTTAAATCTATAAAGGTGAAGGTAAAAAGGTGAAGCTTTATTAGTCTTGAAAGACTTACCATCACTCATCAACTAGTCAATCACATCTCAATCACTTTCCAACAACTTTCCATGATTCAAGGACCCATGTTTTAAGGAGAATTACAAGTAAAGTCAAAATCTTGAAACTTGCAATTCAAAAGGGCTCCAAGACTTGATTGAATTTTCCTCCTTAAACAAATTTCACCAAAGTCCAAATTGAAAATAGACCAAGACTTGAAATTGGACAACAACATTGTGTGGGACCGTGACCAATTACGTGGCTTCCATGTCATCACGTTTCTACTATTCACACAACATAATTAAGCTCAAATTTTAGAATTCTTATTTTCACTTTGTTGTTTCTTAGTTTCATTTATTGGTTAGAACACTAATTGACAAGCTAGTAAACTCCTACTAGATTGTAAATTAGTTTTGTGTCCGTTTGTTCGTGTTAACGTTCTTTGTGTACTTTTCTCTTTTATGAATTCGTTGTTAGTTTTTGACTAAAGTCCTACAATATTTTGTTTGAGTTTCAAACAAAAATCTATTCCGGGAAAGAGTAGACTCAACCCTCAATCACTCACGAAGTATAAGCTGTCTTTCAGCATTTGTGAAACCAGGTGTGAGGTGAAACCGAGAGTGAGAGTGTGGTGAGGCATTTTGATCTAATAAGTTTGTTTTGTTTTTTGTTTTTGTCCTTTGCTTTAGGTACCGTGGATGCCACTAATCTTGATGACACATTTGATTGCATCAATAATGATATTGAAGAAATAAAATTGCACATGGAATGGCTATGCCAAGTGTTACCTAAACTCATCCAACAAAATCCAACTTCCCTTGTCCAAACATCTTGTGCCGAGAGCTTTTTGAAGGAAGAGGTGGGCTTCCCCGACCCACACCAAGGTAAAGAGGAGATTGAAACATCTTTGGTACTTGATAGTAATCTTATAGAGAGTGAATCACTTACTAGTTCCAAATCTATCCGTGAGATAGATCATGATCTCTTTAGGTTTAATATCTTATTTGAAGATGATATAAACACTCCTAATAGACCTAGTGGTGAAAACGATGGTATAGCTTGTCGTGAAGGCTATAGCCGATATGCTAACCCACTATGGTGTGAAAACATTCCTCCTAAAGATGGAAATCTCTTCTTGAAAGATGACAGTACTCTTATGGGCAAAGAATGTGTAGTCTCAGAAATGAGTACTCTTGGGGTGCATGATGATCAATTTACTCTTAAATATAGTTCACTACTTGAGCATGTGAATAGTGTGCTTAAAAATTCTCAAGTTAGTGATGATCTTTATAGAATTGATCTTGATAATGCACATTTCTCTTTGAACATCTTGTGTGGTAAAAGCATTGTAATTAGTTTTGTTCATAGAGACCATGTGTATGAAAATATTTTTGTGTGTGAGTGTGGGAGTGACATTCTAGGGGAAGGAAGGGCTATCATCGGCTTAGGCCCTTGGCTAATTTTTCCATTTAATCCCGGCACCCTCTTGGAATGTAGAAATGTCTGCACTCTCCACTTAATGCTTGGTCAAGACGACAAACAATCTTTGGTTGTGGGTGCTAATGAAGGAAGACAAAGTTCTTCCTTATCTATTTTTGTGGATGATGACCATTTCTTTTGTGTCTTTTGTACTAAGCTTATTATGTTCAACACAAAGGACCCATGGATATACTCCAAGTTTGTACCCCCCCCCCCCCGAGCATGGAATATGATGTGTGCATTTTGCTAAACTTAACCCCTCATTTCTTGAGGATGTGTGCTTATTGTCTTCTCTTGATTTTGCGAGGTACGGATTTGAGGTCGAATCCTTTTCAAGAAGGGGAGGATGATACAACTACGACCACGAGGATGGACGTGAATGAGTGCGTAATGAATCCGTCCAAGGAAGTGCACAAGTAAAGTGTAAAAGAAGGCCTAAACACACCAAAATCAGCCCACTTCTTGTACTTAATGGGCACCTAACCCTTGATGGGTATTATAGACATTTCACACTATTTTTGTAATATCTATAAATAGAACCTTCTAGGGTTTCATTCATTAGACTTTGATGATATTTGTAAGTTGTATAACACTTTGAAAGACAAGTCCTCTCTTCCCTTTAGGAGGCAACCCGAAATTAGGGTGATACTAGCAAGGAATCACTAGTATTGCATTCATGGCTTGAGACGTTGGTGTTTAGAGGAGGTAAAGTCCCTCTTGTGTCAACGTAGGAGTTAGGTTAACCATTGTGTATAGTGTAAAGGGTCCAAGAGTATCACATGTTCTTGGGTTCTTAAGATTATACCAACCAAGGTCTAATTATCTATCCTTTGTTCATTGTAATCTTGTAACCATTTATGTATCTTGTAATCTTCAATCCGTGAGTTGTTGTCTCTTGTTGTTATTGTTCTTATCATATTGTTGTCCACCTTGTTGTGTTGTTGCGGTTTTGGTGTGGTTATACACATTATTATCTCATCATTGTGTAGCATTCTTGGTTTTTGGACTTGTTTCCAACTTGTTTCGATTTTGTATTGTGTTTGTAGACTGTTTTTCTAGCTGTTTTGGTACAATCCATGTTGCTAGTGTATCACAACTTCTCATTAGTCGTCTCGTCTCATCCACCGTGGTAGGGAAAAGTTTAGGGTTTTGAAGAAATTAATTTTTAAATAAAATATGTGTCAACTTATAGTATCGTTATATAGGGTATGTGGATGAAGATTTATGATCAAACATGACTAAAAGCATTTGTAGACTAATACTTGATCTAGCCAGCCTCTAGGTACATTTTACTAACCATTGAGTAACAGTTTATGTAGGAAACTCACATTCCAAGTAGTTCACATATGAAACTCAAAGAACTAGAACATATTATGTGTGTTTTTGACCCTTAACTCTATAAAATTTTAAAAAAAAATTAAAAAGAAAGAAGTTATTCATTGCATAAGACTATGAAATACATTAATGAGACCCTTAATTAATGTTAAGGGCTACGTTGAAAAAAAAGAATTAATGCTCTCTCGATCTTTTAAACTGATAATTATTCAAAACAAGTATCTTTAACTAATATGCCAACTATTATTTTGAACGAAAGGAGTATAATAATAGTTTGTTGGGTTAGTGATGAAAGTGAATAAAAAATAGAGGGAAGAAAAATGGATGGAAAGTGAAAAATGTATACTCACTTTATGAAAGAAGTGTTCTCCCACACTGGAGGGGGAAAGGAACTATTTTATACTTAAATATAGAAGCATTCCTTCATGTAGATAGTGAGACATGAAGAAGATAAGCCTCGCGTTATTATCATCGTCGCTCGCTTGCTCGGCTCGACGAGATGAAATTAATGGAGGTCACTGTTCAATTTAAGTTTAATGGTCCATTTGGTCATGCGAGATGAAATTATAATTTGAAATCATGATATGATATATGATTTAAAATCAAGCAATGAAGTTGAGATTTTGTTTGGACGTGCAATTTGGACTTTTTATATTGTATATTTTCTCATAAACATAAAAAGTACATAAACTATGAAAACTATCAAATTATCCTAATTCTTTATACAATCTTACAAAATAAGCAAAAATTGATAACAAAAGTATAATACAATATCACAAAGCTATTGTAAAAAAATATAGTATTTAATGATCAAAGTTTAGTTCAATAATAAAATAAATAGAATATGAGTTACAGTATACTACTCTTTAATATAATCCTCCCACATAGTACAGACAATCTCCTCACGGTGAGCTTGCATGAGTGTAACGACCTAATTTGTCTTAAGAAGAAACACCTCGAGATGGGTAGAGTTATGGGTGTTATCGAGATTACATTCGTAAACTTGCGTGAGGCCACACAAGTTAAATTTAAGAATTTAAAAAATATAGATTAGGCTGACATCAGCCCGCTATAGTGATACCTTCCGCTATAAAGACATATCGCAAATCAGAAATTCACCTAAGCGGGTTTTAATTCTTTTCTCTCGGTAAGTTGAAATGGGCGATGTAGGAGACTCCCTTAGGATTGCCTCCCATGTCTTGGAGCTACGGAGAGGGGAAGATGGGTGTGAATAGGGTGTACACCTATGTATTTAAGAGAAATGACGTGTTTGTGATCATGACACAAAGTTGAAATCTACATTCGTTCGTCCTTTCTACAACTAGTTGACATCCAGGTTAGCCAAGGTTAATTGAGTAGTGTAGAGCCGGTTAGAGAGCATAAATATGACATAAATAGATGAGAGATTTTATGATTAGGCCTTTGGGCATGGAGTTTGGATGGATAAAAATGGTTAAGCTTAGGGTATCTCGCAGAAAAATGGATGTTCTACATCTCATCGTGTTATGTTGTAGCTATTCTATGTTTGGGTAGTTCACAATTTCAACTCATAATTTGGGGGTAGTGGGAAAGGCATGTTATTAGTCATTAGCTTAAAATCCTAAAGGACATTATAATACTGTTTGGGGTGTTGGAATTTCTGAAGCATTTAGGTTGTGGCTTGATTGATTGTTTTAGAAAAGAGGAAATTAGTTAAGTGACATGTTAGGGATCTAAACGGTAGGGTAGATGATGGCATTGTAGTTAATCCAATTTGTACTACATATGCATGTTAATTACTTCTTGGTATGGCTTATTATTCCATGTTATTTGTATGGTCAATTCAATGAATTTATATTATTGTATGGTTTTGACCTATCTTATTGTTAAATGTGAAATATTTTTGTATTTGTACAGTCTCTCAATTTATTGATGGAATAAGGTTGGGCGACACTTGTGTTCGGGGTTTGGTACATAGACATAATTTATTCCCTTAGATCATGATTAGAGGGTGATTATAATACTCATAGTATGTATGTAAAAGATACAGGTGAGCCTAACGGTTCCATAAATGAATCGGGTAATCTTTATATGTGTTGTTGCACTTGATAATTAACTTAACTTATTTTGGTTTGACTTTATTAATAATTCTTGTTGGCTTCTGGACTTGGTTATATCTCTATCAGTTAAATAGTAATTGTGTTTAAGGTTGAATAGGAATTTTTGTATATGTGGGGTAGTGTGAAGACGGTTGTAACATATCGATTATGTTTGGGTTAATGACTTAGGTTCTTGTGATGGTTTACTTGTCTGGATGGGTCATTTCCCTACATACTCGGTTGACTTTTTTAAGATCTTTACTTAGCTTAGGGTCAATCTTTGATGTAGTTATTTCCTTATAATTATGGTAGTCTTAGATGTAACGCCAGACTTAGTGGTTCAAGGTAGTGAAGTCGTAAGGGTGAAAGTGGTACCTCAGAGTGCATTACAATTAGGTTAGCAGAAGGTAATTGGTTTATTTTGGAAAAACAGAGAGATAACGCTACACAGTTATTAGGTGTCCATAGCAGGAAAACACGTGCTATAGGGCTAGGTAATGAGAATAATAAGATGCATGTTTCCTTTTGAATATTTATGTCAAGTTTATGTGTAATCTAATTTAGGTCAATCGGGATGAGGCTTACAAGTACATCTGGTTTGTATTGATACTACTCTTGCTATATCTTTTTTGGGGTATAGTCTTTTACAGAAAATAGTGTTGGTTTCATGATTGTTGCGGTGAGTGATTATCCAATAGCTTACACTCCTCTTGCTCATAGTGGAAGTTGTGTCCAGTCCTTCTTTTGTTTTAAAAGCTTTTGTACCTCTTTAGACTAGAACCTGGGGTAGTTCTATTTCTACAATTGTTTTGTAAAAGTTTTTGTAATAATAATGGCTTATTGATCAATTAAGAATTTTTGTTTGACTTCCTCAAGGGGTGGTAAGGGTTCTTCTATCTAGGTAGATTAGAATAGGTTCCCTCACAATTTGGTAAATAGGGTCATGATAATTTGGTATCAGAGACTAGGTTATCCGTTTTCAAATATAAGAGCAAATGTCAAGTAGAATCCTGCGGATTGGTGTGTTAATGTCCTCATCTAATCTTCGAGGAGCTACGATCCAGTTTAGGAAAAATTATTTCACTTTTTTCGTTCCTTTCATGCAGTTGTTTGGTTGTTGTTTAAGTTGAGTCCAATTGGTATCTCTTGATTCCAATTAATATCTCATCTAAACAAGTGGATGTCACTTGACTCTGCTTGAAAGGAAACAAGCAATGTAAATTTGAATTGGAAAGGTTCCAACTCGTATCTGGCCATGAGAGTTATGTATAACATGATTGGAACCCACTCAGGGCCATTATGTGTGAAATTAGTTGCTAATAAGGTACGTATGAATGATAATTGACTTTTACATTTGCTGATTTCAAGTGTTGTGATTGTAGTTGCTTAGTTATCTTGAATCTGTGCCATGTGAATGTTATAAGTGTTCATGTATGGTGTAATTTTGGGTAGAAAATTGATAATGCCTATATGGTTTGGTTGATGGTGATATAAAGATTTATACTGATTCATAAGGTTAAGGTAGTTGGGTACTGATGTGAAGCCATAGCTGCTTAAATGATTGTTAAATGGTGAATTATTTGAACCCTGACTTGTTATTGTTGCTGTAAAATCAAAAATTTGTGTGGAGCTTAATCAAACCTATATTATTTGGGTGATTGTTTGTTGAAAAAATTAAATTACATTCCATGGAAACAAGGATAGAATCTGCAATAACGAGGGCGGTTTAAAAAGATTTTTTTTGTTAATTGTGGGTTCTTGAAACATTATGTGTTATAATGTAGTGCTAATTGTCCGTTTTAACGTGGTTCGGTGTGTTGGCGGGTAATTAACAAAACTTAAACATTTTCATGTTTGCATTATTATATTAAAGTGTTTGGGGAGAAGCATTGAAAATGACAAGAATTTGGTCAGCCACTGATCTAGCCATTGTAGAGACGTGGGGCATCGCCATTATGACTATGTCGCTATAGAGGAACTTTCTATGCTATAGCAACATTGCTATAGTAGGAGGCATGTCGCTATAGCGACACAGGAGGGTTAGAGGCATTATCTTGTTTACTCTTATTTCTTACCCTCATTTTTAGGTTGTTTTATTTAACATGATGGTCTCAAAGCATTGCATGTATATAGAAATCACTCAAATATGGTAAAAATAGGTTATATTTTTAATGAGGGTAGAAACTAGCATCTATATGCGAAAGTTAAAGGAAATAAAAGTGCAATGTCTAGTACATACCTCATATGGGGGCAACTCAAATCATAAATCATAAATAAAAAGGAGGGAGAGAACCTAGTTGGCTGCCCTATCAGTTACGGGATACTGGTGTAGGGTCGTCTCCTTCTGCATCACTTAAGAAGGAAAACTCCCTCAAATCCTTCGGCTCTAATTAGGGAAGCTCCTTTTGGGAGCCACAAACCCAAACATGACCTTCATGGTTTTCCATATTCCGGAGAGGAAGTAATACTGGGAGCACCTCGTCTTTCTTTTCTCATAAAACTCGTTGCGAAGCACTAAAATATCTTGGGAAGTGAAGGGGGTTGTCGAACTTGAGAAGATCTGTTCTACAACCTCCTAACCACAACTAAATCCGCCTCTAACTGGATACTAAGGATTGGGGGTTGGGACTGGGAGAGAAGGGAGTCATCATTATCCCCATCCACATCAAAGACCTCTTAAGCTGCCTTGTTGCTCTCTGCCTCACATGCCTTCTTCTTCCTTATTTTTTAGAGGTGAGTACTTTCACACGGAGAGGGTGAAAGGGGATGTCCATCTCCATCCACATATACTCTGGCTCCTTAACTACCCAGTACGCCTGCATAACTTTGACACTTGATCAGGAAAGAAGGCACCCTTCTTGGTGCCCTGATAGAAGTCCTTCCAACTTTATAACTATTTGGGCCCCCACATTCATATTGATGCCCCAAATAGTAGAGACCACCACCAGAGCCCGAGAATAGGTCATATAAGAAGCGTTTCCCGATGGACAAATCCTCTGGGACACTAGATTTAGTAACCTTCATGCGTCAGCTGAGAAATAAGTACTGGCCATACCCTCGGTATAAGCAAATAATCTTTCTCCCTAAACTCCTCTAAAACCAAAGTATCTCGTAACCACTTTATGTCCTTCACCTGAAACCTACTTATAAAATCAATGTTGGATACGTGTGGCACCCCGAGCACTTTATTGATAGTAAGAATGTCCATCAGGATATCCATACCTGGAATGCGGATGGTGGGAATGGGGTTGTCGCAAATCACGGTAGGGAGTATAGAATAGAATACCCTAACCTAACTAGATACCCCATCTAGAAGAGCCACTACTAGTGATCCCCAGCCAAATCCTCGAGCCAACTAAAAAATTCCAGTGGTTTCTCTTCTACCCCTCTCATGACAAAGCCCTACTTATAGCAAATGAGGTTCGCCTAAAGTCGTGATATCGTTGGGAAATTTTTCAGAGGCAGAGAATTCTCTTGATTTTCAGTCATTAGGAATGATTGACCTACAATTTTTAATAAGAAAACCCATTAGAATTCATAAACTTTAAAAAAAGAATCAAAATAGAAAAGTCAAAATTTCAGTTGTTTAACTGGAAGGCTACTGCCTGCAGCCTCCCATTATAACCACATTGGTATAGCGGGACTTTCTGTACTATAGTGGTGTTGCTATAGATATGAGGTCATTATACCGACCATCGATCCTAGTACTCAAGAGGTGCAACAACGGTTCCTCTTGACTCATAAACTACCATTTTTAGAATTGACTTCAGATCAGTATTTAAAAAGTATCCCAAAAACTAGTCATACAAAAATTCGAGCGTGATGACCCCTAAATCATGTGCAAATCATCAATATAAACTCAATAAGAACCATTTGGATCCCCTTTTATTTAGGGCATAACCCATAAACTTTGAGTTTCTTATGCTCAAAATGTGATAGAAGAGTTGTAAAGGTAAAAGAAGCAAACATTCTTTGAATTTTTGACTCAACCATGCCTAAAATTGAAAATCAAAAAACTCAAGTCTAAAACCCTTTTATTCGATTAAATTTAAGCCTAGATCATACAAAATCGCGACCAATGAAGTAATAGAGAGTAGGAAATTGAATATTTCCTTATTCTGGCAATGAAAGCAAGGTGATCGGGGAAGAAAAGAAGAAGATTTTAAGTAAATAAAGAAAAAATGGGAAATGAGACCCATTTCCTTTCTTTTAAAAATTGTTTAGGGTTACTATGTGTCACCATAGAAATGTTTCTATAGCGGCCAGAGACCTCTATAGAAGGGTCCCACCTTAAACCCCATAAAATTTTTGGACTTTCAAATTTTGAACACCCTGTCTGATGTCTATATTTTGATGAGTCCCTGAGTACCTCAAGCACTAGAGAATGACTTCTTTGTTTCACACTGTCCCACGTGTTATTACAAAAAAACTTATCCAGTTAGAGGGGTAATGGAATTTTGATGATAGAAATTTAGTAAGCAAAGGTTTTGGTGCTCATACTTTTGAAAGTTTTGCATTTCAATCTGAAGATCAGGGTCAGGGTATCATAAACCAGTTACCTACTATGTCACGTGGAGGGTGTTAAGTTCAACTCTAGACTCAGGCTATTCGTTCTTTATGAACATTTGGAGACAAATAATGGGTAAATTGGTACTTACTAAAACAACCTAATCTATCGTGACAAAAAAGTACCTCGAGATGGTATGGGGTATAGGTATTATAGGGATTATATTCATAAACTTTTGTGGATACACACAATTTAAATTTCAAAATTTAAGAATATGTGTTAGGATGATGTCCACCAACTATAGAGGGATTTATTCCACTATACGGCGCCTAAATAGTGACACCTTCTCCTATAGTGACAGGACGCAGACCAGAAACCCACTTAAGCGGGTTTTAATATTTTTCTCTTTGTAAGTTGAAACCAATAATATGGAAGGACTCTAAAAACCTTTAGGATTGCCTCTCATGTCTTTGAGCTATAGAGAAGAGAAGATGGGAGTGAATGGGGTGTAAACCCACAGATTTTTTAGGAATAATGTTTCTATGATCTTGGCATGAGGTTGGGATTCACATTCATTTGCCTTTCCTCCAGCTTGTTAACATCCAGGTAAGATAAGGTTAATTGAGTAGTGTATCCGCATGTTAGAGAACATAAATTTGTCATAGCTAGATGGGAGATTTCATGATTAGGCCTTCGACAGGGAGTTTGGATGGCTAAAAATGGTTAAGATTGGGGTAACTTAAGGGAAGGTGGTTTTTTGTATACCTTATCATGTTATGTTGTAATTATTCTGTGTTTTAGGTGGTTCACGATTTCAACTCTTATTTAAGGGTAATGGAAAGGGCAAGTTAGCGATTATTAGCTGAAATCCTAAATAACGTTATGATATTGTGCGGAGAGTTAGAATATTTGTAGCGTCTAGGTTGTGGCTCGATTGATTGTTTTAGTAATGAGGAAATTAGTTACGTAAGATGTTAGTTCCTAAACTGTAGACAGACGATGGCATTGTAGTTAATTCCAATTTGTATTATATGTGCATGTTAATTACTTCTTTGTATGTCTTGTTAGTACACATTGTATGTAAGTTTAATTCAATGAAGTTATATTGTCTTATGATTTTTAGCAATCTTATTATTAATATGGAATAATTTGGTATTTAAACATTCTCTCATTTTATTAGTAGAATAAGATTGGTAGACACTTGTGTCAGGGGTTTGGTATATAGATGGAATTTATACCCTGCAGTTCATGAATAGAGGGTAATAATAATACCCATAGTATATATCTACAAAGTATAGATGAGTTTAACATTTTCATGAGTGAACTGGATAACCTTTATATGTGTTGTTGCACTTGGTGTTTCACAAGACTTGTTTTGGTTTGACTTAACTAATAATTCTTATTGGCTTCTTAACTTGGTTATTATCTCTAGTAGTTAAATGGTAATTGTGTTTAAGGTTGAACTGGGATTTTTTGTATGTGTGGGGTAGTGTGAAGACGGTTGTAAGTTATTGGTTAAGTCTAGATTAATGACTTAGGGCCTTGTTAATGGTTTACTTATCTGGATGGTTCATTTTCCTAAATGGGTGGTTGACTTATTTAAGGTCTTGATTCAGGTTAGGGACAATCTTTGATGTAGTTTTTTCATTATAATTATGGTAGTCCTTGGTGTACAGATAAATTTAGTGGTTCAAGGTAGTAAAGTTATAATGATGAGAGTGGTACCTTGGAGTCCATAACTAGTAGGTTAGAAGAAAGTGATTGGTCAGTTTAGAGAAATGGAGGGGTAAGGCTAAGCCATTATTACATGTTCGTAGTAGGGAAACAGGTGATATGGGGATAGGTATTGTGAATAAATAGATTCATGTTTCTTTTATAGTATTTATGTTGTGTTAATACGTAATCCAATTGGAGTCAGTCGATGAGGTTTAGCAGTATGTGTGGTTGGTAATGATACTACTTTGGCTATACCATTTTTGGAGTATAGCCTTTTGCAGGAATCAGTGATAGTTTCATGACTGTTGTAGTTAATGATTCTCTAGGAGGTCCCACTCCTCTTGCTCATGGTGGAAATTTTATCAAGTCCTGTTGTTCTTTTAGAAGATCTTGTACCTGTTTAGACTAAATCCTAATTCTTTGAACACTCTTTTACCTGTTTAGACTAGATCCCCGACAATGGCCCCAAAAAACTTGTTGCGTCCCAGTGCGCATGCAAGTGTACGTGGTCACCCAAGTAGTAAAGTGACTCTTGCGAGCTGAATGTTGATCCCACATGGACTTGGTGATTAGCAAACTACCCAATTCTTGAGTTGCTAATGAGATTAAATAAGTGAGAGTGTAACCAATTAAGGGTTTGAGTTTTGTTGATTATAAACTAAATTCAATAAATAACAACGATATGAAATTTGGATTGTAAACGATATATATAGAACTTCTAGGGTTGAGACATACTCTACATCCAAGCATAACAATGGATTTTAGTCAGTGCTGGGTTTTATCGTGATTGTTGATGTATGGGGTTGATATTATAACTTGGTAATGATCATCTTCTAAATCATATACCCAAATTAATCTCACAACTACATCATTGAGCGAGGATGTGAGTATTCAATTTGGACGCATTAAGCTATCTTTCCATTTCGTTAACCAAGTAGGGCATTTAGGTATATCTCTATCCTAATTGAAAATCATCCTATAACAATTAATATCTAAAGATTAAATACATTATCTACACTCCTTACATTAATCATTCTATCCCTCCACTCCAATGGTTAATTCGTTTTGGGACTATAATTTATCCTAAAGTTCAAGACGCTTTAGAATAGTAAAACAAGAACAAAAGAACAATCATATACTTTATAAACATATGAACCAACTTTAAACCATAATTACACAATCATGTTTATAGCCTCAAACCTATACTGTTTGTGTTTATCCACTCATAGTCTTACAAAGAATCACCATTGATGAGTTCATAAAGTAAAACTACAAAAAAGTAAACTTAAAGAACAAAGAACCCTAGTTTGAGCCCTTTAATTGCTTGTCTCTTCTCCAGTTCGCATGTTGACCCAAATATGGGATGAAATTGTGACTAAGTTCTCCTAGTATTTTAGGTCATCCATGGGTATCCCAACACGAAATATATGCATTGACGACTTTGCCCCGCACTTAAAAGTCCTAAAATCAACTTTTGGATGCCCCGGGAGTTGCCTCAGAGGCCTCAAACTCGCATTTGGGGTCATGGAGCACCCACTAAAGTGAGTCCAAGGCAGTAAGGGGTCTCCATAGGGTACATGGCACAACCCCAACCCCCAATACTGCCTTGGGGTGTGCGGCACAAGGGGTTCTCCCAAGCACAAGATTTCACTTTCTTTTTGGCTCCAATCTCATCGTGCGCTTGATCCTTGTTTCCCCACTTCTTAGGAATTTTTTGTAGGATTCAATTAGCTTAAAAAACACCCCCTAAAGGTATCCTACAATATCAAATAACAATCATTATTTCATACAACACAATAGATCTCATCAAAGTACATTAGAACAAAGCATAGCGCAAGCTAGTGCAACTAGTTTTCTCATCTAAACTCTATTTGATCATTTTGATTCTTATCTTTTTTCAAATGCACCATAAACACTATAAACATGTTATTAAACACATAAAC
This sequence comes from Capsicum baccatum var. pendulum, assembly GCA_030864225.1. Taxonomy (NCBI): domain Eukaryota; kingdom Viridiplantae; phylum Streptophyta; class Magnoliopsida; order Solanales; family Solanaceae; genus Capsicum; species Capsicum baccatum. Next base: position 33,606,251 of record CM061559.1, on the reverse strand, counting down.
ACACAATTACATCATTGATAACTCATTAAAAATATCAAGAATTCCTCAAAAATAAGCTAAACGTGCATAGATAATGACACTTAGGAGTATAAATACGTCTGAGATCATCACCCCACACTTAAAGCATTGTTCGTCCTCGAACAAAAATTTACCTTAAGAAACATCAAGGAAGACTCTATCATCACAACTACAATTAAGACACTAGAGCTAGAACTACAATGACTACATTAAGAGCAAGTTCCACCTTAAGCATGTCATATTTTAATTAAAAACATGTGTACTCTACTTCAAAACATCCGAACCTCAAGAATTGACTCCACCAAGTTAGAAAACTCCTTCCTCTTACTTAGCAAAGAGATCATTCAAATCACCTAACTATCATCAGATATGTGCCCTCACCAGAAGAGGGTCATTCACATTCACTCACAAATTTGCAATTCATCACAAAAATAGGTATAAGAATCAAATTTCGCTCACTCTAACAAAGAATTCACATGTCACATAAGATGAACCATAAGCTTTCTCTTAGTGCAGTACTCCACTAATATTAGGACTTTAAGGGTTGTAATGCAGGTTAAGGGATTGGTAGGAACTATTCTGTCTAGTAATAGTAACTATCTTCCCTAAGTTCTTTAATACATCACACTTCACATTCGACTCTTCTCTAACCAACCAAATTTTCCACCACTTTTATCTTTCTACTTCCCTTTTGTCTTTCCCTATCTCTTTAAGCTAGTTCACACATCTTAAGACGGGAGTATTTAAACAATACATGATTCACTTTTTGATCAATTTTTCTTTTCTTTTCCTTACACTACTCCACACCAACAATACATAAACATTTTCAACACACGAATAACTACTATTTTGGATCTTCACTTTTTCCTCCTCCAATCTTACACTTCTTAAAATCTCAATCTTACGAATAAAACACTTAGGATCTTTGGATTAAATTATGGTAAATTGAACGAAAGGGGATAAGAAAAATATAAGGCTACCAAAGAATAGGATAAAGTCTCAACCGAGCTAACTAAGATCATGTAATAAGGGTAGATAAAGAGGGTATAAAACATGGTTATCAAAGAAATGCCTATATCATCTCCTAAACACAACATTCTTTAATTCGCTTTGCACACACACGAGGTAAGTTTTAGACATCAATATGTAACAAGGAATTTACAAGAACCTCAATTACATGTGGCACATACTTAAATCAAGAAGAATCTCTATAAACTCTTAACCAAGCAACAGCGAGAATTAGAAATTAAGCCAATATTGCACAAGAGTAAGATAAATGAGGTTAGGTGTCTCAAAAATAGTCATTCAACTCACTGTACATTCTTTAAAATTCGAAATCAACTTGCATCACATAATCATACATAGAGCTTAGCAAGAATATCTCACTTATTTCTAATGACAAAATTTAAAATTACTCCTTAAAATAAAAAAGAGGTACTGGTTCAAAGGGCGCCCAATCATAAAAGAACCAAAAAAAAATTAAAGGGTTCGTGAAGTATGGTTCTACTAAATAGACACAACAAAACAAAAAAGAAACAAAGATAAAAAAAATTTATAATTACTTAAATTTAGTCAATAATTGGAAAATAACTAAAAATGAAAATCGTGTAACAACACTTCACCCTAAAAAATCGTAAGATTCCGCACCCCACACTTAAAAGAACTCTTTGTCCCTAAGAAGAACCTAAAAGTAAGGATAGAAATACTCTTTGTGCTTCTAGGCCTAGCTAGTAGCATCATGATCATCAAAGAGGTTCGGAGGAACCCATACTCAGTCTTTTTCATTCCTCTTAGCTCCAATCTCTACTACTCAAACTTTCTTTTAACCTGTTGACTCAAAAAAAAAAACAAGGTGATACAAAGGAAAAACTATAAAAAATAAAAATAACTACCTTATCTTGGGTTACCTCCCAAGAAGAACCTGATTTATTATCGCGGCACGACCTACATCAGAACTCTCAACCATATTCATTCATCCTCCTCCTTCTACTCAGAGCCCGTCATTTTATTCTTTTCTGACCTCTTCAGTGCTTACTTTTAAGATCTGCAGCTTTTTCTACACTTTTCTTTTCAGGCTCCTCTTAAAGTTTCTCAATCACAGGCTTAATTGTTGGTTGGGGCAACTCTATGAGAGTGTCCCAAAAAGTCATAAGAGGTCCAAACTCCTCCACCCCACACTCATCCACTTCCATGGCTGTGATCATGAATAAATACTTGTTGCGTGAGGGTGTATTGAGCACATTGTAGACTCTCAAAATCACCTCTTCATCATTCAATCTCTTTTTTAGAGTGTCTTCCCTTACATCAATAAGTACTCCTCCAGTTACCAAGAATGGATGTCCCAGTATAATTGGTACCCTCTCATCTTCATCATAATAAAGAATAATAAATCAGTAGGAAAAATTAACTTACCAACCTTAATAAGAACATCCTCTGTGATTCCTTTGGAAAAATTAACTTACCAACCTTAATGAGAACATCAAAAATGACAATTCTACATATTAACCAGATTTTGTTTTGTTTTGGGCCTTTCACACTTTCAAATAGGGGTGCATGTGAACAGGTTGGTCCAAATTTCTTAAATACCATATCAAACCATTGGAGTCGAATTTTTAAATCTATAAATCAAATCAAACCAATAAAGTTTGAATATTTTAACTACGGATTCTTTGGGTCTTTTTGAATTTTTTCCAGCAAAGTCTTCATAAAAATATATAAGTAACTTGTTTTTCAAATATTTCTTTAGTCCTAGCAAGATAGAACTATCTTAGGTGTTCCTATAAACAATAATACTAAATATTTAATAAAAAGTAAACATAGGTTATGTATTTATACAAAACTAAAGAATGAATATCCAACATTATTGTCATTCCTAGTGTTAAGAACATTTTTAAAAAAAATCTCCTCTAAACACTAATCCCTAAAGAAAAAAAAAACTAGAACTGTCGTCGGCCAACATGGGACTATCGTTGGCCAACATGGCCGAAACCACCGCCGGTGGAGTGATTCCACCGAAGGAATTTCCCATTACCGTCTAGAAATTAAATACAAATAGATACACATAACACAACCTTTGCCTTATTAACTATCAATATGCTAGTTCTTAAACCAAAAGCTCAACTTTGCCAATCGTATCACTGAAACCTGTAATCATGCTATAAGGAGAACCAAATATTATATGGAACAAATAAAAATTTAATACACTAATTATTCATGATAATTTTCAATATGCTATCATAGGAAAGTCCTCATATGGTAAGCCAAGCATTTGTGAATTAAGAAGAAGAATTCCATGCCAATGCGGGATCAAGAATGCATGCAGTATTAGTGTACTAAATTCAATGCATATATTGATCAGGCTTAAAACTTTAGAGGATTATGTGAATATGCTATCCACAAAAACCTTCTATGTGAAGGAAAAGGAGATATATTGGCAGATGCGAACACTCAAGTGGGATCCCTGATTTGAACCAAACGTGGAGACAATAATTGGAGTGGCATGGATATCTTTTCCTGATTTACTACCGAATTTCTTTACAAAGGATGCAATTTTTGCTATTGCATTTGTAGTGGGGAAACCACTCACAGTTGATATGGCAAGAAGAAATCAAATAAGATCCAGTTGTGCTAAGGTCAAGATAGAAGTTGATTTGGCGGAAAAATTACCACATAAAGTAAGGATAAATGAGGAAGACGATATCACAAAGGAGATTACGTCAAATTGGGTAAATATCCAATATGACTACATGCCAAAATACTATAGAGATTGTTGCCTGCAAGGTCATGATAAAGAGAATTGTTGGAACATCCACCCTGAGCTAATTGGAAAGGCACATGATGAAGGGAACAAGGAAGAACATGTAGAAGGAGAAAGGTGGAATACTTCTGAGATAACATCCAATCAAAGAGAAATATTACCAAGTGGTAGAAGGACAGAAAACAATCAATACAAACAAAAATAGATTACTAAAAGTAGAAACAAATATAAAAAGGAGAAGTACGACCACATCCAAAGTTAAATTGAATACAAAAATGAAAATCTATTTGAAGCACTCAATGATGGAAAAAGGAAAGCAGAATAATAAAGAGAAAGATACAACAAGGAAAAGCACAAAGGACTAGGTTACTTAAAGTTTAGGAAAAGTAATGCAGAAGTCAGTTGATGCTAGTAAAAGTTTGGAAAGAAAAGAAAAAGTATCTAAACAGAAGGGCAAACAGGTGAAGGAGATAAATGATCAATCTGACCAAACAAAGGAGCAACAAAGAGGAACTATTAAGGATACAGTCCAACATGATCATCTAAAGGAGGCACTTACAACAACAATGAAAAACCAAGAGGAAGTAGTGAATATACAAAGTCAAAGAGATTTTTCAAAACATCAAAAGAATACAATGAAGGAAGGTGAAATAGTAGTGTCAGAAGTGGATAATAATGAGGTGCTACCTCTAGCAATGCAGATTTAAAATGTTACAAATATCCAAGAAGATAGAGGACATGATAATAGTGATCTAGAAATTAACATAAAAAAGGTAGCTATAAAGGGAGATTTATCTCCTAAATAAGTAGAAAAAATTAAAGAAATTCATTCAAACAGGAAGAAAAAAGGTGTTGCAGAACTATAACAGATCAGGCAAACAAGGACTAATGAAATTAAAAACAATATGTCTGAATGAATGCTCTGATATAGAATATAAGATTTGCAAGCACACAAAAAATATTCACGAGACTTGTTAATCTGCATAGAAGATGCTATATATATATTCCATTCCAAGAAAGAAAACCGGGTTTAGCATGCTTTTAAAACCATTAACTTGGATATGTGTAGCTTAATCATCCTAGAACCACCCACGGGCTATATGGGTCCATTGTAACCCCCTGAACGGGCCCTGATGCATGTAGCCACACGAACCAAAGATACCATGGGAGTAGGAGATTCCCGACCTTTGCTCTCTATGATACATATGTACAAGTGTACCTAGGGAATTCCCGTGTACCCTAAAGTATCATATATGAGGTCTTCATGACCTATCCTCATGTCCGCAAAAATGAGTTTTCAGTGTTCGTCCCATGGACTCCCACTTTCATATTTAGCTATCACACCCCATCATTATTGTCCAATTAAAACCATTACTATCCAATCAAACCATTATTTCATTTATTATAAATCAAGGCTATTACAAGTGGTGTCATCATACTGACTATAGCTTGCAGGCAATGTCCTTAGCCAACCTTAGGGGATTTTCATGTACCCCATAGGTTACATTATTAGGTTTACATGAGGGATTCCCATGTACCTCGCAAGTACATCAATATTAGGCTTACTTAGGGGATTCCTGTGTACCCCACAAGTATGTCATTATTAAGGTTTGCTTGGGTGATTCTGTTGTACCCCATAAGTCATTTAATATTCAAACCAATTTCATCATTTCATTCACTTAGGGGATTCTCGTGTACCCCCACAAGGTTTGCATTCAAATCAATTTCATAACCCCCAAGGTTTTACTATTTAACCATCCTAAACCATTCACACTATTTAAAACCATTCCAAACCTTTAAACCATTTATACCATTCAAAATATTTAAACCAATGCAAAACCATCCAAATCTATTTAGGGTTCCATTAACAAACCATACCATGCAGTAGTTTCAATAAAATTTTCATATGAGAGTAAAAACATTCTCTTTCCATATGAGAGTAAAAACATTATCTGAGGCATTTTATCAAACATGTTAATGGCATACCTTTACCAAGACCAAGACCAAAGCATAAACCATCAAGTTTAGGGTTACTCATGACCCATTCTTTAAACCAAAATCAACAAGCACCCACATATGCAAACCATCACCAAAACATATGAAAACATAATTTAAACCAAGACCCAACAATATGCATCAAGACCCTCAACATTAGTTTCCAAACCACCATTCATGAATAATAAATCAATTTTTAAAACACATTAAATCATGCCTTTAGTTGGAATTAACAATGAGGGGAGGAGTACATGCCTTATACAAGAGGATTCCGGAGAAAAACTTGACTCTTGAGCCCTTTGAAGAACACTTTAGAAACCCTAGCCTCCAATCTTCAAGAGTGAGTTTGAGAAAGTATTTTGAAGTGTTTTTATTCTTCCAAGTGTATTATGAGAGGACACTAAGGGTTATATAATGTGGGGACATAATGGTTTGGGGTGGGAAATGTTCAGACTACCCTCAACATAAAAGCTAAAAATCAAGTCCTAGGTGGGTACGACCCAACCCCCTTAGCCGTACCCTAGGGTAGGAGTGGTACCCTAACTCATACCCTAGAATCCACCAAGGTCCCCTATACTGACCAACATACGACTATCTAGGTCTAAGTCATATCTTAGGGTACGAAAAGAACCCACAAATCATATCTTGGACAGATTCAACTAGGCAAGCCAATAACCATCATATGACTTAGCATCTTACACCTTTTCTCCTAGCATACGACTAGTATGATATTGAGTCGTACCTTAGGTAGAATCCCAACCAAAACCTACTGCCTAACATATGAGAGAGGCATCCCAAGTCATATCTTATGGTATGATTGGTACCCATGAGTCATCTATGGATAAAATGTCCAAAACTCAAGAAATTTTGCAAGGGCCAAGATTTAGGGTGTTTCATTCTTCCCTACTTAGGATTATTCGTCCTCGAATGATAGATAAGGGAGAGAACAAGCACGAGATAGAACATTATCACCCATCAAACTTCTCTCCAACCAAATTAGAAGACAAAGACGTCTAATAAGATGAGAATATCACCACATCTACAAAGCATGATTTACACTCCAACACATCCATCCCAACCTCTAACTATGTTAGAAAACTAGAATGCAAGAGAAAACATTCCTTTCCTTTAACCAAGTTAGAAAACAAAGATGAGTTAAAGAACACATACCGTACGTATGAGTTTCTGAAATGAAAACCAACATGGATACCTGGACTCTATGTCCACCTCTGCATCCCAAATGGATTCCTTGGTCTTTTTGTTCCACTATAGAATCTTTACCGAAGTCACACCTCTTTGTTCGCAACCGGTGAACTTGCCAACCCAAGATCCTCACGAGAACCTCCTTAGAGGACGAACAATCTAGGATACCAATACCATCCAAAGAAACCAACCAACAAAGGACCACCCACACCTTACCTCAACACAAACATATGGAATACCAGATGAATGGAACTCATGCTAGAGAGCAAGTAACATTCAACTTACAATTTCCCAAAGACACATCACTACGAGAGCTTAAGTCTAGATACACACCACTTCCATGTACAATCCTATTCAAAGCAAAAAGAAGTAAACTTAGGCATCGGGCTCTACTCCTTACGTCTATCCTGAAACACTGCTCCGCTTCATCACTACTATAATATGAAAACCAAAAGTAAAAGACATAGGAAAACCATAACCAACCATCACAACCAAAACCTCGACATATATTTGAAAACCCAAAACCATACAACAATTATGCCATCAAAATAATTCATAAATTATGCCTAACAAGCCTCTTAAGTACCCGACATAATTATTGGTATATCTATCAATCACAAAAATTCAAGCGTACTGCCTATATACACATATACCCACGGTATGATCTATCCTTCCAAAGATCTAGCACCTTCTGTAATTTTTTTACAAAGGTTTCCACCACTTAGTCCCCTCCTAACCATTTCTTATGACAATAACCTTACCTTACACTTAAAAACCATAACTCTAGTAATCACCCCAGAATCTCCCCCACTTAGGGACTTCTACACTCCTTCTTTCAAATATCATCATACTCCCAAAGACACTACCATCCTAGCATAGGAAGGGTTATTTGAGAAACCAAATTACAAGAGTTTCACATGCCACTCAAAGAGAGACCCCTAAAATAAGACACGGCACCATAGTCACTAAGTACTTGATAGCAAGCATCTATACCATAATAAAGAACCATCCCGACATAACCATACCATAAAAAGAGTCCTTAGGACTAGACACCGAAAGAAACACCATTGCGTATCTATGGGTAATGTAACGTATCAAGACTCATATCCCGAGAACAAGGAGAATGCAAAATATGAACCTTAGGCACAAGTGCTATAAGAATGCATGCAACACTAGTAGAGTGTTTGCTTAACCAAGATAGATGGGAACCACTAGAATATGCAACCCAGCCTTCTCTTATAGTTCACCGCTATTGGCCTTCATCCCATGACATGACACTTAAAAGCACAATACCCTGGTCTAAAGGGTATCACCAAGGATGATTACTAAGGATGCTTGGTTTTCCTATACTTGAAACCTTATTCATCAAAATGCTTCTTAGAGCCCAGCATAGTCATATAAACTCTATGATCTAACCCATCCAATGACCTAACCACCAATCCACCAGTTCAACCTGAACCCCTGGCCTATAAGTCACAACTTTCCCACTATTGTGTTCCCTAAGTCATCAACCTTAACCCTTCTACACACCTCATCAAACCTACCAATCTACCTCCATAATTTCTGCATTACTATCCCCGAGCTAACATACTCCCTTTACCAAAATCAATATCTAAGATTTACACTTGGTGTCTATTTACCACTATGCACTACTAACAAATACCCCATATAGAATATACATATATAGTCCACCCCACAAGGAGGACACCCTAAAATTCCTTATTCACCCACCGACAACCTATGCATTTCCAGGGAACCGTCCCCGTTATGCATGTAAGAATAAAAACCCTCTATGGAGAAATATTAGGACGAATTAAGCCTTTATCTAAGAGATCCCTTAATTGCCCTTCAAGACCTTTTAACTCAACCAGAACCATTCTATAAAGAAAGAATAGAAATAGGACAAGTGTTTGAAATAAGACCGATCCCAAAATCAACCTCTCCATTGGAAAGACACCTTGAGGGTCATCAGAAAGGACCCCAAAAAATTCATGCACCACCAAAACTGAATGTAAAGAAAGACCGTCCAAGTGAGAACGTTTAACCCTAACCAAATGATGGAGACACCTCTTTGGATATAAATCTATGAGCTCTAAGAAATAATATAAATTTTTCCCCGTAATAGTTAGGGGATGAAACCATCTTTACATTCAATAACTGACTCACTTGGGAGTCTAAAGACAACCTAATGGGCCCAACAGCCTAATGAGGCGTAGCACGAGTATAACTAATTAATTCCCTGAGTGACACTAAAATCCATCATTTTATAATAAAATAAATCCACCAAAGCCTCTTTTACTACAAACAGATATCACATACACTCATAAACTCTTATAATCAATCGAAGAGTCACCTACCGGGGTAGAAATAAAAAAGAGAGGCATTTGAAACAACTTTAGGACTAAAACCAAAATACACAACCACAAATGGGATCACAAAGATAGAGAGAGCCCCTGACCAATTAAACAATACACACCATAGAGAGAGAGTTTTTAACATACCCGTGTCACTATCATAAGATGTCTCCCGAGGGATAGTGAAGTCATTGAGATGATCCCGGCCAATGTTGGAGCTAGAAGTAGCACCCCTTGGTGCAAAAGCTAGAGAAGTAGCAAATGGAGTCCTATTTTCCCAAGAAAAAATCATTATGGGATACTTCTGTTGCATATAAGCCAATAGACCACAATTAAAATAATGATTCCTCCCTTTCTCGCAAAAACCACGATGCGACCGACCATAAAATCAATAAGGAGGATAGGATGGTGTGGATTGTGCCCCCATCGGCCCGAGATTGGGCACCTTGTGCCCTAGAAGCATTACCAACCTAAAAATATTTGGCTTTCACGGCTTCGAGTAGGGTGTAGTAGCCATAGAATAGGAGTTAGGACCCACCCAAATTTTTCTCTTGGACCACTTACCACCATATCGTTGGCCTCTCCTTTGCTCAAAAAATTGAGACCTCTTATCTTGCCTATTTCCCAACCTTGCCCTATTTTTCCCTATACCAATAGGACTGGACTGGTGTGATAGAGTTTTCACTATTTGGGTCAATAGATTAATAGAGTATCAAAACTCAGAATTGGTAAACTCAACATTGGTAGCCTCTTCTTGAGGTAATTAAGCATGAGTGCCTCCTACCGCAGTAAAGTCAATGAGACCGATAGAACTCCACAAAAAAAATAATAAATTATGACCCTTGATCGAGTTTGTGCCCCATGAGATGGACTAGATCCATCCATGTCATCCTCAAGTAGGATGGGTGAGTTTTCACAAACTTTAGATCATTGAGAGGACATGATCTAAAAAGGTAAACCAAGGAAGATTTAGAAAAAAGTTCAAGACCTTAGACTCCATAACCCTAAAATAGGACAACAAGAAAGTGAAACATTCCTAAATGCCTTGAAGCCTCCTAATTATAAGTGTGGTGCACAACACACCAAAAAGCAAGACTCTACTCGACATGGTTTTATGGATACCTCATGACACCAAAACCTAGTCTCTGATACCAACTTAACATAACTTGAACTGGGGCCTTGTCGTAATGGACATCTTAAGTCCAACCGGGACCAGAGACCACCCCCAATACCCAATCCAACTAACCAACATATACCCTAAGTCGGATGAACTCCGAACATATTACGAGATAATGTATTTAACAATGTAATGTCTTTGGGATAAGTCTATATTCAAGACCAACCCAACCAAGTCAATCCATCTCATAACCAACCAACCAAACCAAAAATGATAATCCATAGTATATTTTATATAAACATCATAACCATTCCATACCCAAGTCCACAGTTGTCCATACAAAGCCTCTAAACCAAAAAAAAGAGTACCTAGTTGGGACATGCCCCCAACTATAGCCAAAAACCAAAGACAATGAAATGATAAAAGTATATAAAGTAGCCCATGACATAAAATGGATGTCTTTCGAACTATGGAAGCTCACCCTTTTAATCCAACACCGACTGTTCCCGAATTCAATCAATGAGCAGGAGGAGTAGTATGGCCTATTCCTGAATCACGTAGGAATACAACCACTCAAAGATGGGTTAGCGAGTGAACACAAGAATGCATTCAGGATAAGGATAAAATAATGCCAACCTTTAAAACAAAGTTAACCAAGCAAACAACCATATGCATACATATCGATCCATACATACATATATATATAATCCATGCCGAGAAAAAGAATCGGGTTTAGCATGCCGTTAGAACAATTAACTTAGGTATGTGTAGCTTAACCATCCTAGAACCACCCACGGGCTATATGGGTCCAGTAACCTCGTGAATGGGCCTCAATGCATGTAGCCATATGAACCAGAGATACCATGAGAATAGGAGATTCCCAAGTACCCTTCACACTCCATGATACATAGGTACAAGTATACCTATGGGATTCCCGTGTACCCGATAAGTATCATATATGAAGTCGTCATAACCTATCCTCATGTTGGCAAACATGAGCTTCCAGTGTTCATCCCATGGACTCCTACCTTCACGATTAGCTATCCCACCCCTCTATTATTTCCCAATTAAAACCATTACCATCTAACTAAACCATTATTCTATTTATTATCAATCAAGGCTATTACAAGTGGTACCATCATACAAACAATAGCTTGCAAGCAATGTCCTTAGTCAACCTTAAGGGATTCCCACGTACCCAATAGGTTACATTATTAAGTTTACTTGGGGGATTCCCATGTACCCCGCAAGTATATCATTATTAGGCTTACTTAGGGGATTCCCGTGTACCCCTCAAGTATGTCATTATTAAGGTTTGCTTGGGGATTCCCTTGTACCCCACAAGTCATTCAGCATTTGAACTAATTTTAGCATTTCATTAACTTAGGGGATTACCATTTACCCCACAAGATTTTCATTCAAATCAATTCACAACCCCCAAGGTTTTTCTATTTAAACATCCCTTACCATTAACGCCATTTAAAACCATTCCGAACCTTAAAATTATTTATACCATTCAAAACATTTACACCAATGCAAAACAATACAAATCCAATTAGGGTTCCATTACCAAACCATACATTACAATAGTTTTAATAAAAGTTCCAGATAAGAGTAAAAACATAATCTTAGGCATTTTATCAAATATGTTGAAGGCATACCTTTACCAAGACCAAAACCAAAGCATAAACTATGAAGTTTAGAGTTACTCATGGCCTATTCATTAAACTATAATAAACAAGCACCTACATATGCAAACCATCACAAAAATATATAAAAATATAATTTAAACAAAGACCCAATAATATACATCAAGACCCTCAACATTGGTTTCCAAACCACCATTCATGAACCATAAATCAATGTTTAAAACACATTAAATCATTCCTTTAGTTGGAACTAACAATGAGGGAAGGATTTCATGCCTTAAACAAGAGGATTCCGAAGAAAAACTTGACTCTTGAGCACTTTGAAGAACACTTTAGAAACCCTAGCCTCTAATTTTCAAAAGTGAGTTTGAGAGAGTATTTTGAAGTGTTTCTATTCTTCCAAGTGTTTTATGAGAGGACACCAAGGGTTATATAATGTGGGGACGTAAGGGTTTGAGATGGGAAATGTTCAGACTACCCTCAACTTAAAAGCTGAAAACCAAGTCCTACGTGAGTACAACCCAACTTTCTTAGCTGCACCCTAGGGTAGGAGTGGTACTCTAACTCATACCCTAAACCCCACCATAGTTCTATATACTGACCAACATGTGACCACCTAGGTCTAAGTCATATCTTAGGGTATGAAAAGTACTCACAAACCATATCTTTGACAGATTTAACTAGGCAAGCCAATAAGCATCAGACGATTTGGCATCTTACACCTCGTATCCTAGCTTATGACTAGTATGATGTTGAGTCATACCTTAGACAGAATCCCAACAAAAACCTACTGCCCAACATATGAGAGAGGCATCCTCCAGGGTATGATTGGTACCTATTATAACACCCCGAGAGTACACTCCTGATGCCACACGGTGCTTGGAACCACAAGTGATCCCTAGCTAACCCATGAACTGGCATATTGTTAAGCAACTAAATTATAATACAATAAATAGTTATTCTGTTGTGCGGAAATTTAATCATGAAAAAATCTAAGAAAAATTATATTACTGATACACTTTATAATCTGACAAAACTGAGAAGAAAACTAAAATATATATGACTGACTCTAACTGAAACCTATGAAGCCTCTACTATGTTGACTTTAGGTAGCTGGGACATGCCTCCAACCACCACTAATCAATACATAAGAATAAATACAACATAGTACATAAATTAAATCTGACTGAATTTCCCAAAATAGGAGAACTCTTCACCAGGTGGCTGGAAGCTGCAACTGTCTGATTATGATGCGAAAGCTATAACTGGTACCTACATCATAAGACAATGTGAACACAGACATATATATGGATCAGTACTTCTGGAATGTACTGAGTGTGCAGGGGTGAATGCGATAAGGAAAACTGATTTCATACATAATCTTAAAACAAGCATGACTAGGTGTAAGTAGACTCACCAAGAGACTAAAATAAACTGAAAGCTGAAGTATCTTAAAACATGCCTAACAAACATAATTAGATAAAATGGTGAATCACTATACTTAGTTTCTTAAAACTTTACTTCTATAATATAAGTAGAACTGGAGCTGAAAATAGTAAAAATGGGTACTGCATAAATACTGGGTCTGAACCTATGCAGTGGAGACTGACATAACTCGAGGATCTGAATATACCATCATACTGTGCATAAATCATAAACATACAAAACCAAACGTAATATCTACAAAACTTATCTGATTAATTGAGTTACTGATAGCTGAATACTCGTCATGTAGGACTGAACTTAACTTAGTCTGAATAACTGCACTGACAACTGTAGAGTACTGTGCCTATGAGATAAGAAGTAACTGAATAACATGGGATAACTGGACATGAACGCATAAAACTATAAAATCTGAGAATGCAAGACCAAACATATAATATAATACTAAAATAATCTGTAAACTGAAGTACTGAAATACTGATACTAAATAACTGATAAATGTATGCTATGGTCAAGCAAACCTAAAATTAAATTATACTGATTAACTGACTGAAACTGTGGGAGGTCACATCTAACTGACATGCCCCAATCTGACCTAATCAAGGTACAACTTGTAACTAGTTGGAAGGGTTTCAGTGCGGTGCCACGGGTACTAACACTGGTTGTGTGGATCCACTGAACTGGTATCCTAAATGAATAAGGAGTAACCCTATACTGGCAGGAAACTCATGTGATACTTGTCAATCCTAAACTGGTAGGAAGACAACTCAAACCTATGCTGGCTACGTAGTTCTGTAACTCATAGATTGGTACTAAGGGTCAGACCCTAGGCTGGCAGGAATGCCCCCATCCCTGGGTTCTCCCGGTGCTAAATCCTACTCCCAACTGAAAGACACTGAATTACTAACTGGTGTGTGCACTAATTACTAATAACTTATAAGCTCAGGTCATGGTATTCTGAAAATAATAGTGCATATGGATTATGAGGTAATTATTAATATGTAAATTAATACTGGAATTGAAACTAGACTAAGTTAACTGAATATGATACTAACTGAATGATAAGGCTCATGGTTTATCTAAAACCATTCTGAATATACAGAAAACTATGTAAACAGCTAAATTTTGGGTATTCATAACCCCCAAGACTAAACGGCAATAACAATAAGGAAACATGAAAACATTTAAAACCATGATAAGTAAGCATTATTCAAAGAAGCCATCACTTGAGCATTTCATCAAACACATGGATATTAATACTTTAACATGGGGAAAGACATCAAACACATGGGGATCATGAACTTGAACATGAAAATATCTTAAACATGGGTGCATAGCATGATTACATAACTAAAATCATGAATTGGGGAATTTACAAGAAATTCTCTTGAAATAGGACATGGGCGTTTCATCAAAGCATGTAAGTATCATAGCTTGAACATAAGGATGTCTTAAACACGAGGGAACAATAGAGTTACATGGCAAAATTTATATCATGAGAATTCATCTTGAAACTAGTTGAACATGATATGGGAATTTCAACAAACATGTGGAAAGCATAAATTTAAAACATGGGAATGTTGCTAAAAATCATAAACTTAGGATCCATCATTGAATTGACTTTAATTAGCATGGGGAAACTCAAATTCATGGCATGAGGAATTCAAAATCTTGCATGGAATCACACATGAGCTGAATTGAATTAAAAACATCATGAAAACATGAAATTCAATCTTTCCTTGAACATACAAAATAACATGATTCATTTTATAATTGAAAGAAAAAGGGTTTTGGACTCCATGGGTGAAAGAGGACCCATGGATGAGCTCCCAAATACCTTAATTCGATGGATTATTGAAGAAATCATGAATTTGAAGATTGAATCCTTGTGTTCTTGAGAGAAAAAGCTTGAACCTTGCTCATGGGAAAGTATGAGGGTTTCTTGAGAGAAATCTTGAAGAACATGGGCAAATAATACCCTATTGAATGATTTAAATCGTCCCTTGGATTTTTGGGGTTAAGGGGAAAGGACCAAAGTGCCCCTTGACTCTTAAGGAGTTTAAAACAGTTGAGGAATGGACAAGGCACCACCCCCTTTAGCTTGGGGAAGTAGATCCCGCAGCGCCTCTTTTATCCCGATGCAATAACTCGGGTGGCGTGGGCATATCGCCTCGGCTTACAGCCTCACACGAAAATGGTTGTAACTTTTTGCTCGGGTATCGGATTTAGGAGAAATTGGTATTATTGAAAAGATGATTCAATTATATATAATTTGGTGGGTCCTAAACGGAAAAATTCAATGTATATCAAAAGTTATACATGTTTAAAGTAGATCCTTGTAGAATTGAATATCAAATTTTGGATGAATCAAATGATCTTTGCTCAACTTTGTTCTAAGTCATTGCTATGAACATTTTTCACCTCAAAATCACATCCAACACGAGAATAAAGATCATGAAAATTATATTCACATGGAAATCCTTTGGATTTTAACTTATACACGTAAGAACGACGGTTTAAAAACTAGTCTGAAAATATGGGGTCGTACATTTTCTTTCCCTTCGGAACATTCATCCTCGAATGAGACTAGTTAGACTGAGAGTACTGTATGAAGGTAACTGAGATCATATTTTGTACATGCATGACTAAAAATATGATTTCATAACTGAATCTGAGCATAATACATGAACTAAACTTATTTCATAAATACATGCAATGACATAAGAAAGGTCATATGGCTAAGATAGAAAAGACAGAGTCAACTTATGAGTAACCATTACTTCAAGCTAGATCTTATTTCGTGAAGAAAAGATAAAAGATTTAGGATACTAATACTCGGGGTGTTACATCTTCCCCTTGGGATACTTCGTCCCCCGAATGATACTAACTTGGCTGAAATACTAAGGAAAGACTGAGACGATGCATGAGACACTTACGGATTGAATCATGACTAAATATATGGAATTTAAAACTAATGCATATGCATAAACTGAGTTGAATTCGAAATTTGCATGGTCGTGAATTACCTCATGAATAGGAAAGATGGAAAACCATAGGAACTTGTTTGTCTAACCGCTAAACTGAATTACTAGCTATATGGACTGAATCATACTGAAAGCTTATACTCAACTATACACTCCACTTGTACACAAACATGATATTCAAGCCTATCTTCATAACCACACATGAACTTAGGGAAAACAACCACAAAAGCATCTTTCTCATATACTTTAAACCTCTATCCTTAAAACTTTCATGCACTAGCCCAACAAAACACTCATAGAATTTCAACTAATCATGACATAAGGAGAGGTCACTGAAAGGTTAGAGCATAAGGACTTGAAATATGAAAAAATAACTTTGAAGCTCAACTAAGTCTTGAGGAATAAATAATAAATGACATGAATTCATCAGAGAGGTCTGAACTGAGGACATACATGATATAAATCTGAATTTTGTTGATCATTAAAAGTATGGCATGGGTACTGAAACTGGACATACTATAAAGCATGAATACATGAGTCATGGGTTGCATGACCTGAGTTTAGATTTCATGATTTCATAGAACACGATTCATACTACTGAGTGAACTGGAACTCCTCATACTTGGAACCGGAAGCATACGTGATTATATGAAAATTGCATGAATATGAGCTATGATCATGGAGCTGACTTGGTTACTTGTTCTATCATCTCTCCCTTAGCCTTAAGCCATCATTCTAAGTTTGTGGACTACTTAATAAACTCTAACTGAACTGCAACCACTTTACTCAAGAGATCGGGATATAACGATACACATAATACTAAACTCCCATAGAATAGACTACCCTTAACTTTCTCTAGCTTCTGCAATCATCATCACATACTTACACTTTTCTCGACACATACTTTAAAACTTAGAAATAATGCAATCCCATCAACTCAAGTACACTTCTAGATCATAAACACATCATCATACTTAATTTCAAATCAATAAACTTAAATTCTTGAATATACTATTCAAGCCAACTGATTCACCTTTCGTACAACTAGCCCCATAAATACATAATTTGCTCAATCTAAATAACACTATCCCAACTCTACAACTGCTAAACTTCTGGGTCATGATTCTAACTCTAGATCATATGCTATCATAGGATTCTAGGGAGGGATCTAAGAGCACATTTGACTTTGGCTCAATGCATAATTTTTATGAACATGAATGGAATTTTTCAAACTTTAGAAAATACGAGCACTGATGGGATACTCTTGAGCCTGCATACAATCCCATAACTGTCTGTGGGGACTGTCTGAGAAAACTCTGTCTGTTGGGAATTGAGCTTAAATGTTTATGTTGCCTCAAAACTAAGGCAGAGTTGGCATGAATAGAGCAATATGAGAATCTCTATAATTTTCTTAGAGAACACTTCTACTGCACGATCTGAGACTTAAAAGAGGGGAAATATTTCGTAAATTCCCTGTAGCCTCGCAAAGAAAAGTACAGACGTCTCTTTACCATTCCATAAGACTCTATTAGACACGGCTTCATAGACACCCTAGGATACTTGAACTCTGTGCTCTGATACCATGTTTGTAATACCTGAGAGTACACCCTAGATGCCACATAGTTCTTGGAACCACAAGTGATCCCAAGCTAACCCATGAACTGGCATACTGTTAAGCAACTGAATTACAATAAAATAAATGGCTATTCTTTTGTGCAGAAATATAATCATAAAAAATCTAAGAAAAATTATATTACTGATACACTTTATAATCTAATGAAATTGAGGAGAAAATTGAAATTTACATGACTGACTCTGACTGACATCTATGAACCCTATACTATACTGACTTTAGGTAGTTGTGTCATGCCTCCAACTACCACTAATCAATACTTAAGAATAAATAAAACATAGTACATGAATTAAATCTGATTGAAGTTCCCAAAATAGGAGAACTCTTCACCAGCTGGATGGAAGCTGCAACTATCTGATTATGGTGCAAAAGCTATAACTAGTACCCACATTATAAGACAATATAGCACATAGACATATATGTGGATCAGTACTTCTAGAATATACTGAGTATGCAGGGGTGAATGTAATAAGTAAAACTGATTTCATACATAATCTTAAAACATGCATGACTAGGTGTAAGTAGACTCACCAATACACTGAAATAAACTGAAAGTTGAAGTATCTTAAAACATGCATAACAAGCATAATCAGATAAGATGGTGAATCACTACACTTAGTTTCTTACAACTTTACTTCTATAATATATGTAGAACTGGAGCTAAAAAATAGTAAAACGTTGGTACTATATGAATATTGGGTCTAAAACTACACGGCGGAGACTAACATAACTCGAGGATATGAATATACTATCATACTGAGCAAGAATGCATAAACATACAAAACCAAATGTAATATATACTAAACTTATCTAATTAATTGAATGACAGATAGCTGAATACTGGTCATGGAGGACTGAACTTAACTTAGTCTGAATAACTACACTGACAACTGTAGAGTATTGTGCCTACGAGATAAGGACTAACTGAATAATGGGATAACTAAACATGAACACATGAAACTGTAAAATCTGAGAATGCAAGACCAAGCATATAACATGATACTAAAATAATTTGTAAACTGAAGTACTGAAATACAGATACTAAATAACTGATAACTGCATGCTATGGTCAAGCAAACCTGAAACTAAATTATACTGATTAACTGACTTAAACTGTGGGAGGTCTCATCTAACCAACATTCCCCAATCTGAGCTAATTAGGGTCTAACCTGTAACCCCAGTTGGAAGGGTGTCAGTACCGTGCCATGGGTACTAAAACTGACTGTGTGGATCTACTAAACTGGTGTCCCGATGGACTAAGGAGTAATTCTATACTAGCAGGAAACTCATGAGATATGTGTCAACCCTAAACTGGTAGGAAGACATCTCAAACCTTCACTGTCTACGTAGTTCTGTAACTCAAGGATTGCTACTAAGGTTCAAACCCTATGCTGGTAGGAATGCTCCCATCCCTGGGTCCACTCAAGTGTTAAATCCTACTCCTCACTGAAAGACACTGAATTACTAACTGTGTGTGCACTGATAACTAATAACTGATAAGCTCAGGTTATGGTATTCTAAAATAACAGTGCATATAGCTTCTGAGGTAATTATTAATGTGCAAATTGATACTGGAACTGAAACTGGACTAAATTTAACTAAATATGATACTAACTGAATAACAAGGCTCATGATTTATCTAAAACCATTCGAAAGATATTGAAAACTATGCAAACAACTAAATTTCAGGATTTAATAACCCCCAGGACTCAGCAGCAAAAACAATAAGGACACATGAAAACATTTAAAACCATGATAAGTAAGCATTATTTAAAGAAATCCATCATTTGGGCATTTCATCAAAAACATGGAGATTAATACTTTAACATGTGACAATTCATCAAACACATGGAGATCATGAACTTGAACATGGGAATATCTTAAACATGGAAACATAGCGTGATTACATAAATAAAATCATGAATTGGGGAATTTACATGAAATTCGCATGAAATAAGACATGGGCGTTTCATCAAAACATGTAAGTATCATAGCTTGAACATAAGGATGTCTTAAACATAAGGAAACAATAGAGTTACATGGAAAAATTTATACTGTGGCGATTCATCTTGAAACTAGTTGAACATGATATGGGAATCCCACCAAACATGTGGAAAGCATGAATTTAAAGCATGGGAATGTTGCTAAAAATCATAAACTTAGGATCTATCATTGAATTCACTTGAATTAGCATGGGGAAACTAAAATTCATGGCATGAGGAATTCAAAATCTTGCATGGAATTACACATGTGATAAATTGAATTAGAAACATCATGAAAACATGAAAATCAATCTTTTCTTGAACTTAAAAAATAACATGATTCATTCTTTAATTGAAAGAAAAGGGATTTTTGGCTCCATGGGTGAAAGAGGACTCATGGATTAACACCCACATACCTTAATTTGATGGATTATTAAGGAAATTATGAATTTGAAGCTTGAATCCTTGTGTTCTAGAGAGGAAAAGCTTGAACCTTGTTCATGGGAAAGTATGAGGGTTTCTTGAGAGTAAATCTTGAAGAATATGGGCAAATAAATCCCTATTGGATGCTTTAAATCATCCCTTGGACGTTTGGGGTTTGGGGGGAAAGGACTAAAGTGCCCCTTGAACCTTAAAGAGTTTAAAACAGCTGGGGAATGGACAAGGCACCGCCTCCTTTAGCCTGAGTGAGTAGAGCCCGTGGCGCCTTGCCTATCCTGATGCAATAAGCCGAGCGGCGTGGGCATATTACCTTGGCTTGCTGCCTCTCATGAAAATGGTTATAACTTTTCTCTCGGGTATCAGATTTAGGCATAATTTATATCGTTGGAAAGCTTATTCGATCAACTATAATTTGGTGGGTCTTGAGCTGAAAAATTCTATGTATAGCAAAAGTTATACACGTTTAAAGTAGATCTTTGTAGAATCAAATACCAAATTTTGGATGAATCAATTGATCGTACCTCGAAATCACATCAAACATGAGGATAAATATCATTAAACTTATATTCACATGGGAATCATTTGGATTATAACTTAGACACGTAGTAACGATGGTTCAAAGACTAGTCCAAAAATGCGGGGTCTTACACCCATGAGTCGTACCATGGATAGAATGTCCAAAACTCGAGAAATTTTGCAAGGGCCAAGATTTAGGGTGTTTCAATTTTGCAGATAAATAGACAAAGTTTCTGTATATTATGAGAGAAGGCAATCAGTTAGCAAATTACCTAGCAAATCTACAAATAGACAAAGGTAATTGTACTTTTTTGCATTTTCAGAGCATGGAAACAACAGGAAAGAAAATTATCAATAGTAATAAGTTAAGTTCCCATATTTAAGAGAATCACCTATCAGGAGATAATAGGGCAGAGTATGCTAAAGTACAAGTTTGTTCACTTGACAAATATTTACATAACCATAAGGGTTTTAGAAAAAGTGAATTGCTATCTAGCTTACACTACTTCATCCATCAAAAAGGACTTCGTAAAATGGGAAATATCTAAGATTAAATTAGAAATTGAAAATCTAGAAAATGCTCATATCACTATAGGGTGGAGTTGTCACGTGCACTCAACTTCTGCTCCAACTACCATGTATTATTTATTAGAGATTTACCAAACAAAGAAAAAGGTTAGAGAATTGAAGCTTACCCAATGACACGAAACATTAACCATAGATGGGATCCCTTAGCACACTAAAGAAAGTAGATCCACCCATTGGAGAACACAGATCTGAAGCAAGCAAAAATTAGAGAAGGAAAGTGAAAGAAGCAAAAACAAAATACTATAGTGCATTTACTCTTGAAAGCTAATTTATCAGCAAATTGAGCAAAGAAGGGGATAAAATTGATAGCCCAAAGCAGAACAGGGAGGAGTCCAGTGTTGAAGTACGGTGACAACATATCTCAGGTGTGAGGGGAAGCAGAAATGCTAGGATAGATATGGGAATAGAAAACCCTCACTTTATTTTATATGTAATAAGGGGTAGCGGGTTGGGATGCCGAGTTAGGCTAGGAGGTTGGAAATTGTTAGGTGTTTGTTTTCTATTTGGGTTGTTTGACCTATGTTTTGGATTCTCTGATTTTGCTTAATTAATAAAAGTCCATAATTTGTTTAAAAAAAAAAAGTTACTCCTAGTGTTTAATTGAATATTTTTATTAGCATTAATACTGGTTTGATCTTTATTTGAGTTATTAAACTAATTTGACTATTATGGACACGTAATTTTATCCCTCTCAAGAGTGAACTTTTACTCGTTTACCCTCATCTTACCATGTACCTTACCCCATGTGATGATCCCTTCACAAAAATATAAAATAACAAAAGTCCTAACAAATTAACAACCCACCCAAACAAAATTAAGCACCTCACCACCCCCTTCCCCCATACCTCTAGACCCCCTACCCTACCCCACTTATGTTTTTCCCACTAATACATATGCACTCATCTTCACTATATACACACGAGAAAATGCACAGAGAGGAACCCATAACCCGTAACAAAAAGGGGAATCCATACGTACCCACACAAAGAATTCAAGGACAAAATTCACACACAATAACATACATAATCCCACCGCCATACACACATAAAACCATTGACACACAATAATGGATTAAAGGGGAAAAACCAGTTAATAGAAGAAAGATGGGGGGCAGAGGATGATCGGAAAATGGAAAGAAATTGAGAGAGAAAATAATGAGGAGAAAAATCAAGCAAAAATCACCAGAGTTCACTGTTCCGGTGAACCATCTCTGGTGTCGATCCCCTAACCCCCCCCCCCCCCTTTTCGACCAAAAATTGACCACTCATAATTGATTCCAGTGAAATCCCACTGAAATAACATTGGAACCCTAGTAAATCATCGAAACCAGCCACACCTATACTCAATCGAGCTCACCGGAGCTCCGACGAAATAGAAGCGACCAATCCATTTTTGATTCCGTGAGACTCGTTTAAGGTAGTTTGAAATTTGTAAACTTGGGGTCCTATCAGGATATTATTGGTGGTTTAAGGCTATTCGGAATTGAGATTTCTGATATTGAGTTTTTTGCTGGTTGTTGAGGTTCTATTGGAGATCTCAATTTGTGGTTTTAGTCAAAAGGAGAAATTTCAATTGAAAACGACGTTAAGGTCTATTTCTCATCTCATTCTCAATTAATTTTAAGTTTTGAATAATTTGTGTGATGAATTCATGTTACGTGAAGTTTGTTTTGTGTGATGTTATGATGTCTGAATTATGAATGTTGGTTGATGTTGGATTTAGATTTTTGAAGATTCAAATGGATGATTGTGGATTAAGCCAATCATTGATTAAGGATAAAGTTGGTGGTGGGGATTGAAAAGTGATAAAAATGACTATAGGCTTGGATTGGTTCATTGATTGACTTGATTTGAAATGGATGTTAATTTTCTCGAACTCTGTAGTATCATGTGTTAGGTCATCAAATAGATAGGAAAACGTAGGGGTAGGCAAATTTACAGAATGGGGATTTTTGAATGTTTGAAATATTTGTTGAATGGTTTTGATTTTCTTGCATTGAAAGAATACATTCATTTAGCCGGGGAATGACCCAAGGCCATTTGTGTTTATTCATCGAAAAATGACCCGAAGTATCTTGTATGCGAAGGACGTTTGTGATGAAGGTCCGAGGCATCGGGTAGAATATAGTTCAGGGTTAGTATAGGTTAGTGTAGGTTTATTTGAGTATTTTTATTTCGGACTATAATAATTGGATTAGACACTATTTTTTGGACTTGTTTTGTGTGGTTTGTTTGTTTGATTGTTTTGTGTATTTTATGTGGTCTATTCACTTCATAGCATTAGATTAGCCGATACAAGTCAAGAAATGATCGTGCTAGATTAACGGGATCGAGGGATGTCTAACACCTTCCCCTCGATCAACGAAATTCCTTAAACAAAATCTCTATTCATGGATCAATTATTAGAGTCAACCATTTTTGAAAAAGAATTTTCAAAGGTGACTTGACACAGTCGATTTATGCCAAGTGGCGACTCTGAGTTTAAACGTTACAATCCTTTTTGAATTTTTGTTTCTTTTTGTCACTTAATAATAAAACCCTTTTTGTACTTAAGATATATCTTTTTTGGTAAAAAAAAAGGGTGTGACAGCTCTCCTAACTTAAGTCTTGACTCTTATAAAATGCACTTTGTAGTCGAGTTCATTCCACTTAACCCTTAGGAGAAACACTTCCTTGTTGATATTCAAATTTCGCTTGTTAGGTGATTCACTCCCTAACTTAAGCCTTGACTCCTAGAAAATGCACTTTCTAGTCGAGTTCATTCCACTTGACCCTTAGGATACACACTTCCTTGTTGGTATTCAAGTTTTGCTTTCTAGGTGATTCACTTCTTAACTTAAGCCCTGACTCCTAGAAAATGCACTTTCTAGTTGAGTTCATTCCCCTTGACCCTTAGGAAACACACTTCCTTGTTGGTATTCAAGTTTCGCTTGTTAGGTGGTTCAGTCCCAAACTTAAGCCTTGACTCCTAGAAAATGCATTTTATAGCCAAGTCATTACACTTGACTCTTAAGAGACACACTTCCTTGTATGGGTAATTCAATTTTGGCTTGCTAGGCGACACACCTCCTAACTTAAGCCTTTACTGCTAGAAGATGCCCTTTCTGGTCAAGTCCTTCCATGCAACCCCTAGGAGATGCACCTCCTTAACTGAGTAATAAATGTTTCATTTATTAGGTGATACACTTCTTAAATTGAACCTTCACTCCTAGAAGACGCATTTTCTAGCCGAGTCATTCCACTTAACCCTTTAGGAGACACACTTCCTTATTAGGATATTTTAATTTTCATGTGTCAGGTGACACACTTCCTAACTTAAACCTTTATCTCTTAAAAATGCACTTTATAGTTAGAGTTCCTCACTCTAATTTTAGGAAACGCACTTCCTAGTCTTGGTCATTTAGTTTTATCCTCAAGAGATGAATTCATTGATCAGAGTCTTGAGTCACTTTTGGATTATGCATTTTGCAAGTAATTGTGGTTGGGTTTGACACTCACAAAAGTTTTCTGATGATAAGTTTGGGCAAAAATTTAATTGATGTTATTAGAAGCAACATTTTAGGACTCTCTTGAAAAATGAGACTTTATTTTTTACAAGTGAGATCCCTTTTATCATAACCTCTGTTTAGGATAATCTTCTTTCTAGTTTTGATGTGATTTCAGGAGCCCACCTGTAGAACAGGGTGATGAAATTGAAAGTCAACATATTGATGAAATCAAAACTCATGAGCCCGCCTGTAGAATAGGTTAAATAAATTAAAAGTCAAGCAACAAGGTGAATAAATTGAAAGTCAAGCAACAAGGTGAAGAAATTGAAAGTCAAGCAAAGAGGTGAAGAAATTCAAAGTCAAAAAATTAAAGAAATAGCAAGTCAGGAACCCACCTGGAGCACAGGGTGAAGAAATTGAAATCCAAGCAACAAGGTGATGGAATTAAAAGTCAGGAACCCACCTGAAGAACAAGGTGAAGAAATTAAAAATCAAGCAACAAGGTTAAGAGATTGAAAGTCAAGCAACAGGTGAAGTAATTGAAAGTCAATAAAGTGAGGAAATTATAAGTCGTGAGCCCGTCCAAAGAACAGGGTGATGAAATTGAAAATCAAAAGATTAAAAAATAGAAAGTCAGGAGCCCTCCTAGAGAACAGGGTGATGAAATTGAAAGTCAAGCAACAAGGTGAAGAAATTATAAATCAGAAGCACGCTTGAAGAATAGAGTGAAGATTTTCAAATTCGGGATCAAGGTTCAGAAGTACCACCGACAGAATATGGTCAATTTGTGAGTTCATCTCCAACATCAAATTTTGTATGAAGAAAGAATCTATTCTCAAGTTCAACCCAAAGAAGATCAGATCTTTTGTTAATTTGGAAAGCATCAGAAACTCAAGTCAAGAGCCCAAAGAAGTTGCATAGATAGGACTTTTGTAAATTTTTATCTTTTAACTTGTAATTTTTATTTTTGATCTAATGACAGATCCGCGGACTAAAATCTCGACAGGACCTCACTCAGCTCTGTAACTAGGTATAGCCCCTCCCTTTGACAATCCTGGAACTCATGTGCCTTGACTCCCATATAAGGTGAGATAGGTAGAAGGCCCAAAGTCAAGACTCGATTGCCTTCCTTTCTTTCGTTTCTTTCTTTTGAAGAATAGTCGGGTTAAAATTTAATCTCGTTGTCTACTTTTTTGTCTGCAAACACTTTATGTTTATATTCAAAAAGGGACATGATGTAGACACCTAATTTTGTCCCTCCCAAAAGCCGAATTTTACCATTTTACCCAGTCTTACTATGTACCCTTAATCATATGATAAGTTCCACACAAGAAAACAACAAATTCATAACCATTTTTGACACCTCATCCTAACCACCTCAACCCTCTACCCCACATACCCCTACCCATCCCATATACCCCCTAACCCCACCCCATTGTCACATTTTTTCCTCCTTTTGCAATATAATAAAATATATGCTCACATACATAGTGGACTCACACAGAATTCATACCCACAAATAATATTCTCACACTCACTCACCCCTACAATACAATGCACACACATTATCACTACATATGTACACACACACCATAATTAGAATACAGGTACTCATGCAATGAGATGCTTCACACCCAGATTGAGATATATACACACACCTTACAGTGAAAAAAAATGGAGATACACACATAGAAACCTCACAAAAAGAGATAGATCCCTCTATATTTTTGCTCACATACACACATCATCAGGAAAACACACATCACCGGGAATTCAAACACTCTCTCACCATAAAACGCACACACACGCACACAGTGAGGAGAAAATCAAGAGAATGGATTGAGTTTGAGAGAGATCCGATGAAGAAACAGTAAAACCAGCTCAGTTTTTAAGTTTTTTCAGCAAAAGCTTCGTCAAAATCGGCTTTGGTTCATCAAATTGACCCACCCAGTCCTGAAATCCCCAAAAGTCTTGTTGTTTCTCTTGATTTATAAGAGAAATCCAACCAAACATCGTATTCCGGTATCCCATTATTCTAATATCGTCCATTTAGGCTGATTCCGGTGAAGTCTTGCCGGAAATCATCACACGGGTTCTCAGTTTTGTTTTGGATGTTTTGGTTTCGGACTGCTTGTCGATTTTTTGTGATTTTTGTTCAAGTTGTCGGAAAACAGAACAAAGGAAGTATATTGAGGTTCCTGCGGAGTTCGTTGTTAAGGTTTAAATTGAATTTTCTGGACGCAGTTCTATCTTCGGTTTATTGAAAGCTCTAATTGAGGTCCATTTTTTCTTGTCTTTGCTTTTATCTTGAATTTTAATTCTTTGTGGATGTAGATGATCAGTGTGCTTAGCATGTTTTGATTCCTTGTGGTGTGCATGTTGTTGATGTTTGATTTGGATTTTGAAACTCGACAGGGGAAGCTTTGAATTAATAATTGAGACTTTTAATCGACGATTGAAGATGAAACTGGGGTAGGAATTGAAATTGATAAAAGCGCATATTAGCTTGAGTTGATTAATTTATTGATTTGAAATATGTGTTAATTTGTCAAATCCGATAGTATCATGCTTTAGATCGAAATTCATAGGCAAATCTTAGGTCGGGTAGGCAATACTTAGGATTGTGGATTGTTCAGTGTTTGAATGTGTTGAATTGCCTTTATTTCACTGCACCTAAACTCTTTGTACACAATTGGCCGAGGAATTCCCCGAGGAAAATTGTATTTGTCACCGGGGAATGCCCCACGATACTTTGTACTCGGAAGATCAATCGTGATTAAGACCTGAGGCATCGGGTAAAGCATAGTGTAGGATAGTTAGAATAGTTTAGATTTTAATTTCAGCATTTTCATTTCGGTTTGGACTGGACACTATTTTTCGGACTTGTTTTATGTGGTTTGTGTGTTTGTTTGTTTTTGTGTGTTTTATGTGATTTATTCACTTCATAGCGTTAGATTAGCTGATACAAGTCAAGAAGCGATCGTACTAGAATCATGGGACTGAGGGGTGTCTAACACCTTCCCATTTTTCAACATACTTCCTTAATCGGAATCTCTGTTCACAGATCAATTTTTGAGAGTCAGATGATTTTGAAAAGGATTTTCAAAGGTGACTTGGCACACCAAATCTATGTCAAGTGGTGACTCTGAATTCAAGTTTTAAAATCCTTTTCGAAACACATTCTTGTCCTTTTAGTCACTTTTAATAATAAATCCCTTTTCAAACTAAAATCAATCTTTTTAGTTAAAAAAAGGGTGTGACAACCATTCAAAAAAATCTAAGTTTAAACTTGAAATAATATGTTTAAAGATAATGACAATAAAAAAGTTTAAGAAATATTTATAAATTATATCATAGTAAGTATTTAAAATGTAGAAATGTAATATCGAGTTGGTTTGGTTCGATATGAGCTCTTTTGTTAAAACCAAAACAATTATAGTCAAAAACAATTTCAACACCAAACCATTAGTCGGGGGGGTTTCCGGTTTGACTCGGTTTGGGGTTTGGTACGGTTGGTTGTTCGATTTTGTTCACCCCTACTTTCAAGAGAGTGAGCGCTCTCTCTATGCTACATCATCAAATAAGGGTGTTTTTAGTCTATATTTAAATAGTTTAGGGGTTAATAATACCTCTTAAAAGGTAAAGTGTGTAGTTGAAACATGATTATAGTTAAAGGGTGCCTATACCTTTTCCCTTTTATCAAGTGATAACGATGTAAATCATTAACATTAGCAAGATATGGTACAAATCATTAAAAGGAACATATATATTAGGTCTGCATTGAAAAATAAAAACAATGTCACGCAATTGAATAGCATAAGTATATAATTTGGACAAAATCAAGAAACACCATGTACCTTTTGAAAAGGTTTCTTATTGCATCTATATATACTATCTGACTGATTTTCATCTTTAATCCTCCATATATGTAAATCATATATAGGCAACTCCATTTCTAAACAATATCAATAACATATTCGGTATGATTTTACAAAACACAAGTATGGTCAAACCTTACCCATACCTTGTGTGAAATAGAAAGACCTGCTTCTTGATAAATCCTCCACCAGTATATGCAATTCTATTGTTTGGTGAATAATATAATCTCGGCTTGCTATAGAAAACTAAGACCGTGGATGAATATAGTACAAAAGGCATTCATTCGAGTTTTAGACAAGACAATCCAAACTCTAAATCTCCATCAAATTAAAGTCCTTAGATTTACTAAGAGACATCGATATTCCACCATCATTATCAAGAGAAACAAACTCTAACTTCGCGGGCCTTCCCCAACCAAAATTAGCAGCATATAAGTCATGCTTTGGAGATCCAGCAACTGAAAAACATCGATTTCCATCTATGTTGCTAAATTGTCTAAATCAGCTACCATTCAGGATCCATTCATCATCCTTCATTCTTTTCTGAATGGCTTCTCCAATTATTTCGGCACTAATAATAAAGCCTTCCTTTCCAGCTAAGTCAACATGTCGTGTTGCTACTAGGCATGCCACTAGGCAATTCCCAAAATAAGAATGAGGAAGTGGTGGATTGAATCGCGTTCTGCAATCAACTGCACATGCGAATAACTCCGTTAAATTATCATCTATGATATCTTCTTGAATCGCGTTCTCTGATTTTATCAAGCAAGTCCATAAGCACACGTTACGCTGAAAGATGTTACATGAGTTAAGAGTATTACTCCGTTGTCTTGACAATATTAAATTCTTAAGTTTCCCAATATCATCTCGTCTTAAAGTGAACGTACCTCGAACCCTGTTATCAGGAGGAGTCACAATGTCACACATTTCTAGATTTTGTACTTTAGTTTCTTCCCATATGGACATCCCGTGTCCATATGGGTCTTTGATTACGGACCTATCATAAAATGGAATGAATTCATTCGATAAAAATTGCTCATGTCCACCAAATTTCTGGAGAGCCCATGCCCTAATGAACCCTACTATTGTAGCTCCATCATCAGCAACATGATGGTTCGTGAAACCAATGGATACACAAAGATTCGGAAAAAGTGTCACTTGAATGGCTAAGACCGGGGCTAATTGGAACCCCAGAGCACCTTAGGTTTCGCCTATGCTAATTAAAGTTACGGAAGTAGTATATATTTGGATTTATTTGATTAATTTATTAATTATCATAAAATTAGATTTAGATATCCACCAAAATATTATAAATATTGTTTAAATGAATAACGTACAAAAACCACAACAATATAAAGAATGAAAACAAATAATAGCTGAAAAACGTAAAGAATTAAAAATAAGGATAGAAAGATTACAGCATAACATAATTGCTGAAGTTAGCAAAAACTCAATAAATGCACAAAAAGAAGAAATATCAAATTTAGAATCTACAATAGATAGTCTAGAATATATATATATATATATATATATATATATATATATATATATATATATATATATATATATATCAACATAACCTATATACATTTAAATAAAATGAACAAAGAAGAATTTATAATAGATGAAAAAACATATGAAAATCACGAAGAATTAAAAATAAAAATAGTATTTTCTAATTTAGGAAGGAGATATAAGAAAATAGGTGAACATTTATATTTAATGTTAGAAAAAAAAAATTAAAATTAGAAGATAAGTTGGCAGTCATGGTAAGAATAGAAAGAGAAAACGAAGAGATAGACAGAAAAAAGGAAATAGATAAAATAAAACAACAAAACACAAAAGAAATACGAAAAATAGAAGAAATCAAAAATAGTAGGATTGCTGAATTAGAAAAAGAACTAAAAATGCTAAAAGATTTGTATGAAAAAAGACAGAAAAAAAGAAGAAAAAGATAAAGAACAAAAATTATTAATTGAGATAAATCAATTTAAAGAAAAATTAGAAATAAAAAATAAAGAACCAGAAACCAGTGAATTAGAAATAAATGCAATAGATGCTGAATAAACAGATAATTATGATTCGAAAGATAGTGAAACATATACAAAAATTCTAGAAAACATAGGAAAACTAGAAATTAATGAAAAACAAGAAGTAATTAATAAATAAAATCTAGAACTAATAAATACAGAAGTAAATACTCTAGATAAAAATATAATACCTAATACATCAGAAATAAGAAAATCAACCTATAATTATAAAAATAAGTTTAAAAGATATGATCCAAAGAATGAATATAATAAATGGACACCAAAATAAATAATTAATTACAACTTTTTAGATTTAGACTGTGTAATAGACACAAATAAAATAATACAACTATGGGTAGGATACATGTCAAAACAATTATTAGATAATAAAATAGATACAACAAACACACCAGAATATATAGAAAAGACATTAATAGGAACAGTAAAATTATGGTTTTTAAACCTAGCCAAAGCAAGTAAAAAAGTATTAAGATCTGATAATAAAACAGAAGGAACATCAATACCTACTAAAATACTACCAACAAAAATATTGAAAAAATATGAAATAGATATAAGAGAAGAATTTAGTAGTATAACAACAAAAGAAGAAGAGCAAAATAAAGAGAAAGATACGAATAGAAATTTAATGTTAAAATTAGCAATATGTAATATGTGCTATTTAGATGAGTATACATGTGCATTTAAAGAATATTATTATAAAAGAACATATAATATAGAAGAAAGTAAAGAAATAAGAAGATTATATTTTAGTAAATTACCTGAACCATTTAGTTCAAAAATAATAAAGAATTGGGATGAAGTAAAAATAGTAGATAGCCTAGGAGCAAGAATAAAATTTTTACAACAATGATATAGAAATCTATTTGAAAAATATAGAGAAGAAATAAAAATGTAAAAAATATTAATAAGAAATTTAGCATGTTGCAAAGATAAAATAACACCTCAATTTGGATGTGAGAAAAGATATTATAAGAAAAGAAACAGACATAAGAAATATAAGAAATACAAAAAATCAATATATAAATATAAGAAACCAAGAAAAAGATATTATGTAAAAAATTATAAACATAAAAGACCATATAGAAAAAAGAAATCTATAATAGAATGTACTTGTTATAATTGTGGAAAACTAGGACATTTAGCTAGAGATTGTAAATTACCAAAAAAAAAAACAAAAAAGAAACAAATATCAGAAATAAAAATAGAAAATATAGAATATATGCAGATAGATTATATAGATTATGAATTAGAAAGTGAAGATAGTATATATGAAATTTCGAAAAATGAAACAGATAATGAAATAGATAGTGAATTAGATGAATTAAATGACTGAAGAAGATATATAAAAATGAACCAAATAACTGAAGAAGATATAAAAATAATAACAAAGGAAGAATATTTAAATGAAGAAGGAATAGATCTTAAAATAATATTTGACGAAATAAAAAGAAAAGAGTTAGACTTAAGTGCAGAAAAAATATTTAAAATACCAACAATAAAAAATATATTTAGAAGAAAAAAGGAAGAATACTACGTAGTAAGTCAAAAAGAACATGTAATAGACTGTAGATATGTAAAAGGAAGAGCTAGTATACCATTAGTAACAAAAAGAATAATTAATAAAGAAATAAACGATATAAAAAGTAAAGACCCAATAAAATATGTACACCTTGGAGGAATAGAGATATTGATAAAAGCATGTTTTAGAGAAGGAATAGATACACCAATAGAATTATATTTAGCAGATGCTAGAATTATAAAACCTACAGAAAAAGGTATAATAACAACCATAAAAGAAAATTTAATATACCAAAAATTTAAATTTATAATTAGTGTGAATTATTCAGTAGCAATAATAGATAAAAATACAGATAAATCATTAGTATTATATTAGAAAATATCAAGAATAGAACTAACCCCAGGAAGTAAAATATTTACAGCAAGATGTAAAAATCTATATGTATTAACAACAAAATATAAAATAACGGGAAAAAATAAAATTAATAAAATACAAATAGAAAGTCTTTTTGAGCAATTTTGTAAAAACAATTGATAATAATGATTATAGTTACAAAAATATAGATATAGAAGAAGATTTAGAAATAATAAATGATAGAATAAGTACAATAAAAAGAATAGCTCATGAAAAACCAGAATCATCAAGCTCATCAAAAAGAACAAGTTATGAAACAACTTCAACAGTTAATTTAAATCAATATTATAAAACAGGAACAATAAATGAAAAAGAATATTTAATACTATTAAACACATGACAAGAAGAAAATTATATAGCAAAATATCTAGTAAAAAGTGAAGAAATAAAATCTAATAGTAATATATGCCCAGATCTACCAAGGAGTCTAATATAAAAAACAAAAATAGAATTTGAAATAAAGGAAGACATGCAAAAAACACACATAATATTAGGAATAAAATGGTTAGAACAAGTAAAATCATACAATATAGAACATACACAATTATCTATAACATATAATAAAGAAAGATTATTCATATAAAGAACTTTAACATGGTATGAAAATATATGTACTTATAAAAATAATAGTAGAAAGATATTATAATAGGTATTATATACCTATGATAGATACAGGAGTAGAAGAAAACTTATGTAGATACAATTGTTTACCAGAAAGTAAATGGGATAAATTAAAAACACCAATAGTAGTCAAAGGCTTTAATAATGAAGGAAGCTTAATTACATATAAAGCTAAAAATGTAAAAATACAGATATGGGATAAAATAATAACAGTAAGTGAAATCTATAATTATGAACTAACATCAAAAGATATGCTTTTAGGAATGCCATTTTTAGATAAATTATACCCACATATAATAACTAAAATAGATTGGTGGTTTACAACACCATGTAAACAAAAAGTAAGAGCAAAAAGAGTTATTAATAAAATAAGAAAGAAAAATGATTGGATAGGAGAAAGTGAAAAAATTACACAAAAGTTAGAAAATATAAAAAATATAGAAGACACAGTAGAACTAGTTGTATTTTCGATTAATAAAAAAGAAATAACTATATTTTCAATAGATAAGGTAGAAATAATAAAGAAAAAATTAAGACAATTATATAGTGAAGATCCATTAAAAGAATGGGAAAAACATAAAACTACTATAAAAATTGAATTAATAGATAAAAATAGCATAATAACTCAAAAACCATTAACATATAATTTTGAAGATTTAAAAGAATTTAAAATGCATATAGATGAATTATTAGAAAAACAGTATATACAAAAAAACAATACTAAACATAATAGTCCAACATTTATAGTAAATAAACGTAGTGAACAAAAAAGAGGAAAAAGTAGAATGGTTATTGATTATAGAAACCTAAATGCAAAAACTATAACATATAATTATTCAATACCAAATAAGATATTAAAAATAAGACAAGGATATAATTATTTTAGTAAATTTGATTGTAAATCAGGATTTTACCACTTAAAGTTAGATGAAAATTCTAAGGAATTAACCGTATTTACGGTACCACAAGAATTTTATAAATGGAACGTATTTTCATTTGGATATAAAAATGCACCAGGTAGATATCAACATTTTATGGATAGTTATTTTAAACAATTACCTAATTGTATAGTATACATAGATGATATACTACTATATACAAAAACTAAAGAGGGACATTTAAAATTATTAAAATAATTTACAGAAATAATAGAAAAATTGAGAATAAGTTTAAGTGAAAAGAAAGCCGAAATTATGAAAAACCAGATAGAGTTTTTAGGAATACAAATAGATAAAAGTTGAGTAAAAATGCTACAACATATAGTACAAAAAATAACAAATTCAAACGAAGAATAAGATACAAAAAAAAAATTACAATCATTTTTAGGATTAGTAAACCAAGTAAAAGAATATATACCAAAATTAGCAGAAAACCTAAAGCCTTTACAGAAAAAAATAAAAAAGGATATAGAATATAATTACAATGAAGAAGATAAAAAATAAGTCCAGAAAATAATAATACTTTGTAAAGAATTTTCAAAATTACAATTCCCAGACGAAGATAAAAAATTTATATATATAGTAGAAGCAGATGCAAGTGAATATAGTTATGGAGGAATACTTAAATATAGGTACAAAAATAAAAAATTAGAAAATCATTGCAGATACTACTCAGGTACGTTTAATGAAACAGAAATAAAATGGGAAATAAATAGAAAGGAATTATGTTCATTATATAAATTTTTATTAGCATTTGAACCATATATTGTATATAATAAATTTATTGTGAGAACAGATAATACCCAGGTTCGATGGTGGTTAACAAAGAAAATACAAAATTCAGTTACAACGAAAGAGATTCGGAGACTAGTATTAAACATATTAAATTTTACATTTACAATTGAAGTAATTAGTACTAACAAAAATGTTATTGCAGATTACATATCAAGACAAAGCTACACAGACTGATATAATAGAAGATGATGCTTTAGAAAAGATACTCAAAACCCTAACTACGCTTTCAATGAAAGTGGACAGTGTGGGTAATGAAATAGAAAAGCTAAAGACTAATGAAGTTAAACTGAAGTCTAAAGCTTTAAATCAGCTAACTCAGCAATGCGCAGAGCTATGTCGATCAGAAGATATTAAAATTTCAGAGTTAAAAGGAGACGTTGGGACACTCCATAAAACCCATAACGTTTATCAATCTACAATTGCAGGTACAAGCAAAGGAGTTAGTGGACAAAGATATCAGAACATGAACATGAATAAGATATTTGAAAAACCATTTATACCAAAAATACAAGAAGACCTCTTGTACATACCCCCACAAATTACCACATATCGAGATAGTTTGAACAAAGATAAAAAAGCTTATAACCATATAGCCCGAGGATATATAGAAAATATCTACTAAGTACAAACTTTTCTAAACCTTAACCCCAGAGCTACAAATATCCAAGAACCAAACACAAACTATATAACCCAAAAATTGCAAGGTTACAACAAGCTAATCGCACTACTCAAAACCAATCTAAGCTTAATAAAAACATGTTTCGACTATGGACTATTAAATACCGTATATACCCAAGATGGAGAAGAACTAACAGCATAGAAGAATTACATAAAGTATTCACCACCTATAAAAGAGTAACCAAAGGAAACCTATTTTATATAAAGTTTTATACTGCACCAGCAGAGATATTATACGACGAGATCAAATCAGTTATACAAGTTGTAAAAATAGGATTAACAAGAGATATGATTATACCAGAAGATATTGTACAGTAGCCAGAGATACCCAAAATCGAGATACCTGATTTTTATACAAAAAAATGACTTATTGGATTAGCTACAATTATTCAAGAATTAGAAAATAATTACATCAATGTAAACCCAATATGGATCTATTATTCAGGAGACCATCAAATGATTTATTCAAATTCAAGAGAGCTACGACAAACTGATATGGAAGATGTTAAACAATGGATAATGATGTTACTTAACCCAGAAAAATAATCTACAGCAAGAGAAATTAAGAAAGGATTTATTTCAGACGGATTATTAATAAGATATTGCAAGATAATTGGACACAAATATCCAGACCATCAATGTTCGAGATGTAATGGAGAAGATAATATTATCCCAAAAGTTCAGCTAGAATAAAAATTCATCAACCAAGAAGATAAGAACGTCAGCTAGAAGATAAAAAGAAGACAGTGACGGAGCAATAATAGGAAAAGACAAAGCATTAAAAATAGAAAAATGACATATGAAGAAAAAGATAAACTTCTTACGTAAATTATTGTAAAGTTTTGTAGCCTTTTTGACTTTTCTTTTCATTTAATAGCCTTTTTGACTTTTTTAAATTTTTGTTAGCTTTAAGTCTTTTCTTCTCAGAATGTAAAGACTTTTTTGTAAAATAGATAGGATATGTGTAAAGTAGGAACAGTATAGAAATAAGATACACATTTTCTTTATCTTTCTTAGGATTATAAATAGAGAGCATTTTGCTCAGTTAGAAGGCAAGTCTTTATGTGTTGAAGCAAAAAGCCTCCTCCTTTGTAAATAAAAAACTTTTGAATATTTAATAAAATACCAGATATATTTTCAAGGAAAATCTATGGATAAACAAAGCCCAGAATTATCAAACCTACCAGAACAGGTATATTTATTTATGGTTATAATAGCTAAATTCATAAATTCCTGACAATCATGATATGATAAAATATGTTCATGTTAGTTACTTTATAGTAGAATTATTCGAAAAATAGCATGTTATGAAGTTTATTAGCAAAGTGGAAAAGGAGAAAAACCTCTAAGAACTATGCCATCCTAAAGGTGAAACCGGTGAGGCAAGAAAGCCGTGATAGGGGAGTAGCCAGAGTAGAGGTGTTGTTTAAGGAAAAAGTATCCAGATTACCATGCTAATAGTGACCGAAGAAAATGTTATTTAAGAATAATCTAGTATATAGTAATCTAAAATGATCATGTTTTGTTATGTGTATGATTGAAGGGAATATTTTGAAAAAACATCATATGAAAAATGAATACTTATTTATCTGACGAAATGGTAGATAAATTTAAAATACTTGTTTTGTATGTACTTAAGGATATAGAAATTGTAGATATAAGAAAAATCATATTGGAAAAAATATTTGATAAATATTTTATGACTAAAATAAATTACATACCTCACCTACCTAACTACTCTTATAAATACTTACATACCAAACCTACACATCAACCATGATAAATTACTTATATTTAGAATATTAGAAAATGGATATAAAAAATATACAATTAATAGAAAAATTAATGAAAACAAATTTAGAAGAATATATGAGAACCAAAGATATAAAATATATAGAATACCTTAATGAAAATATAGAGGAATTAATAAGATTAAAACAAACAACTAAAGAATATTATGAAAAAGCATCTAATTAACCTACCTAAATGACAGATAAATTTAAAGTACTAGTTTTATACATACTTAGAGATATAGAAATTATAGACGTAAAAAAAAAATATGGAAAAAAATATTTAACATTGAAGATAAAGAGTTAGATATAAATCAGATAGAAGACGAGTTAGGAGAAATATACTTAAGTGATGACAATCACTATTACTACCTAGATAATTATTCAGATGGATATTATACAGATTAAGAAATGCTAGAATATATTCAAAGAGTTAGGGAAAAAAAAGTTGGCTATATGAAGAAATTAATTATAGAAACCAGCTTAGAAAAGGAAGAGAACAATTAAAAGAAAGATTAATTTGGATAAATAAAATCATAAAACAATTAGAATTAAAAGACATTTTAGAATATAATTTAGACATAGAATTATTCATAGACGAAAAAGACAGGATAATTAATAAAATAGATAACCTAGAATTTGATATCAGATATAGTACAATTAGAATAAATTATTGCAAAAAAATTTGCAGTATCACAACTACTTTAGGATAAAATGATAGACTATGAGCATTTAAAATATTAGAGGCAAGATATGGAATAAATAAGATTAACAGAAATACTTATGAAAGAAAATTTAATTGAATATTTTAGAACAAAAGATATAGAATATTTAGAATACCTCCAAAATAATATACAAGAATTACAAAGACTAAGAGAAAAAACTAAAGAATATTACAGTAAAACATTTAATCAAATACTATCTAATCACCCCTCAAGATATGAACATTAATAAAATTAAAATAAATACACTAAAAATAAAAATGTCTAGAGAAGTTAAGAAATATCCACACACAAATAAAAATAGATCCATAAGAACTATAATAGATTTATTTATTACCTAAGTTATTCATACCTCCCTCCAAATGGTAACTAAGATAGCACCTCAATTTGGATGTGAAGAAAGATATTATAAGAAAAGAAAAAGACACTCATCAAAAACATATTAGTAATTTTTATATGTAATAATATGTAGTTTCATAGAATTGTTTCTTTATTTGTGATCAAAACAAGTTCTTTCTTCAT
The DNA here is from genome assembly GCA_030864225.1 of Capsicum baccatum var. pendulum. Taxonomy (NCBI): domain Eukaryota; kingdom Viridiplantae; phylum Streptophyta; class Magnoliopsida; order Solanales; family Solanaceae; genus Capsicum; species Capsicum baccatum. The sequence continues at coordinate 33,567,156 of CM061559.1, read as the reverse complement.
ATTATAATTGTAGTTTGTCTCATCAAAAAAAGTATTTCTAATTAAGTTTTCATCTATTTGAATTTTTAACTTGTGCCGATGTTACAATTGTGAGGACACTCAAGTTAGCATGGTACGACCCGTGCATAAGAGACTATGTTGATCATACTTGAATACTGCAGAAGTGCAAGAAGCACTCCATGTTAGAGGAATACCCCAACAATGTGGTTCTTGCAAGTAGGGGTGTTAAGTGGGTCGGACCGGGTCAATCCAGAATCGGTCCATTAAGTTTAGCCGGGTTATGGGTTGGGCTGGGCTGGGTTGGGTTGGGCTGGGTTGTAGTTATGTGGGCCGGGCCGGGTCTGGGTTCAATAGTAAAAATTTTAAAAACAACTTTGAACCGGCCCACTTAGCCCAACCCGGTCTAACCCACCTAAACCTGGTTAAAAATCTAATCAAACCCAGTCAGAAAGCAAATGAAAAAGTTTTTCCGAATATACACTATATATACCCACCTATATACATTTTAAATACGTTAAAAAATATATATACACTATATATATAGTATATACTACATTAGAATTTAACAAATAAATACACATATACACAATTACACCTATATACGTAACATTCAATATATACGACTATACGTATTACTTTAAATAAAACATATACAACAATATATATATACTACAATATACATATACTACAATATATATATATATATATATATATATATATACTAATTTATAAAATATATACACATGTATATGCTAAATATATACGTCAATAGAAGATATATACATATATATATATATACGTACCATTCAATATATACGTACTACTTTAAATAAAATTTACTAAAATATATATATACTACAATATATACACACACTATATATATAGTTATACACTAATTTATAAAACATATACACATGTATACGTTAAATATATACGTCAATAGAAGATATATACACATATATACGTAACATTCAATATATACGTACTACTTTAAATAAAATATACTACAATATATACATACTACAATATATAGACACACTTATAGCTATACACTAATTTATAAAATATATACACAAGTATACGTTAAATATATACGTCAATAGAAGATATATACACATATATACGTCCCATTCAATATATACGTACTACTTTAAATAAAGTATACTACAATATATATATACTACAATATATACACACACTATATATACAGATATACACTAATTTATAAAATATATACACATGTATACGTTAAATATATACGTCAATAGAAGATATATACACATATATACGTACCATTCAATATATACGTACAACTTTACATAAAATATACTACAATATACATATACTACAATATATATATATATATATACTAATTTATAAAATATATACACATGTATACGCTAAATATATACGTCAATAGAAGATATATACATATATATACGTACCATTCAATATATACGTACTACTTTAAGTAAAATTTACTAAAATATATATATACTACAATATATAGACACACGATATATATAGTTATACACTAATTTATAAGACATATACGCATGTATATGTTAAATATATACGTCAATAGAAGATATATACACATATATACGTAACATTCAATAGATACGTACTACTTTAAATAAAATATACTACAATATATAGACACACTATATATATAGTTATACACTAATTTATAAAATATATACACAAGTATACGTTAAATATATACGTCAATAGAAGATATATACACATATATACGTACCATTCAATATATACGTACTACTTTAAATAAAATATACTACAATATATATATACTACAATATATACACACACTATATATATAGTTATACACTAATTTATAAAATATATACACATGTATACTTTAAATATATACGTCAATAGAAGATATATACACATATATACGTACCATTCAATATATACGTACTACTTTACATAAAATATACTACAATATATAGACACACTATATATATATATATAGTCATACACTAATTTATAAAACATATACACATGTTTACGTTAAATATATACGTCAATAGAAGATATATACACATATATACGTACCATTCAATATATACGTACTACTTAAAATAAAATATACTACAATATGTATATACTACAATATATAGACACACTATATATATAGTTAAACACTAATTTATAAAACATATACACATGTATACATTAAATATATATGTCCATAGAATATATATACACATATATACGTACCATTCAATATATACGTACTACTTTAAACAAAATATACTACAATATATATACACTACAATATATACACACACTATATATATAGTTATACACTAATTTATAAAACATATACACATGTATTTGTTAAATATATACGTCAATAGAAGATATATACACATATGTACGAACCATTCAATATATACATACTACTTTAAATAAAATATACTACAATATATAGACACACTATATATATAGTTATACACTAATTTATAAAACATATACACATGTATAAGTTAAATATATACGTCTATAGAAGATATATACGTCAATAGAAGATATATAGACATATATACGTACCATTCAATATATACGTACTACTTTAAATAAAATATACTACAATATATACACACACACACTATATATATAGTTATACACGAATAAATAAAACATTTACACATGTATACGTTAAATATACATGTCTATAGAAGATATTCCTTGATTTCTTCATTCGGCTCTAATCCAATCTCTGAGGCAAACGAGAACATTCATTGCATTGCTTCCCAATGAATGTCGGTTTCCTCCAAGTTGTTGTCTTCCTTGACTAAAAGCGTTCTCTGATGCAATGGTTGACATTGGAACATTCAATATATCTCTAGCTAATCTTGAAAGCACAAGATGTTGTGTTTCATTAATCTTCCACCAATCCAACGTGTTGATCCATCGTCTGTGATCCTCTATCGACGATTGAAGATAATACTTAAGCTCTTCCCGATAAGTTGATGTGTAAGCTCCCTCATCGACACTATTCCAACAATTTAAATCATAAAAGTGATCAGAAAAACCACTATATGCCAGCCTTTTAGAAAATGATGGCTCCTCGGGAGGGTGAGGAGCGACAATTGGAGTGATATTTGTTGGTACGGCTAAATCAACAAAATCAACATAGTGATTATATAATTTATCTATGTATTCATTCGCATCACCCATAGTCGTTCACAAATCAGGTTGTACTTGTTGAGAAGCATTGTTAGTATTTATTTCTAAATTATTATAAATAATAGTACTAAAGTGGCACATAGTATTATATTTTATGCACGGATTAAGCATAGCACCAACCAAGTAAATAGGGGGAATCGAAAAAAATATTTTTTAAATTTAGTAAATATGGCACAAACAACATTTTTGTAACCTTTTTTATTTTTATATTCTTTGAGTAAAGCAGAAATATTGGCTATATATGTCAAAATACTACAAACAGTAGGATAATAAACACCGAAAAATTCAACCGTAGCTATCTAAAATTTTTCCAAAAACTTAACAAGATAATTAATTACAACCCAATCAGAATCATGTAACATACAATCAGCAGAATCAGCAAACGAACCACAATATTGGTTAAAAGATAGTGTAATAGGAACTCTATATTTATAACAAGTTTTTAAAAAATCATACGTAGCATTCCATCCAGTTTCATATTCTTCAGGCATCAATATCTGTGCAAGTCCATTTTGTTCACATTTATGTTTAAAGTCTCTAATTCTACTTCTACGATTATTTCCTTGAACAAAACCAATGGCAAGCCAATTTTTTGCAATATAAAACTCAAAAAACTCAAAACCATCTCTTACAATTAAATTTTATATATGACATGCATGTTTAATATGAAAAATTCCAGGTATCGGCGGAGATAGCTTAGATTTTAATTTTGTTATAGCAGTCTTGTTGTTAGAAGTATTATCAAAAGCAATGCATAAGATTTTATTTTCGATACCATAAAATTCTGCAACTTTAGCAATCGAATCAGCAATAAAATCTCCAGTATGTTTACGATCTTCATCATATAAAAAAGAAAGACAGCATTTTTGCATAATAAAACTACTATCTATCCAGTGACAAGTAATAGTTAAATAATTATTTTTATTTATAGAACACCCAAGATCAGAAGTTAGGGACATTCTACATTGAATATTTTTTAACAATGTTGACAAATAAAAATAATATTGTGAAAAACGTCTAAAAATATCGGTCCGACAAGTACTTCTAGGAATACCATTAAATATAGGATTATAAATTTCTTGAATATAATGAATAAAGGCATCAGAAGAAGGAAAACTAAAGGGCAAACAACCCACAACTACCATTTTAGATATTCCTTCCCGGTCCCTCAATTTATTATACTTCTTCATTACCTGACCGGTTGCTGGGTTCTTTCTAATTTGCGTTGGCCCACAAACATCCGCACCATCTCGTGCAATATTTAACTCTCTTTCGTGAGCATCACCTATATGTCTCATTAATGTACCTGTACCCCCTTGCTTGCCTCCGCTTTTATGCTTATATATTTATTGATAAATATTGCATTGCACCTCAGTATCTGATATACATTCAAAAAATTGTCATGCAATACTAGTTGTTTTACGAGCTCTTGGGGCAAGGGGAGGACGGGGAGGGAGATTAACCGATTCAGATCTAACGTTAACATTTCCTACTGCGGGTGTCTCACCAATATTTTCATCATCTTCATCTAAATTAACCATATCTACTTCATTTTCTTCTTCTATACCGTAATTTTTTTCAGCTTCTACATAATCTATATCATGGGCACCTACACCTAAAGATACGCCTACTTCTTCCACAAAACTAAGCAGTGCCGGAGGCACATGGGTATATCTACTACTTGAAGTACCTCTACCGCTAGTAATTCGCTTTAGCTACCACTACCACTTTCGGAACAAAAAATTTTAACACCTTTAGTGGCGAGGTTTCTTAATTTATCCATAATATAAATTAAACTAAAAAAATTCAAAACACAATATAATAAAATTAAATATTCAACAATTAATACACTAATTAAAAATTAAACGTAAGAGATGGAACGATAATACCAAATTTTGGAAGTATTCGAAGGTTGCGACTTTAGAAACTTTTACTCGTACTTTGTAATCGCAAAATTAAAAAATTAAAGTGAGCACTTTAGGAATTTAAATATATAGAATATTTGAGAACTGAGAGAGAATGAGATTTGAGAGAATGAAAATTTGTCTGAAAAATGATTTGAGAGTGTAGGGTATTTATAGAATTTTTTTGGAAATTAAAAAAATATTTAAAATGAAAAAAATATATTAAAAAAGGACAATTGAGCCATTTTAAGGGCTCAAACGGTAATATAGACATTGGTCCCAATGATCAACTAGCCCAACGGTCAAATTTTGACCAAATTTGAATTTAAAAAAAATATCTGGGCCAGTTAACCGGCGGACCAAATCGGGTTTTGTAACGCCCAAAATCTGATATCCGAAACGCTACACGATGCTCATGATCCCGAAGGACCACAAGCTAACCCATGACTAATATTTGTACCTGTACACTACATAAAATACTTTATAATGCGGAAACATGAATTGAAAGACCATAAGGTTCAAAAGTGAGACATAGTATCAGATAAAAACGTAACATCTGGGAGGGGTATGAAATACCAAAAATAACTGAAATAAGCTATCTGAACATACTGTAGTCTAGAAAGCCTCTAAAACGTGACTGTCTGAATAAGGAGTTGATGGGACATGTCCTCAATAACTCCAGCTAATAAACTAATTACTGAGATAATAAAATGATGATCATGTCCTCGAAAGATGAGGGCTCACTTCTAACTCTGACAGCTGAGACTGGAATCTACTGATGCTCTGGAGCTCGTGTCTCTGAACCTATGGTATAAGACACCATAACGCAAATGCCTCAGTACTTTGAATATACTGGTAAGCATGTGAGGTAGGCTGAATACATGGGGTTCATATGCATAAACAATAACAATAGTAGACTTACTATCATGAGAGTAAGAATATATGCATGAGACATAATAACTGACACTGATATAGTGATAAAATGATTACTGAATCTGAATATAGATAACATGACATATTGATAACTGATATATATGATAACATGAGTTACTGTATCTGAAGTTCGGAATCTAATGGAATTAGCTGAGTCTCGTACTTTATCTGAGTTGACTGTATCTGACAGTCTTGAAATCTGAAGAACTATATGAGTTTTTTTACTGAGACTGATATTGAAAATATGGGAGATAGTTATCTAACTGACATGCCCCTAATACTCCATTATGGATGAGTTGGGGTCCAATTTGTAACCCCAATTAGAAGGGTGTCAATACTGCGCCACTAGTAAAGACAAGATGTGGGTAACCCTCATCTGATAGTGTCCCCAAAAGAGAATGGTGGGGCCCTTATTTAACAGTGCTTATCCACCTCATCAACCCTTATCGGACAGTGTTGATGTCTCAATCTATGCTAGCTACATAGTTCTGAAATGCAAGGATGACTTCTAAGAATCACACCTTCATCTGATAGTATGTGCTCCAATCCTTGGGTTCACTCGGAGCTAATTCCTACTCCCATCTGAATTGACTCTGAACATGATTTACAGAACTGAACATGGGCTGAGTTACTGAATTCCGTTGACTAACGGAATACTACTGATATCTGACAACTGACTGAGTTCATGAGATCATGGAGATTTCCTGAGTCATAAGACTGTCTGAAGTCTAAGGATTCATAGCTTGACTGAGAGTATTGTGAAAACATGACATGACTCTAGGCACATATTTAATATTTCGGGTACGAGTAACCCCAGGACTCGATGGAAGGAAACTGACTAAGCATAAGTTACTTGAACATATAACTAACATCATAATCCATAATATATCTATAGAAGTATTTCATCAAAACATATGATAGGCATAACTTGTACATATATGGGGATTTCATAGTATCATGCTAGTTAGGCACTTTTCCTTCATCTAGGCATTTAATCAAACATATTGTAGGCATGGTACATATAATCATCATTGCATAATAATTAAACATCATGGTTCAATTGTAATTTCATCATTCAAGGGTTTATTCATAGGTTTGCATGAATCTATATCTATAATAACTTAACGCACATAGAATTTATCACCCAACATGGAGTAGAATTCAAATTCTCATTATCCACATGAACAAGAGCAGTCCAATCATGAAATTCATAAGAAAATCCATAAACTTGAATTTAGAAAAAAAATTCTTGGGCTTCATGGACGAAAGGAGTCCATGAATGAACACTATGCATACCTTGGTTTGTAAATACATGAAGATTGATGGAGGAAATTCTTGATTCCGAATCTTCTATGAAAAGCCCTAGGTTGTTCTTGAGAGATTTTTGAGAGAAGAGAGTGTATTTTAGGTGAAAAGTGGTTGAATCACGTGTTAAAGGGCTTAAATAGGGGTGGAAAATCGACCCTTTTAACCCTGGACGTGTCTTGTAATTTATGTAAAAAATTTCCAAATTGGACCCCTCGCGCGATGCGGCACTATTGTGCCATGTCACTGAAATTTGACAATTGAGAAACTTAGGGATGGCTCGACGCGGAGCCATCGCATTGCCCCTTATTTTGCGACCTGGAACTTTGGCGCAATGCAGAAGAAATAGCGGTGAGACACTGGAAAAGGACAATTTCCATTTTAGCTTGTGGCGTGGCGTGCCACTGACCAATATGACGTTGTTTTACGATGGGAACTTGAAATTGTCATAACTTCTTACCTGGTTATAAGATTTAGGCAAATTTTATATCGATGGAAAGATTATTGAATTTCCCACATGATTAGAAGTGAAAATATTAAAAATACCAAGTGTACAAAAGTGGATTCATCTTTCACAGAAAGCTCCTAATATTTTTTAGACGATTTCAAGCTAGAAAAAGGTATGGGGTATTACAATATCTCCCCCTTGAGAACATTCATTCTCGAATGAGACTAAGAGTGAGGGGAAGAACATAAACTGACATATATACTGAGCATGGATAACTAGAACATGACTCATGGCTGACATGACCGATAACTAAATATATTATACTGAACATGCATATCTTATGCATATATAACTGATTCCTGAATGCATGACTGAGTGTTCTGAGGAACTAAGTTTCTTACAATGAGAATGCATAGCTGATGCATAATTATATAACTGAACTAATAAATGAATGCATGACTGAATATGCAATGGTACTTGATACCAAGTTTGTGATGAACATTGAACATGAAACTTAGTAAGCTTAAGGAGGACTGTTACCTTGATCTTGATCTGAGTTGGCAGAGAAGAGGTGAGGATACTTGGTACGCATGTCTACTTCTGCTTCCGAAGTAGCTCCCTCGACAGTCTAATTTTGCCAAAGAACTTTAACTAGAGGGACTTCTTTGTTCCTCAGTCTACGAGTCTGGTAGTCTCAGATTTCGACTGGAATCTCCTCATAAGAGAGACTGTTCTAAGAATCAATGCTTTGAATAGGGACAACAACTGCTGGGTCACCTATGCACTTCTTGAGCAAAAAGACATGAAAGACTGGATGAACTGAGGCTAGATCTGAAGGCAATTCGAGCTCATAAGCTACCTTGCTGAATCGACTGAGAATCTTGAAGGGACTGATATATCGGGGATTGAGTTTCTCTTTCTTGTCGAACCATTTCACTCCCTTCATGGGAGAGATCATTAGATAGATATAGTCACCAATCTCGAACTCAAGATCTTTTCTACGAACATTTGTATAAGATTTTTGTTGGCTCTGAGTAGCCCGAAGTCTTTCTCTAATCAATTAGAATTTTTCTAAGGTATCGAATACTAAGTCAGGCCCTATGATGAGGCCTCACTAACTTTGAATGAACCGATCGGAGATCTAATCTCCTACCATAGAGAGCTTCGAACGGAGCCATCTGAATACTGAAATAATAGTTGTTGTTGTATGCAAACTCAATCAAAGGCAAGTGGCCATCCCAACTACCCTTGAAATCAATTGCACACTCCCGTAGCATATCTTTTAAAGTCTGAATGGTCCTTTCTACTTGACCATCTGTCTAAGGATGAAAGGCCGTACTGAGATGAACTTGGGTACCAAGACCCTTTTGGAACGTTTTCTAGAAGTGAGAGGTGAACTGGGTACCTCTGTTTGAGATAATACATAATAGAATGTTGTGTAATCTGACCAACTCCCTAATGTAGAGTCTGGCATAATCCTCGGCTGAATAAGAGGTATGAACTGGAAGGAAATGGGCTGATTTGGTCATCCTGTCTACAATGACCCAAACTGAATTATGCTGATGACGAGTTTGAGGCAAACCCATCACGAAGTCTATGTTCACTTCTTCCCACTTCTAAGTAGGAATAATGACCTCCTGCATAGGACCATTGGGCTTCTGATGCTCTATTTTAACCTGCTGACATGTACAACACTTAGCCATAAACTCTGTAATATCTCTCTTCATCCCAATCCACTAATAGACTTCTCGTAAGTCGCAGTACATCTTTGTGGCCCCTGGATGAATAGAGTAGCACGCACTATGCACTTCTGCAAGAATTCGCTGCCTTAAGTCATCTACACCTTGAACATAGAGACGACCCTAACAATGCAAAACACTGTCTACCCCTTGGGAGAAAACCTCTACTTTCTAATCCTGAACTGACTCTTTCAACTTGACAAGGATGGGATCTCTATCTTGCTTTTCTTTTACCTTTGCAACTAGAGATGATTCTAAGCTACTCTAAACCCATATATCACCGTCATCTGTATCGACTAAGTGAATGCCTAGTCTGGCAAGCTGATGTGCTTCCTAAGTTAACTTCTTCTTACTGTCATCCACATGAGCAACAATACCCATAGACAGTCTACTGAGAGCATCGTCCACTATATTGGCCTTGCCCGAATGATAGAGGACACCCATGTCATAATCTTTCAAGAGCTCTAACCACCTTCTCTGATGAAGATTAAGATCTTTCTGAGAAAAGATATACTGAAGTCTCCTATGATCTGTGAAGACATTTATATGAACTCCATAGAGATAATGCCTCCAAATCTTCAAGGCAAAGACTACGGCTGCTAACTCAAGATCATGAGTAGGATAATTATTCTCATGGTGTTTAAGCTATTTGGTGGCGTAGGCTATGACCTTACCATACTGCATTAAGACACAACCTAAACCCACTATGGATCCATCACAATACACTACGAACCCATCTGGACTATCTGGAAGAGCTAAAACTGAAGCTGAGGTGAGTCGAGTCTTCATCTCTTGAAAACTCTTCTCGCAAATATCTGACCACTGAAACTTGATTTTATTCTGAGTCAATCTGGACATAGGGGATGCAATAGAAGAAAATCTCTCAAAAAACCATCTGTAATAGCCATCCAAACTAAGAAACTCTTGATATCTGATTGAGAGATAGGTCTGGGCTAGTTTCTTACCGCTTCGGTCTTTTGACGATCTACTCTAATGCCATCACCCAAAACGATATTACTAAGGAATGCTACTGACCTTAGCCAAAATTTGAACTTACTGAATTTGGCGAATAACTGATGATCTCTGAGAGTTTGAAGTACTGTTTTGAGATGGTCTGCATGATCTCGCGCACTGCGGGAATAGACCAGAATATCATCTATGAAGACTATGATGAACATGTTCAAGTACTGTTTGAACACGCGGTTCATCAAGTCCATGAAAGTTGCTGGGGCATTTGTAAGACCAACTAACATGACTAGGAATTCGAAGTGACCATACCGAGTATGGAAAACTATTTTTGGAATGTCACATTCTCTGACTCTACGCTGATAATAGCCGATCTAAGGTCTATCTTAGAGAAATTATTGGCTCCCTAAAGTTGGTCAAACAAGTCATCGATTCTGGAAAGAGGATACTTTTTCTTGATTGTGACCTTATTAAGTTAAAGTTAGTCTATGCACATTCTGAGAGAACCATTTTTCTTGTGCACGAATAATACTGGTGCACCCTATGGGAAAATATTGTGCATGATAAATCCCTTATCTAGGAGATCCTTCAAATATTCTTTTAATTCTCTGAGTTCTGATGGTGCAATTCTGTATAGTGGAATAAAGATAGGCTGAGTATCTGAAAGAAGATCAATGTCGAAGTCTATTTCCCTTTTGGGAGAAATTCCTGAAAGATCTCCGGGAAAGATATCTGAATATTCATTCACAACTGGAAGGGATTCAAGACTGGGAGTTTTGGAACTGGAATCCTTAACATGAACAAGATGATAGACACATCCCCTATATATCATTTTCCTTGCCCTAAGGTAGGAAAAAAGCTGACCCCTGAAAGCGGATACACTACCCTTCCACTCAAGGACGGGTTCATTTAAGAACTGAAACTGGACTATCCTATTTCTGCAGTCGACTGTGGAATAGAAAGAATGAATCCAATCCATGCCGAGAATGAAATAAAAATCAGTCATCTCTAATTCGACTAGATTTGCTGAAGTGACTTTCTGAAATATCATAATCGGGCAGTTCCTGTATACCTATCGAGCTATGATGGTTTTACCCACTGGGGTAGAAACTGAAAAGGGCTCTGCTAGAATTTTAGGATTGACTCCGAAATCAACTTCTATATAGGGAGTAACAAAAGACAAGGAAGCACCTGGATCTAGCAAAGCGTAAACATGCACATAAAAGATCTGTAACGTACCAGTAACCACATCAGGAGAATTTTCCTGATCTTATCGAGATTATAGAGCATAGATTCTGTTTGGGCGTTTCCCACTAGTAGCATTGGAGGTGGCACCCTGCTTATTTAAGCGATCAGACTAAGTTGAGAAGTGGAGATAACTCTGATAACCTGACTGAGGGAAGCCTTTAACTCTATGGAATGGCTTGCCACAACCAAAAGAGACATCGATGCCAGCTCTACACACACCGTTGTGGTTCTTACCACAAGTCTGACAAAGGGGATTAGTTTGAGCACTACTAACACTGCCCTAAGACTTAGAGCTTGGCGCTCTATCTTTGTTACCCTCTATGAACTTAGGAACTGGAGCACTAGCTGACGAAGGAGCTGGAACTGATGACTTAGGACGAATCTAAGAGCGATTGTCTCTCTCTAACTTAGGTTGACTAAAATTAAAGCTACTTGTCCTAGCTCTTTTATTCTGCTTCTCCCTTTGGTTAATCTTTTATTTCTCTATCTGCTGAGCATTAGTCATGAGCCTAGCTAAAGTCATATAACTATTCAACAGGCGGATCTGCACTCATTAACCACGCTATTATTTACCCCTAAAACGAACTTACTCATTTTGGCCCTGTTATCTGCAACCACATGAGGGCCATATCTGGCTAATTGAGTAAACTTAAGAGAATACTCTTTTACCGTCATATTGCCCTATCTAAGGTTGATGAATTCTAACACCTTAGCTTCTCTAAGCTTTAGGGGAAAGAATCTATCAAGGAAAGCAAAAGCAATCTCCTCCCACTCAATAGGCCCTGCATTATCTGGCCTTTCTGACTTTCACTGTTTAAACCAAGTGTGAGCAACATCCTGCAACTGATATGCATAGAGCTCAGCACTCTCACTAGAAGCATCCCCCATTATGCCTGTAACCTTTTATACCTATTCTAGGAATTCCTTGAGGGTCCTCATCTAACTTAGACCTAAAAAAATGATGGAGGATTCATTCGGGTAAAATCTCGAATCCTGGCTGCAGCTGAATTGGCCACTGAGTTGGCCAGAACGACAGCTGGTATTTCATTCTGAGCAGTAACTGAGTTAGCAAGAGTAGTGAATGCAGCTCAAAACTCTGCATGAGAAATATGTTCACCCAAAGGTTCTTCGGGTTGAGGGGTTGGGTGATTCCCATTTCTTCTTTTAGAAGGCATGTTCTATAGAAGGAAGGGAGAAATGGATTAAACTGAGAGATTGACTTGAGGTTATGCTCACTGGCATGACATGAATACTGAAAGAGGGGAAATTATTCCTAAAACATCTTATAGCCTCCTGTACATAAATATGGCATGCAACACACTCATGTACAAAACTATACTAGATGAGGTTTTCAGACTTCCTAAGACTCTATTGAACCTTAGGCTCTGATACCAAGTTTGTAATGCCCCAAATTTGATACCCGGAATGCTACACGATGCTCATGACCCCAAAGGACCATAAGCTAACCCATGACTGATATTTGTACCTGTATACTGCATAAAATACTTTATAATGCAGAAACATGAACTAAAAGGCCATAAGGTTCAAAACCAATACATAGTATCTGATAAAAATGTAACATCTGGAAGGGCTATGAAATACCCAAAACAACTGAAATAAGGTATCTGAACATACTATAGTCTGGAATGCCTCTAAAACATGATTGTCTGAATAAAGAGTTGATGGGACATGTCCCCAACTAACTCTAACTAATAAACTAATTACTGAGATAATAAAATAATGATCATATCCTCAAAAGATAAGGACTCACTTCTAACTCTGACAGCTGAGACTGGAATCTAATGATGCTCTGGAGCTCGTGTCTTTGAACCTATGGTATAAGACATCATAGCGCAAATGCGTTAGTACTTTGAATATACTGGTATGCATGTGAGGTAGGCTGAATGCATGGGGTTCATATGTATGAACAATAACAATAGCAAACTGACTATCATGAGCGTGAGAATACATGCATGAGACATAATAACTGATACTGATACCTTGATAACATGATTACTGAATCTGAATACTAATAACATGACATACTGATAACTGATAAAACTGATAACATGAGTGAATGTATCTAACAGTCCTGAATCTAATGGACCTAGCTGAGTCCCATACTGTATCTGAGTTGACTGTATCTGACAGTCCTAAAATCTGAAGAACTATCTGAGTTCTTTTACTAAGACTGATACTGAAACTGTGAGAGATATTTATCTAATAGAGATGCCCCTAATACGCCATTATGGCTGAGTTGGGGTCCAATCTGTAACCCCAATTGGAAGGGTGTCAATACCGCGCCACTGGTAAAGACAAGTTGTGGGTGAACCTCATCTGATAGTATCCCTAAAAGAAAATAGTGGGGCCCTTATCTGACAGTGCTTATCCACCTCATCAACCTTTATCGGACAGTGTTGATGTCTCAACCTATGCTTGCCACTAGTTCTAGAACGCAAGGATGACTTCTAAGAATCACACCCTCATCTGATAGTGTGTGTTCCCATTCTTTGGTTCACTCGATGCTAATTCCTACTCCTATCTGAATAGACTCTGAATATGATTTACTGAACTGAACATGGGCTGAGTTACTAAATTTCGTTGACTGATGGAATACTACTGATATCTGCTAACTGACAGAGTTCATGAGATCATGGAGATTTCCTGAGTCATAAGACTGTCTGAAGTCTAAGGATTCATAGCTTGACTGAGAGTATTATGAAAACATGACATGACTCTAGGCACATATTTAATATTTCGGGTATGAGTAACCCCAGGACTCGATGGAAGGAAACTGACTAAGCATAACTTACTTGAACATATAACTAACATCATAATACATAATACATCTATAGAAGCATTTCATAAACATGTGATAGTCATAACTTGTACATATATGGGGATTTCATAGTATCATGCTAGTTAGGCACTTTTCCTTCATCTAGGAATTTAATCAAACATATTGTAGGCATGGTACATATAATCATCATTGCATAATAATTAAACATCATGGTTCAATTCTAATTTCATCATTCAAGGGTTTAGTCATAGGTTTGCATGAATCTATATCTATAATAATTTAACCCACATAGTATTTATCGCCCAACATGGAGTAGAATTCAAATTCTCATTATCCATATGAACAAGAGCAGTCCAATCATGAAATTCATAAGAAAATCCATAAACTTGAACTTAAAAAAAAAATCTTGGGCTTCATGGACGAAAGGAGTCCATGAATGAACACTATGCATACCTTGGTTTGTAAATACATGAAGATTAACGGAGGAAATTCTTGATTCCGAATCTTCTATGAAAAGCCCTAGGTTGTTCTTGAGAGGTTTTTGAGAGAAGAGAGTGTATTTTGGGTGAAAAGTGATTGAATTATGTGTTAAATAGATTAAATAGGGGTGAAAAATTGACCCTTTTAACCCTGAACGTGTCTTGTAATTTTAGTAAAAAAATTTCGAACTGGACCCCTGGTGCAACTATCGCGCCGTGTCAGTGGAATTTGACAATTAAGAAACTAAGGGATAGCGCGACGCGGAGCCATTGTATTTGCCCTTCTTTTGTGACCTGGAACTTTGGCGCGACGCGGAGGAAATCACGCTGAGACACTGAAAAAGGACAATTGCCATTTTACCTTGTGGCGCGGCGCGCCACTGACCAATATGGCGTTGCTTTACGACGAGAACTTGAAATAGTCATAACTTCTTACCTGGTTATCGGATTTAGGCGAATTTTATATTGATGGAAAGCTTATTGAATTTCTCACATGAAAATAAAAATAAAAATCTTAAAAATACCACGTGTACAAAAGTGAATTCATCTTTCAAAGAAAGCTCTTAACTTTTTTTAGAAGATTTCATGTTAGGAAAAGGTATGGGGTATTACAATGGTCCGGGCCGGGTTAACCGGGCCCAAACCAAAAAATAACCCAGCCCGGTACCCGGTACCCTACAGTCGTGGGCTAACCGAGCTGGGGTCATACCGGGCCAGATTTGCTTAGTGGGCCAGGCTGGGCCGGGTCAGCCCGACCCGTTTGACAGGATTACTTGCAAGTAATTATTTTCACTTTGAGTAGTTTAATTAGTAAGAATAATTAATTTAGATTTCAATCATAATTTTGTTAATACGACTTTACCATTCAGTGCATCTATACATACAAATTGACAAGATTCACCTGACACGATTTTGCCAATCTTTCAAGAGCTTATGCAAAGTGGAATTAGAGTTTGGATATATAGGTGAGTTGTTCTATGCTGATCAAAAACTTAATTAGATTAGAATATATTTTTTATCCTTAATGAAAATTAAACAGTTATTGTAACATAAATCACAAGTGTATGACATGTTTATCTGTTTATTATCTTAGGTTTCAAAACCTTTATTATTTATTTTTTTAAATATATTGTTTCCCATCAAATAGAATAATAGATTCACATAAATTGAAAGGAAGAAAGTACAGACTAATTTATAAGTAATTAATTGATATGTTTCTGAAATTATAATATTATGATTGCAGCGGAGATACAGATTATGTAGTATCAGTTACAACAAGTAGATATGCCATAGACAAAATTAAAACACAAATCAAGACATCATGGTACCCTTGGTAATTCCAAGGCGAGTTACGTAATTAACAATATTTGATATTTCTTCAAAATAAAATTATATTTCTAAATCGTCTCATAATAATGCTGAGATTCAACTTCTAGCTTGTGATTAGTGATAAAAAGTCTAGAATATTTGAAAACTTGGTAGCAAAAGGATAACAATGATTTGGACTAATATAAGATTTTCTAAAGTTTTAGGTCTTGTTCTATATGACGTGTGAGTAGGGATGGAGTTTATGCTATTTAACTTAGGAAACTTAATATCATCATATCAAAAGTTAAAATTAAAATTATACATGAATTTGAATTCTTGAAATTTTATTCTAGCGTGCATGCTAGGACTTCTGAGTCTCTTGACATGACTACCACCTCCCTCCTAGGTTGATGAATATCTATCAGAAATTGTTTTGTGAGTATATGTTGGATATTTTATTTTTTAAAATTTATTCTTTAACATGTATTTAATTAGTAAGTACAAGTTATCACAAAAAGTATATTATTGGGGAAGACGGAGAAGTGAAAAGAAATTAGGATAAAAGTTGAACAAAAAAATGAAAGAAAAACGTATGTTTAATATTACTCATGCAACTCAAAGTATTCACTTTGAAAATGTATTAAGAATTTAGTTTAATATTTCAACCTTCTCATTTTTATACTTTTAACTTGTTATATCTTTACTTTTTCATTTTAAAACATTTTTGAGATGAAATTTTCATTTGGTCATAGCATTTAGAGTAATTCAATTAGACAACTAATGACCATAACAGGTAGGGGTGTACATAGGTCGGGTTGGTTCGGTTTTTATTTTTAGAAAAAAAGAATCATGTCGGTTTATTAAAACTATCAACCAAATCAAACCAACATAAAATTGTTTTTTGCGGTTTAGGTTATTCAATTTTTTCAGATTTTTCGGTTTTTCGGGGTTTTTTTGTATAATCTTTAGTTTTTACAATTATATTATGATCGAAGACTAGATCAAATATGTTTTCACTCATGTGCTAATGAAAAACCATAATTATGAAAAATGAGGAGCGAAAAACTCTTTTGAAGCTAAAAAGTAAAATGAAGAGTAAAAAGTTTAGGTTTTAAGTTTATATTGGGTTTTCGATCATTTAATTAGCAATTAATGGATAAATATTATAACTTAAAGGCCCAAATCTAAATATATATAGGGCAAAATTCAGAAATAGCATACTTATCCCCTTAATTATGAGTTTCATAGCAACAGTTTCATAATTATATAATATAGCAAGTTGTATTTTGTATTTTTGCAAACTGTTGCTACAAAAATACAAATACATATCATTTTTACTGCCCTTATGATCGATATGTATTTTGTATTTTTACAAACTGTTGCTACAAAAATACAAATACATATGCTACAAAATGTAATTTGATAAAAGAGTTGCTATTTTTTATAATTTAATACTTAAGTATGCTACTTTATGTATTTTTTCCAATATATATCTACATCTACTTTCAAATTATTGAAAATTACTAAAACTAGTTAAAAAAAAGTATCTAAAAAGGTGATTATAATTAATATCTTATATATAAAAAAGTTCAAATATTATATATATATATTATGTCGGTTTGATTCGGGTTCGGTTTGACTTTTTTTTTGTTAACACCAAACCAAGCCAAGAATGGTCGATTTTTTTTTCTAACGTCAAACCAAACCATAAGTCGATTTTTTTTCTCGATTTGGTTTGATTCGTCGTTTCGGTTTGACTTGACGGTTTGGTCTGTACACCCGTAATAATAGGTAATATAATTATACATTATATTACATGAATATATAGGAAGTAATTAGTTCTTCACATATGTGATTATTATTCTATAATTAGCTTTTCTAATTTCCTACCATTTCTTTCAGACATATTTTTAGATTTAGCCTTTATTATGACACTATATTTTTTATATTCTATAACTGTCTTAGTCTTAATGTCAAAAGATCTTTTTTAAAATAATTATTAATGTATAAAGATTAGTATACCTGAAATATGAATATTATATGAATGAGTAGCTAGCCAAGTACAACAATAGAAAGAGAAAAATTCTGTAGAAATTCTTAAAGCATAAAATTACACTTGGAATAAAATATAAGGTTATTAAAAAATTATTTCATAACTGTAAAAATAATATGTTTTATAACCACGGGAAGCGCGGATATATTTTCACTAGTGCAAATAGAAATGATGATAACTATTAGCAATGGAGGTTGCTTGGCTATGAAAATTTTGCACTTTTTATCATTTTTTTTTTATTTAAAAATCAATATTTTTCCATAAGTAATAAATACAACTTCAAATTATATTTGAAATTCGAAAAACAGTCAAAATCAAGTTCTTACTTTTAAAAAAAAAAAAAATTGTTTACATAAAATAACCTCGTTTAAATTATATTTCATGTTTTTTCTTTTAAACAAATATAACTAAATTTTAAATATAAAAAGTATAACTAAAATTGGATTACTATTATTGAGCCTCAATGCATACTGCATTTTCAATAGTGCTCTCTTTGATGGTTCAGTGTTTATACAAGCTAGTGATATCATGGTTTATTTCTTTTCCATATAATTTTATTACTTAATTATGATTAATTAATCTGTATATATTACTTCAATTTATCACTTAAGCCGCACATAATAAATTTTTCGGATTCATAACAGCCATTGCCCATTCGTTATAAGTTTTGGATTGAATATTTTTATATTTTTATATTTTTAATTTTCTGATTCTGTTTCAGATTTAGAAAAACAAAAACAACATACCCAGTGTATTCTCACCTAGTAGGGTCTGGGGAAGGTAGAGTGTACGCAGATCATACCACTACCTCAAGAGAAGTAGAGATGCTATTTCCGATAGACCCCCGTCTTAGGACCAATAATAGTATAACCAATACAAAAAGTAAGCACATATAAACTAGTATGGTACACAAAACAAACTAACAGTATAACAAAAACAAAAGATTAGTGCATAATAAACTAGTACGGGATGCAAAAAAGCCAACACCAATAGCCCCAAAAACTACATCCACAACACTACGAACCAAAAACTCCAGACCCAAAGGAGCACTCCCCTATTACTACCGTCGCGCTTCCACCCCCTAACCCTTTACCCTAATCCGCGTCCTCCACACCTTCCTATCAAGGGTCATGTCCTCTGTAAGCTGTAATTACTCCATATCATGCCTAATCACCTCCCTCCAATATTTCTTCGGTCTACATTTAGCCTGCCTAAAACCATCCATAGCCAGAGTCTCACACCTCCGCACCGGAGCATCAGGGCCCCTCCTCATCACATGCCCGAACCAACGTACCCTCACTTTTCGCAACTTATCCTCTATCGAGGCAACTCCCACCTTCTCCCGAATAATTTCATTCCTCACCCTATCATTCCTGGTATGTCCACACATCATCACAACATTCGCATCTCTACCACCTTCACCTTTTGGATATGGGAGTTCTTAACTGGCCAACACTCCGCTCCATATAATATAGCCGTTCGGACTACCACTCTATAGAACTTACCTTTAAGCTTCGGGGGCACCTTCTTATCACAAAGGACTCCCAAAGAGAGTCTCCACTTCAACCACCCTGCCCCAATACAATGCGTGACACCCTCTTCAATCTCACCATTACCCTAAATTATGGACCCCAGATACTTGAAACTCTCCCTTTTCTAGATGACCTGAGAGTCTAGCTTAAACACCACTCCATCTTCTTGCGACATATCACTGAACTTACACTCCAAGTACTCCATCTTGGTTTTACTTAATCGAAAACCTTTAGATTCAAGCGTCTGTCTCTAAATCTCCAACTTATCATTAACTCCACCCTGAGTCTCGTCAATCAGAACCACATCATCTGCAAATAACATACACCAAGGCACCTCTCCTTGAATATGTCGCATCAAAGCATCCATCACCAAGACAAATAGAAATGGGCTAAGAGTCGATCCCTGGTGTAACCCTATCAAACCTATGAAGTGATTCAAATCTCCACTCACCGCCCTCACACGAGTCTTCGCACCATCATACATATACTGAATCGACTTAGTGTACGCCATGGGCACCCCTCTAGCCTCCAAACACCTACACAGAATCTCCCTAGGAACTCTGTCATATGCCTTATCTATATCAATAAACACCATGTACAAGTCCTTCTTCCTCTTTCGAAACTACTCCACTAATCTCCTCACAAGGTAAATGACCTCAGTGGTAGAGCGACCAGGCATGAAACCGAACTGATTCTAAGAGATCGTCACGATCCTCCTCATCCTCAAGTCTACCACCCTTTCCCAAACCTTCATAGTATGACTCAACAACTTAATATCTCTATAGTTGTTACAACTCTAAATGTCTCCCTTGTTCTTATACACTGAAATTATCGTGCTCCACCTCCACACTTCAGGCATCTTAGTAGATCTTAAAATAATGTTAAACAACCTTGTCAACCACTCCAGACCTGCCCCGCTAGCGCTCTGATACGCTCAAATTACACCTCTCTTACGAGAGAGTAAGCGGTCGCTGTCAAATATAGAACCCAACCAGGTTGGGTGTCGAATCCCACAGGGAATACTGTGTTACTAAGTATTGTAATTGTTACTGGACTATTGGTCAGAGGTTCTTGAATGGGGAGTTTTGGTTTAAATTTGAAATGATAGTTACAATATAACAATGAAGCAATATATGTATTAATATTTTATCACAGAGAATGACAAGTTAGGGTTATGTCCACCTTGTAGCTTTTACTTCTCTATTAACTATGAGTAATAAGGATTTATACATGCATGCACTTATAGAGAGATGTATTCTAATTCTAAATCCAAGTGTTTCTCAACCATCAAGGATTTATTCACCTTAGTTCTCTAGAATCCAAAGTGTACAACCAATCATACGAACTCTCCAAGTAGTTAATCCTGCTAAGGCATTAACGTGTAAAATAGAGGTTGGAAATCCTATTTTCTTATCACTACTCTCTTTTCCAAACAATAACTTTTCTATCGAACAAGTTATTGCTATAATGACACATTCCCTATGTTTGCAACCACGAGAATTCAATCATAACGAAGAGAGTAATGATATAAGTGGATCAACACATCATAAATTCAAAAACCCATAGCAATAGAGAGTATACTACAAGGTTTCCATATCCCTAACAAATAAACTTAGCTACTCATGAATAAAATAGAAATCACAATAGAAATATTCATCATACCAAAACTTAGAACGATCTTGGTGGAGAAGATGAATAGTGAAAAAAAGAGAGAAAAACGTTTCTCTCTCTCTCTCTCCTCAAGCTAAGCCGCTTTCTTTTTTTTTTCAAAATAATACAGAATGTGAATCCTCCATAAAAATTCAGCAACAAATCTTTTAATAGCCTTCTATCTCATAATTTCCTTCTAAGTCCTCAACTTATTATAAATGATAAATTTGTCCGAGAGAAAGTTCCCATGCATCACATTTGGTCCAGATTGTAGTTTCTAGGCGCCACATTTGGTCTAGGTTGCTACTCTCTCTTGTGTCATATGCCATCCGCATTCCATAGTCCCATAATGCCTTCATCTACCTCATTAATACCTGAAATCATGCTAATCACATCGGTTAGCTCAATTACATAGAAGTAGAGTAAAAACATAATAAACTAGGCACTTTTTTCTTTAAACATAGCTAAAATATGGATAAATTATGGTGCTTAGGCGTATAAATACACCCAAGATCACGCTCTTCCAAAAATCTACTGGAATCTCGTCTGGCCTGTCGCCTATCCCGCCACATCCTGCAAATAGCTCCCTTGACCTCCTCAACCTCGATACGCCTACAAGAACTATAATCGCGACCCTCCTCAGATATTTCTATGTCTCCCAACACAGAACCTTTAAAAAAACAAAAAATTTTAAAAAAATGAAGTAGTTGTATTAGGGTATAAAACAACCCATTCTCAATTATGAACATGTATATGTAACTCAGATGGTTGACTACCTAAATTTCATCTGATTAATTCGAATTCTATTCTCCATCTTTTTAATTTCCTCCTTCATTTTTCCTTCTCCTATAAAAAAGATGTATTTATATACTTCTAAATATTATTTTTAAAGTTTCACGCATTATATATATTAAAAAATATATTCAAGAGATTTGACATTACTACTTCTCATTCTCTATAATATTTGTTCTTTTCTGCCATTCATATATAACTATTATATTGTATGTTTATTATCTTGCTAGTTTAACCCACGCTTTCTTGCACGTGTAACGTTTAATTATTTATAATTAAATAATTTTATCTATTGCAGAGAGTTTTAATAAAGTATAAGGGTTTAAATAAGTACTTTTCAAAGATTTTTCACATGTTAATATAATAATGTAAACATAAATATATATTTTAACACCAAAAGTTTCAAGTAGTTGATGAATCATCACTTTTGCGTACCTCTTTTCTTGCTGTCGGAGGCTAAGATAGAAGCATCAATTTGAACCATATTTGTGCTACAATTTTTTTTATATATATTTAAAATCTTTCTTTGCTTTTAAAGCTAAATCTTTACAAAAGTATTGATTACATTGTATTACGTACTTAGAATTTTTAAAAATTTGATACTTCTTAATTTTTTCTTATTTTAACAGCTTTATATTTATTTCTAGATTTTACAAATCCTCTTAAAATCAAATTTAGAATTCTTAAACTAATGAAAAAAATATTAGTTGTCATAAATGATGACTTCTAATAAGAAAAGGTTTCACCATAAATATATTTAATTAATTTTTAACTTTTAAATAATAGGAAAAAAATTAGTGAAAAGACGATTTTTTCTAAAGCAAAGACTTTTAATAAATGACAAAAAATATTTCTTATATATTATTATTATTAAATTTATATTTTTATTATTATAAAATTATAGATTATAAATTAACACAAAGTAAGAGTTCTAAATAAGATCTAAATAAAGTAACTCGTTAATACTTACACGACTTCTTAACAATTGATTGTCGCAGCTTCTTTAAATAAGATCTAAATTTATTTTTTCATAAACAAAGACTAATACGTGAAAAAATCTAACAATTAAATCCTTATGATATCACAGAAAGTGGTGTTATTTTAAAACTCTATTTCATGTTAACTGTTATGGAAACAAATAAAAAGAGGATATCTTAATTTTACACGAACTTATACCTTCAAAGTCCTAACATAAGACAATTCTAATTTATGAACTGCTTAAATTTTAGTTGATCCTTTCTGATATCAACAAAAGTGGTGTTTATTTAGTACTCTTTCTTTGTGTTAATTACTGTAGTACAAGCAAAAAGAGATATCCCAAATTTACGCGAACACCTTCAAATCCTAACAAAAGAAATATTAACGTGTTCTTATTTTTTTAACATTTTTTCATGAGCATTAATTATATTTTCCTCCTCCTATCATATATTTTAGTACGACTCAATTATTAATTCTCCTAATAATCATTATCATATATCACTTTTTAAAAGACATTTTTCTCTTTTTTCTTAACAACTATTTTAACACTAACTTTTTATGAACACAAGGAAAAAGAAAATCTATTAATATTAATTTACCATAAATTTGCTCTTACCATATATTTTAGGATACTTTAATTTTTAATTAATTAATTAATTATTAAAAAGGTGAAAAGATGATTTTATCTAAAACAGAAACTTTTAATGAATGACAAAAAGTTCAAATCACTTTTTTAAAGATCTCCATACTTTTAATATACTAGTTTTTACAGACGTAATCCACACGTGACATCAAACTAATGAAAAGAGTGAAAAAAAAAAAAATTAGTGAGATAATAATATATATTACTTAACCGTGTATAAGAACATGACTAATAGTTAAGATATGAGAATTCTATAACTTATTGAATATTTTATGAATACCAACAACTCAAACACAATAAATAAAATATTAAAACTTATCAATGTGACGAACGAAAAGAAGTTTTATTTCAGTGTGAATGACATAAGAAATTAAGAAGTATTGCATTTTCATATCATGACCTTCGATATTTCTAGGTGTGTATCCCATGTAAGTAAAGAATCATTACAAGTAGGATGAGATATGAATTTACCATGTCAATTAAGTTATATGATTACGAATAAGCTAGTAAACTCATTGACTTTGATGAAGTTTAGAGAAATGTGATTATCATATTGATGGTCAATTGTCATTATCATACTTTTTTTCAAAACAAAATATAAAAGAGTAAAAGAAATATTACGAAAACCATGACAAAAGAAGAAATTCTAAACACAAAATTTGGCAAAAGGCATCATCCAGAAGCCTACAAAATAAAAGTATAAACCTATTGATGGAAGTCCTAAATAAAATTTTGTTGGAGAAATATTGTGAATGCTATTATGTTGTCGTATAAAGCAAGTATCCTTAATTTATAAAAGGAAAAGTCTTTTAATCCAAAAAAAAATAATTACCTAAATATGAAAGATTTTTATTTTTGTGTCAAATTATTTATGATATTATTTTAGCTTTCTACTTAAATTTTATGATATTAATTACCTCCAAACATGAAGCTTTAAGACTTTAACGTGACATTAATAGTTGATTCGCTTTTCCTTTTATATCATGAAATAATTTTAGTAAAAAAAATAAATCCTATAACTAACCAAATACTAAATCAAAATAACATTAATATTACAATTATAGTCGTTGTTGTTCAAATCCTAAAACTAACAAAATCCCTAAAGTTTTACTTCAAGTAACTTTGTGACGCTTAAGACATTTACTAAAACATATTTAAATTCTAAAATTTATTATTATGTTTTAATTTAATAATTTTAAAAAATATGTGAAAAGGCGATTTAATCTATAGCTATTGCTACAAAAGCTAGCAAAATATTATCATATACGTATAAAATACGGATGCAGGTCACCTGAACAATTCTTGAACCTCTTCAGAGATTAGTAGCTGGCCAAGAATTAGGTAGAAGACTTACCAGGCTTTTTTCGTCCTTCAACAATGTTCAAGCAAAATATTAAGCCCCACATAATCTTGTTTCGAGAAAAAACTTTGAAAACATTGAAGTGGATATTCAAAGATAGGGACTCAAGAAAATCAAATATGGTTCACTATCTAACTAACCTTCTTCCTAATCAATGTTATCCGAAATATTCTATCTAAGATCATGTCTTCAGTTAGTTGAAATTGTGTCATGTCTGCTTCATGCAACACTGCCGATTTAATTCACCAATTTGCAGAACTTGCCTTTAAGTTTTGGTGATAAAAGAGTGCCCTTAAGTACTAAAGCATCCTACACAATCACAAAATCTCAAAACAGACCTTGATAATCACATAATTTTCAAGTAAGTATTAAAGTGCTTAATTAGGTAAGAAAAGATCATTATGGAGAAAAGACGTTACACGATGAAAGAAACATATTTAGAGGTACCTAAATTTAAGAAAAAGCATTCGGTGATAAAGAACCAACGAAAATCTGAAAATAAGAAAAAGAAAGTAGACAAAACAAAGATAATTTTATCTGTTTCCCCAATTGCTCCACATTCAACTCTACTTTTGTCTAGATATTGTTTCTCGATATCTTTCTTTCAAAACATGAATATTCTCCAAATACTCGATTTGAGCTACAACTCAGTGCTTATGAATTTGTCAGAGTTGCATATCTAACTTGGGAAGCTTTAGAGCATTCTTGATTTAACAATGTGAACAACTTAGGTTTATGCCATCACTGAAAAAGATCAAAAATCTGAGGTGACACTATTATTAAGGAAGTAAGTCAAGGCACAAAAAACTTAGTCAAGCTTAAATTTCTAGAGATAGATGGAATAGATCATGATGAACGACTAATGAAGATATTACCTAGACTTTCTCAGCAATAAAAGCGAAACAAATATACAACACTCAAGAAAACTCAAGCCATCTTAAAAAAAGTTATTAGCCAATAGCAAAACATAATCGAAGAGAACCAACAATAACAATACCAAGAGGTTTAAAACATGCTTATAGATACAATGACTACGCAAAATCAACTTCACTTGAGTCAGAATCTTTAAAAAATAACCTATTTATCTATGTGAGGTAGGGATAAGATCCAGATGTACTTTGTTCTCTTCTTGAATAGAATACTAAGTTTTCTATCATTATAACAATTTTAATATACAACAACGCAAACTAAATTTTACCTGAGTCTGGATCTTACAATCAACCTCTGTATCCCTATGAGATCGGTGTAAGATCTGCATGAATATTGCTCACTCCTTGCCCTACATAACTTCAATATTAAAGAAATTTTTTAAAAATATATCATCACAATAACCTCGAGAGAATTATTTGTGTGATGGATCGATACTTGAAGGTGAGTACTCTATGAAAAGGCACACGTATAGATTACATGTATATTCCCTAAGTTGAGCAATGATTGAAAATAACATAGCACTACTTAGAGCTTCAGTGGTGTCCCAGATGGTGATCTCCATTGCAGAAAAAAAAATTTAAAACTTCAAAGCTCAAATTAAGACAACAACAAAAAATGTTTTTACCCTTGTGTTGTTGTCTTGAAAACAAATCAATTTATTTCTTGCATGCGAAAATACATGTCATGGATCAAGCCAACAGTCTGTTGGATAACAATTTCAATTAAATAAACAAAAAACATTAACAAACTAAATCAGATAAATAGTAGAGAAAACCTACCAACATCTATTACAATAAGTATAAGAAACATGTTGAATACACACAATTATTTGTTAGCTAGCTGCCTTTATCTGGCTGCTTATAGCTTTTCCAAATTAGAAAAATAAAACACAAACGTCAAAGAACATATTCACTACCCGAAAAGGAAAGAAAAAAACAGAAAACACCACAATGTCGTTCCTTCAAAAAATAATTATTATATGCCTTGCATCCCTTTGATAGATGTTACTAATTAATGTGGCGTGTAGGAAAAAAGGAACAATGTACCGTAAATTATTTAACCTTAAATAAACATAATTAATGTTCAAGTCAAAGACAAATTACCTTTAAAACCTAACGTAAATTAATATAAATTGTTTTCCTAATATGTCAAAAATAGACATATAATTGCTTCCCATGTATTCCTCTTCCTATATATTGTAGGAGTCCTCAAAATAGTATAAAAATAATAATATAATAATTGGTAGAAGAGAGTGAAAAGACGATTTTGTGTATTAAGAAAATTTTTAATGAAGGAAAAAAAATTCAATTCACTTTTCTAAGGGTCTTCACACTTTTAATATATATATATATATATATATATATATATATATATATATATATATATATATATATATATATATGATACCAAAACAGTGGTATATTTCAATAATATTATGTTTCAATATTATATTTCAATGTTTTAACACAAAGATAAACAAAGATAATAAACAAGGATATATTTCAGTGATATTCTTCAATAAATAATGATTTTTTATGATTTTTTAGTATATCGGTTTTGTAAAACCTACTCAATACTCCCTCTTTCCCACTGTTTCTTCATGTTTATACAAGAAGGACTGACTTGGATAGGTTTTTTGGGAGGAAGGGTTTACACATTTCAAGTATGTTTTGAAGTTGGTTGATTTCACTCTATCTTCCTTCTACAAGATGTACGCCTTTTATAGGCAAAAACTAAATAAAACAGTGGTTCTAAAGATTACTACGTGGCCCAAACATGTGTGGCTGACACCAAAAGATAAGAGATAAGAAAGAATCTTAATAATGTAAGCTGGGTACTATCATTGGGCCCCACCGTCACATGCGTTATTAATTTTTCTTTCAGACTTATTTTGACGCGTGCTTCAACAGTTTTTCTCTCTTTTGGAAAGTAGTGATAAAGGAAGCACTCTGACTCTGATTTAACTATTACAAGACATAAAGTGGGCATCCCCACCTGACTACACTATCTAATAATACAAATTGTATGTTGTCTTTACTATGTATCCAAGTTGTGCAGGACAATTGAGTCGAAGCTCTTTCCTGAGTCATCGTCTTCGTATGGATCCTGAGCATCTTGGAAGTGTGCAAGATGGCTTGCAATACTACTATCTTCGTCAGATCTTGAAGAGTTATTATCTGTATTATTTATTTCTGGAACAGTTCTGTCTGCATTGGTAGTGGGTTGTCCATCTGGCTGTCCATTCATATGTTTATCTTATGTCTGGTTGTTAAAAAATCTGTCTAAAGTCTGTTTGATTATAGTCTCTATTGTTTCATTTTTCCTTTAGATATTAAAGTCTTCTTTAAAATCTTATTACCCGATTTTGCTAACTTATGTTTTGATGAAGAACATCCTCCATCTTCACTTTTTGGCAAAGTGACAGCCATTAACGGTTTTGTTTTGTCTTTACCGGTCATCGTTTGAACCGGACTAGCTGTACCAACATCCGGTACAGTGTATTTCTGAGCATTTAGTGGGAAATGCACACCCTTCTCATCCATTTTTTGAGGAGATGGAGAACTCTGAGTCTGAGTCTGTGTTTTTGCATCTGTCTTGCTTACATTTGTCTGATGGTTGAGTCTTGCTTCTAATAGTTGTACCTGCTTTATTAATCTAGTGTTTTCCATGAGGAGTGATTCTTTCTGAGCATTTAGCTTCTTGAAATTCTCCGTCATCGAAGAACAATGGTTGCAGAAAATAATCTTTCCAGTCTCTTTTTGTAAATTATACTGAGGTATTTGATCTGGGTTTTGTCTGAGTGATGGTGATATGTAATATTTTGGTCCTAAATATCCTCTAGCATGATTTGTGGCTTCGGTAAAATCATTAAAACCTTTGAAAAGAGGGGCTTTAAAACCTTGTATTGAATCTAACACTTCTAACCATGTTTGGAAAATTCCGTTAGTCTTTCCATGAATGACTACATAATATTTAAACCTAGGCCTACTTTTTTCTGCCATGTAATGGCATAAAGAATTCATGGATGCCATAAAATGATTACGATTTTGTCTATTATAAGATATCCAAAGATTATCTACCAAACACTTTTGGGGTCTATCTAAAATGTAGTCTGGTCTTATTCTAAATGATATGTTACTCTCAGGGTAAACAATTAAGTTAAATGGTCCGAAGTGAATTCTTTACATTGTTTCTAAAGATTCTAGTGGTCTAAAATTTAAATTACCTAACATTGTCTGTTGATATGAATCTGAAGACGAAGCTACGCCCTTGCCTTTATCTGCAGGAGGTTGTCCTGTTGGTCTCATGCTGAAAACAAATAAGTTGGATTAAACTTATTTATTTATTTATTCCTAGTTGTAATCTACTTAACTTGTCTGCTAATTCATTTTCTTTACCTTTTATATGTTCAAATACTATATTCTTATAAACAGATATGGTGTCTGCAAAATTTAGCCATTTTCTTCTACTACTAGTTTTGTCATTTATTTTTTGATGAAATTTAACTGTAGCTTCACAATCTGTTCTAACTAAAATTTTCTCTTTATTTAGAATATATAACTTGAAACTATTTAACCCGTATATTATAGCTAATACTTCTAGGTCTATAGCACTCATGTTTCCTTTTTCTTTATATGCCCCACTCTGATAACCACATATTTGTTCTTCATTTTTATTACTGTATTTATTAGGTCGTGCTTTTAAGATAACTCCCCATCCTAAATCACTTCCGTCTGTTTGAATGATTAAATAATCTGATTCTAATGGAATTTTTAGGTCTGGAATATTTTTAATTTTTTCTTTTATTTTTTGGATTAATTTAATGTCTTCTATATTGAAGTTTTTCTGCCCTTTACTACCGGTCTTTGCGTATAATGGTCCTGCTATTTTTCCTAAGTCTTGAATAAAATTTCTTGCATAATTTACTAATCCTAATTTTTTTTGTAAATCTTGTCTTTTCTAATTTATCTGGCATTTCTAATACTTTCTTTGCAATGTGTGGTTGAAGTTTTATATTTCCATTTCCTAAAGTTATTCCTAGAAAATTAATATAAGTCTTACATAATTTCATTTTCTTTTTACTTATTACTATCCCATGTTTAACAAATAATCTAAAAATTATTTGTAAGTGTCCTAAGTGTTCTTGTATATTTTGACTGAATACCAAAATATCATCTACATATACTAATATAAAATGTTTATACTCTCCAAATATGTTATCCATCTTTCGTTGAAAAATGGGTGGAGCTGTCTTTAAATCAAACGGCATAACTAACCATTCAAAATGTCCACTTGGACATGTGAATGTCGTCCACTCTATGCTGTCTGAGTGCATTTTGACTTGCCAGTAGCCTGACTTACAGTCAAATTTACTATATACCTTTTTATTTTGAATTCTATTAATTAACTCACTTTTATCTGGTAGTTTATATGCATCTATTCTGGTGTTATCATTTAATCTTTTATAGTTAATTACCATACGAGCTTTACCTCTTATTTGTTCACTATGATTTCTTACCATAAAGGCGGCCGATCTATGTCTAGAGGTAGATCTTCTTATTACTTCTAATTGTAAAAGTTCCTTTATTTGTATATCAAATTCTTTAGTATCTTCATTATTTGCTTCTATAGGTGCTGTTTTTATAGTGTATTCTGAATTAATTATATCTAATTTACACATTATCTCGTTAGCATCCCAATGGACTAACGGCCTTTCTCCTATTATTTCCATTTTATCTAGTATAGATATTATATTTTTTAAATCTTTGGGACTGTTTATTATTCCTATTTTGTCCATTCCTTTTCTAAAATTATAAAACTGGATCTCTATACTTATTAGGGTATAATCTTTTTCTATATCTGTTAAGCATTCTTGTCCTTCTGCATTAAGCAGAGTATAATTTCTAAATTCTTCTAGGTTTTCTTTTACATTTTTGTTTTCTTTTAATAGGTTGCTGCTTTGGCATTGATTATTTTGGCAATCGTCACAACATGGTTCTGGAAGCAAACTCGTTTTATGTGTGTTTAGTGTTCTATATACTGTTTGCAATGTTACTGTTTGTACTGGTGTATAAGTTAAGAATTTAAAGAGCATTATGCCATCTCTTGTTAAGAGACACCCTCCTTTATTCTGGATACAAAATCGTAGTCCGATAACAAAATCTGATCCTATGTTTAAATCTCTTGCTAATATTTTATTAACATTGTAAATTGGGTTATAGAATTTATTGCATGTATTTAAAAAACTTATTTGTGCTTTTTCTATGTAATAATTGTAAATATTTTGTGATCCATCCATTTGGGTGGCTGTTATAGGTCTTTCAAGTACTTTTAGGAAATGTTCCGGTACTATTTCTTTATTGATTAAACAGCTAGTACATCCGGGATCTACTAATGCTAAAGTTTCTATCTCCACATCTTTTATTTTAATTTTTACTAATACTTTTATGGTAGAGAATTCTTTATCTTCGTTGCATATTAGGCTAGTGTCATTATCTTCCAGATTCATAAGTTCTGCATCCAATTTTTCTAAATGTATAGCTTCTTGTGTATCTGTTTCTTCTATGGCGATTTTGTTTTTTCCTTTTTCTAGGATGGTTAATCTTTGTTCTAAATCATTTACTCGGGTTTCTAAAGTAGATACTCTTAGATTTAGGATTTGATTATTTGTATATTTTTGTCTGTTATTTATTTCTGGTTCTATTTTTATTTTTAAAGTGTTTTCTATACAATTTATACACGCTTCTAAGTAACATTTTTTGCATTTAGCTCTGTTGTCTTTACTTGGATACCAATTGCATATACGACATCTATTACTGTCTAAACCTTTGTTTCTTTGAAATTCATGTATACATTCTTGAGTAACATTCATTAAATTATTGATTACTAGATTGTTTAAGTCTAGATCCTCTATCTCTTGTCCTAGCTCATTAACTAAGTTATCTTCTTCTGATTCTGAAGAATCCGATTTTGGATTATCTTTATCATTTATATCAATACTTATTATTGAGTATATACTTTCTGTATCTGACATGTATTCATCTACATTTAACAAAGTTTCTTGGAAATCCTCTATTAGTTGAGAATTTCTAGTTTTATTATTATTTCTTTTAGGACATACATTAGCTAAATGGTCTATGCTTCCACAAGTATAGCATTCTAATTTATTTTTATAGTTTCTATTATTTCTATATTTCCTAACATGTCTATCTCTATTTAACCATGGTTTTTTAGCTTTTGATTTTCTTAAGAAGTATTGTTTACGACTATATGGTTTTTGATTATGTTTCTTCTTATATTTTCTATATTGTTTCTGATCATAATTCTGGGTTGTGTATATAACAAATTTACAGAAATTCATTTAATTTCTTTTTAATTGTTTTTGTATTTGGATGTTTGTACATTTTTCTGTTAGTATATCCATTATATGTTGTGTTCTATGCCCTATTGTCCATTTTAGATTTGGGTTGGCTACTACACCATCTCTTTTATACCATCTATCTTCTATTTCTCTTCCTAAAGCGCCAGGTAATTTATTGAATAATTTTTTGCCTAATTCTTCATTAAAAGTGTTTCCGCTGACAATGCAATAATAAAAATAGTCTTGTAGGAATTTCTTTATATATACCCAATGTGAAATACTTAATTGTTCTAGTTTGATTAATGCTTCTTTTTGTAGTGCTAATAATCCACTATTTGGATCTTTTCCAGTTAATAACATATGCATTTTGTTTGTGAAATTATAGGGGTTTGGTCCCTTACTTAATAAAACCTGGAAATCATATGGGCAATTTGTCTTAAAACTTTCCCATGTGGCTTTTGCAGATTCCCCCAAAAAGGTTTCTAAATATTTATACATTATTTCCGTATCTGTTTCTGTATAATGTCTTAAGTAATCTGCTGCTACTATTCCTATCCATAAATCTATCACTGTATCCCACATTTGTGGGTCGTGTGCTGCTATATTTAGAATTTTACCTTTACTACCTCCTTTTTGTAGTTTAATTGGTTCTTCTATTGGCATTCTCTTACCTGCTGGTTTTATATTATCTCCTCTAAGTTCTGTATCTGGGTTTATCCTAATTGCTGGTCTTCTAGGTACATTGCCTGTACTATAATCTATTGGTTGGGGATTAGGGTTTGTTTGTTAAAATGGGCTAGCACTTGAAGAGCTAGTCCGTTCTAATTCTGCGAGTTCTTTATAACTTATTGTGGAACTTAATACAGAAATTGTGTCTTCATCTTTTCTTTCAAGGAATAGTTTGATATTTCTATATTCTAAATTATCACTTCTCTCTAAACAGTTTTTAAAATGTTCTATACATTCTTCTATTTTCATTTCGTCCTTTTGACATCCTTTACATTTAAAAGTTTTGTATTTATATTCTTCTGCTAAATTTTCAGCTTTTTCTATGACCATGTCTACTTCATATCCTTCTTGTAAACTTCTATATTCATAAACTCGCTTTCTGTTTCTATATTACTCTCTATTTCGTCATCGTCTAAATTTCTTTTGGTTGTGTAATTATAATCTGTAAATCTAACTGAAGTTTCTCCTTTACTTGTAGTATATAATAGATGAGTGTCTGGTGTAAGAATTTTTGATTTACTGAATTTGTTTACATTCCATTCTAAACCTGCATATATTTCTGAATCTATTTTTATTAGTTTTATTAAACTTATGCCTTTATTTCCCATTATTTCAACTACATCATTTACTTTTAGTTTAAATTTAGTATTACTACTCAAAGTTAATTTTCCAATAAACCCTATCCACATTAATAAATTATTTCCACTATTCATTTCTTCGTACCCTTTAGTTTGATTCCTATTTTAATATTTTTTTCAAATTCTTTCAAGTTCATTAAGAAATCTGGATTTATATAGAATATTCCTCCATTATTTGTCATATCTACTTCAGTTAATCCTATTATTGATTTTTTAATGTCTGACCATCTATCATCATATATTGTTATTAATACTTTGGATCCTAGATTTTTTCTAGTTAGACCTTTTATTCCTATAACAATTAATCTCATATGCATCAGTATCATTTTATTATTTTTTATATGCCTTAAAGAGTTAGCATTTACTAAATCTAGTATTTTAAAATCTTCTCCTATAGCTAATATTTGTTCTTCTCTATAATGTCTATATAGAGACATAAAGGTTGTGATACCAAAACAATGGTATATTTCAATAATATTATGTTTCAATATTATATTTCAATGTTTTAACACAAAGATAAACAAAGATAATAAACAAGGATATATTTCAGTGATATTCTTCAATAAATAATGATTTTTTTATGATTTTTTAGTATATCAGTTTTGTAAAACCTACTCAGTACTCCCTCTTTCCCACTGTTTCTTCATGTTTATCATTCTTATAGTTTATATTTTCCCCAGAGTTTTTTATGTTTTTTTTTTAGTTTATTTTACCCTGTTCATCTCTTCCTCTTAATCTATGTTCTTAACATCTTACTTCATTAACCACACCCCGGAAACTTTAGTCTGGCAGCTAACACTCGTCCTTTGTCTATTTTGCAGACCTGTTGGACTATCAAGGCTAGAATTCCTAGGAATTTACAGATTAAGAGGCTAACCATATACTAAGGGTAAGAATTTTACAGAGAATTTAATTTACATGATGTACAAAAAATATGTTAAATAACTTTAAACATGGATATAAGAACATAAGTATAAATATTTTTCTGGGGGAAAATATGTAAATAAGAACTTACATGAAATAACTAGGAGAGAGGTTTCCCTTTCGGGAACCCCCTTAAGATAGAATAGAAAACTTGGAGCTTTTATTTAAAACACACTGATACAAAGTTTATACAAGAAGGACTGACTTGGATAGGTTTTTGGGAGGAAGGGTTTACATAATATATATATATATATATATATATATATATATATATTATTGATAGATTATAGATATAAATGTAACAACACATGTCTCGCACGTGTAACATTTGATTATTTCAAATTAAATAATTTTATCTATTGCAAAGATTTTTAATAAAGTGTAAAAAGTTCAAATCACTTTTCAAAGATCCTTCAAACTTTAATATAATAATGTAAATGTAAACATATATTTTAGTGTAAGCATATATATTTTACCACCAGAAGTTTTAAGTGGTTGATGAATCATCACTTTTGCATTTATAATGCAGTGCCTCTTTCTCTTACTGTTAGAGTCTAAGAGAGGCACATCAACTTGAATCATATTTGTGGTATGATTATTTTTTTTTTCTATATTTAAAATCTTCCCTTATTTTTTAAAGTAAAATATTTACAAAATCGTTGATTACATTTTTATTATGTACTTAAAACTTTTTAAAATTTGGTACTTCTTAAATTTTTCTTATTCTAGCGTTTTTATATTTATGTATAGATTTTTCAAATCTCTTAAAATCAAATTTAGTTGATTTAGAATTCTTAAACTAATGAAAAAGTATTAGTTGTCATTAATTCTGATGACTTCTAATAAGGAAAGATTTTAGCATACATATATTTAATTAATTTTTAACTTTTAAATATTAAGAAAAAATAGTGAAAAGACAATTTTATCTAAAGCAAAAACTTTTAATGAAGGGCAAAAGGTTCAAACAACATTTATATGGGTTTTCACACTTTTAATATATTAGTTTAGGGTACGTGCTTTGCGCGTGTATTCATATTAGAGTATATAATTTTTTCAAAAAAAAATCGATAAACAATTTGATTATGGTCTTTAACTATAATAGGTCATCCAAATATTTTTCATATAAAATAAATTTATTTAATATAATATTAAGCCATCCATTTGTAACGACTATCATTATTTATCTTCTTAGTCAAAATCTTAAAAATCAACACACACATACACCAAAAAAAAAAAAAAAAAAAAACAGAAAAAGAAAATCAGCTTAGACCCAATATAGCAATCGAAGAAGATCAAAAAAATTTGAAGTACCAAAATACAGGTCGCCTCAAATAGTTTCCTCATCGGGGAATCATCATCATTATTAGAATTTATTTATATATTCTAACTCAACAACACAAGCCGTTGAATCTTTTTAAACCTTTTCAAGTAGAGTTCCTTAGCTACCTCTTCAATTATGATTTGCTCAACCTTTGACAAATTTCCTCTAGTGAATTGGTAGCCAATTCAATATCCACTGAGTCTCAGAACTCTATCGACTTTCATGAAATATGTGCCATCTGATCTACTGCACATTAATGCAAATAGTTTTATTTTAACATATAAAATCATATTTAAACTTAACAGAGAAGCACTTTTATTTACTTAATTACACGCACCAAATTGAAACCATGAAATAAGGCAAAGAAAGCAATGAGCCATGTTGAAAGCTTTAGATGGATAGGGAAGCCTCTTCGACGCGAGCACTCCAATTAGAGCATAATATCTCACTCGAGACAAATTGAACTTGTGTCTCATGTGTATCCCTGGGTGCTATCTTGCCATTAAAAAAAAAAAAAAAAGCTCCCCCACTTGAAGCCTGCGTAGATTGATGCAATTTCTTTAGAACAAACTTCTAAATGGAATCCTATACAACTCATCTAGCCATAGAGAAAAATAGTAAAGTACCCAACTCTACTTTACTTCAAAACCTTGTATCCACAAACGAAATCAATATTAGTGGCAGTGAACACCAACACTCCTAATATTTTTATGAGGAAGATGAACATACCTTTATAGGGAAGTGGTTGAGCGTCATGTTAGTTGTGAGTCAATTAGATTTAGTCGATTAATCTCTAAGTACCAAAAGTAAAAAATTTTACTTTGAAAGTTGAGATTTTGAACGTGGAGTTTAGACATTAACATAGCCACAAAGTCCGTGATATCTGACAGACCTTGAATCAAAACTCAACTTCTCTAGTTAGTGATGTACAACCTACACATAGCAAGATACTAAAAGCTAATACTTTTAATTAAAGTGTTAGTCCTATTATATATGAAATATAGACAACAATATAGGACAAAATTGAAAAATCTTATGAGCATATCAAAACAACACCACGAATACTCAGTTGGAACAATTAGAATCGTTTGTACAAGAAACAATATAAGCATGCTACATGAATTATTGGTTGCTATGGCTATGAATTGATAACAATTCAAGGTGCTCCTAAGCAAGAAGAGAGACAAAGTAATCAAGGAGTTTAACATCAGAGCAAAACTTATACACTAAATTCTCCCCAGTTATCGTCTTCTTCCGAGGAATGTACAGATCTATTATTTAACATAACTCTAATTTTTCCAAAACTACTTGTATTTGCCTTTTTAAATTTGGAAAAAAGTAATATAATTTTGGGAAATTTAAAACCAAATAGGACACGAATTTGGGAGAAGTGACGTAGGTTGGAAAATTTAGCAAAAATAATTTATTTTTGAGAAAATTAATTAAAAAAAGGTGAAAAGACGATTTTGTCTATTGCAGAGTATTTTAATGAAGGGCAAAAAATTCAAATTACTTTTTTAAGAGTCTTCGCACTTTTAATATAACTAGTTTAGGTGTACACGCTTTGCGTGTGGACCTCACTTTAATGAGTCCAAACATTACACTTAATAAAATATTTGTTTACCATATATTTTAGGAAGTCTAGTAGAAAGAAAAATATTAAATAATTCTCCTATCATATATTTTAGGAGTCCCATATTTCAGGAAGTCTAGTTAATATAATAAAAAATAGTGAAAAGACAATTTTGTCTAAAGAAGAGTAGGAGAGTCTTTTAACGAATGGCAAAAAGTTCAAATCACTTTTCTAAGGATCTTCACACTTTTAATATATTATAGATATAGATTATAGATATAGATATAGATATAGAAATAGATATATAGATATAGATATAGTTATAGATATAAATATAGAAATAGATATAGATATAGATATAGATAAGAGTGTTAAGTGGGCTGGGCCGGGTTAACCCGAAACCGGCCCATTAAATTTATTCGGGTTGTGGTTAAGTGGGCCGGATCGGGTTCGGGTTCAACAGTAAATTTTTTAAAAATAACCCTAACCCGGCCAACTTAACCCAACCAGGTCAAACCCACCTAAACCCGGTTAAAAATTTGGTCAAACCCTATCAAAAATAAAAATAAAAGTTTTTTTTTCAATATACACTATATATATCCATCAATATACATTTTAAATTTGTTAAACAATATATATACACTATATATATAGTATATACTACATTAGAATTTAAAAAATATATACACATATACACAATTACACATATATACGTAACATTCAATATATACGACTATACGTACTATTTTAAATAAAACATATACTACAATATATATAATTATATATATAGTTATATACTAGTTACTAATTTATAAAACATATACACATGTATACGTTAAATATATACGTCTATAGAAGATATATACACATATATACGCACCATTCAATATATATGTACTACTTTAAATAAAATATACTACAATATATATACATTACAATATATATATATATATATATATATATATATATATATATATATATAGTTATATACTAACTTATAAAACATATACACATGTATACGTTAAAGATACACGTCTACAGAAGATATACACACACACACACACAAACACACACACACACACACACATATATATATATATATATATATATATATATATATATCTACTACTTTAAATAAAACATATACTACAATATATATACATTACTATATATATATATATATATATATATATATATAGTTATAGTTATAGTTATATACTAATTTATAAAACATATACACATGTATACGTTAAATATATACGTCTATAGAAGATATATACACATATATACACACCATTCAATATATATGTACTACTTTAAATAAAGTATACTACAATATATATGCATTACAATATATATATATATATATATATATATATATATATATATATTGTTATATACTAATTTATAAAACATATACACATATATAAGTTAAATATATACGTCTATAGAAGATATACACACATATATATACACCATTCAATAAATATGTACTACTTTAAATAAAACATATACTACAATATATATATATATATATATATATATATATATATATATATATATATATATACAATTTATAAAATATATACACATGTATACATTAAATATACACATCTTTAGAAGATATATACACAAATATATAAAATATATGCTACTTAATATAATAAATTAATAATACTTGATAGTAAATTAATTATATATTAAAAGTAAGTTTTTAATTTAAACTAGAAATTCAATTTAAATCATTAAACGAAAAAAATTACAAAGTAAGGACTAAGGAGTGAATAAATGTTGAATTTTATTGATTGCGAAATGATCCAAAATTTATAATTTAAATGAATGAAAATCTACAAATTATGCATCATTTTTTACAACTCATTCATGTTAATATTAACGGGAACTTGCATAGGATAGTCAAAGTTAACGGGGGCAAAACCATGCATTGGATTTGATTCTGCTAAGTTCTCCCGTGAAGACATAATTTCTTCAAGTTTCTGCTCGTTGTTCGGCTCCGTTTCCATTCCTTGATTTCTTCTTTCCTCTCTAATCCAATCTGTGAGGCAAACTAGAATATTCATTGCATTGATTCCTAATGAGTGTAGGTTGTCTCGAAGTTGCTGTCGTCCCTGACTAAAAGCGTTTTCTGATGCAACGGTTGACATTGGAACATTCAAGATATCTCTAGCTAATCTTGAAAGCACAAGATATTGTGTTTCATTACTCCTCCACCAATCCAAGGTGTTGATTCGTCGTCTGTGATACATGGTGGCGACCGAAGATAATATTTAAACTCTTCCCGATAAGTTGATGTGTAAGCTCTCTCATCAACACTGTTCCAACAAGGTAAATCATAAAAGGAATTAGGAAAACCACTATGTGCCGACCTTTTAGAAGATGATGACTCCTCGGGACGATGATGAGCGACAGTTGGAGCGATATTTGTAAGTACGGCTAAATCAACTAAATTAGCATAGTGATTATATAATTTTTCTATTTATTCATTCGCATCACCCATAGTCGTCCACAAATCAGGTTGTACTTGTTCAGAATCATTGTTAGTATTTATTTCTAAGTTAGCATAATAATAGTACTAAAGTGGCACATAGTATTATATTTCATGCACAGATTTAGCATAGCACCAACCAAGTAAATAGGGAGAATCGAAAAAAAATATTTTTTAAATTTAGTAAACATGACACCAACAACTTCTTTATAACCTTCTTTATTTTTATATTCTTTGAGCAAACTAGAAATATCAGCTATATATGCCAAAATATTACAAAGAGTAGGATAATAAGCACCGAAAAATTCAACCGTAGCTATATAAAATTTTTTCTAAAAACTTAACAAGATCATTAATTACAACCTATTCAGAATCATGTAGCATGCAATCAACAGAATCAGCAAATGAACCACAATATTGGTTAAAAGCTAGTGTAATAGGAACTCTATATTTATAACAAGTTTTTAAAAAAATATACGTAGAATTTCATCTAATATCAATTTTCTCAGGAATCAATATCGGTGCAAGTCCATTTTCTTGACATTTAACTTTAAATTCTCTAATTCTTTTTCTTCGATTATTTCCTTGAATAAAACCAACAACAAGATAGATTTTTT
This sequence comes from Capsicum baccatum var. pendulum, assembly GCA_030864225.1. Lineage (NCBI taxonomy): Eukaryota > Viridiplantae > Streptophyta > Magnoliopsida > Solanales > Solanaceae > Capsicum > Capsicum baccatum. Next base: position 33,526,206 of record CM061559.1, on the reverse strand, counting down.
CAATATAAAGCTCAAAAAATTCAAGACCATCTTTTACAATTAAATTATATATATGACATGCACACTTAATATAAATAATTTCAGGTAACGACAGAGATAGCTTAGATTTTAACTTTGTTATAACAGTCTTGTTGTTAGAAGCATTATCAAAAGAAATACATAAGATTTTATTTTCGATACCATAAAATTCTCCAACTTTAACAATCGAATCAACAATAAAATTTTCAGGATGTTTACGGTCTTCATCATATAAAAAAGCAAGAATACGTTTTTGCATCACAAAATTACTATCCATCCAATGACAAGTCACGTTTACATAATCATTTTTATTTACAGCACGACCAAGATCAGAAGTTAGGGACAATCTACATTGAATATTTTTGAACAATGTTGATAAATAAAAATAATATTGTGAATGAAGTCTAAAAATATCAGACCGAAAAGTACTTCTAGGAATATCATTAAACATAGGATTATAAATTGCTTGAATATGATGAATAAAGGCATCAGAAGAAGGAAAACTAAAAGGAAAACAACCCATAACTACCATTTTAGCTATTTCTTCCCGGTCCCTCAATTTATTATACTTCTTCATTACTTGACTGGTTGCTGGGTCCATTCTAGTTTGCGTTGGCCCACCAACATCCGCACCACCTCATGCAATATTTAACTCTCTTTTGTAAGCATCACCTACATGTCTCATTAACGTACCCGTACCCCCTTGCTTGCCTCTGCTTTTATGCTTATATATATATTTATTGACAAATATTGCATTGCACCTCAGTATCTGATATACGTTTAAAAAATTGCCATGTAATACTAGTTTTTTTATGAGCGCTTGGAGCACGGGAAGGACGGAGAGGAAGAATAACCCATTTAGATCTAACGTTAGCATTTTCTACTGCGAGTATCTCACCAATATTTTTATCATCTTCATCTAAATTAACTGCATCTACTTCATTTTCTTCTTCTATACCGTAATTTTTTTGAGCTTCTACATAATCCATATCGTGGGCACCTACACCTAAAGGTACGCCTACTTCTTCCTTAAAATGTTGACTAAGCGGTGACGGAGACACACGGGTATATCTACTACTTGAACTACCTCTACCGCTAGTAATTCATTTTTTACTACCACTACCGCTTCCAGAATAAAATTTTTTAACACCTTTAGTAGCGAGGTTTCTTAATTTATCCATAATATAAATTAAACTAAAAAAATTCAAAATATACAATATAATAAAATTAAATATTCAACAATTAATACACTAAATAAAAATTAAACGTAAGAGATGGAACGACAATACCAAATTTTGGAAGTATACGAAGATTGCGACTTTAGAAATTTCCACTCGTACCTTGTAATCGCAAAATTAAAAAATTAAAATGAGTACTTTAGGAAATTAAATATATAGAATGTTTGAGAATTGAGATTTGAGAGAACGAAAAATTGTATGGAAAATGATTTGAAAGAGTAGGGTATTTATAAGAATTTTTTTAGGATTAAAAATATTTTTAAAAGTAATTTTTTTTAAAATAAAAAATCACAAACTAGCCGTTTGGACTCAAAAACGGATATATAGCCATTGGGCCAATGATTAGTTTGGAGTTTGGGCCCAACGACCCACTTTTTTTCTTTAAAAAAAAGTAAAACTGGGCCGGTTAACCAGCGGGCCCGGACCGAGCTTGATCCGGATCGGGTTAACTGGACCCAACCAAAAAAAATAAACCAGCCCGGTACCCGGTACCCTACAGCCCATGGATTGACCAAGCTGGGTCAAACCGGACCGGTTTTCTTAAACGGTCCGGGTTAACCCGACCCGTTGGACAGACTTAGATATAGATTATAGATTATAGATATAGATATAGATATGACATACCCAATAATCAATTGAAATAAATCAAACTTTAAAGAGAAAAGCTAATAAATCAAACCAAATCAAACTTATTTCTGATGGGATTCGATTATACTTCTTAAAAATCGAGAACCAAAAGAAAACAATAGGAACAATTTCAATCCAAACCGGAAAATTGAAGGCACACTCTACTTGTTAGTTGCTACAAAATACTAAACCCATGACTAAATATAGCAGAAACAACATTCATTCGATTTTTAGGAAAACACAATCCAATTTCTAAATCTCCATCTAAATTTCTTGACTTATTGCGGGACATAGCTATCTATACCATTATCACTGTCAATAGAAACAGACTCTAGTTTTTCCGGCCTTCCCCAACTAAAATTGACAGCATAAAAGTCATGTTTTGGTGATCCAGATATTGAAAATGTTCGATTTATATCTATGGTGAGAACTTCTTTTGCCCAATCGTCATTCAGGATCCATTCCTCATCCTTTCTCCTTTTCCCAATTGCTTCTCCAATTATCTCCGCGCCAATTGTAAAGCCTTCCTTTCCAGCTAAGTCGACATGCCTTGTACTTGCAATGTACCCTACTATCTAATTTCCAAATTAATTCAGAGGAAGTGGTGGATTGATCCACGCTCTACAATCTCCCTCACATAAGAAGAACTCTATTCCATTCTCATCTATCTCTTCTCCAGTCTCGACATCTGATTTTATCAGACAAGTCCATACATAAGCACATGTTACTGTGACAGATGTTACATGAGTTAGGCTTGGTTGTCTTGATAAAATTAAATTCTTGAGATTTATGATGTCATAACGTCCAATAATGAATGTACCTCGGAACTTATCATGATATGGAATACTTAAGATGTCACACAATTTCACCTTGGTTTTTTTGATTATATTCCATCCTAACATCGCATGTCTGTTAGATCGATTAGCAGTTCACACACACTAAATCTGTGGAGAGGATGAAGAAAACTAGAGAGAGAGAGTTCTTTAGGAGAGAAAGAGAATTAATTTCATGGTAACACCCTTAGGTAACCTCCACGGCAGACAAACTATTTATATTAATGACTTGGAGTATAAACAATTACACAGAGAATAAGAATAAAAGGTACATCAATTAATATATAACAGTACGTCACATATTAATCAGGCTCCACAATCTAACAATTCTCCCACTTGGAGACTGATTCTGTCATCCAAGAATTACATTCTCAAAAAAATAAAAAATATTCCTCCATCATCAATATGTTCTCCACACCACAACATCTGTAGACACAACTACAGAAAGCCAACTAAGGTTTTGCACAACCTTAGTTTACCAACATCAACACATTTAGTCAACATGACTGCTGGATTCTTTGCACCTTCTATCTTTTCCAAACACATATCACCTTCTTCCACTGTCCTGCGAGTGAAATGGTACCGTCTTCTAATGTGCTTTGTCTTCGAATGATAGAGCGGGTTCTTCACCAACTGTATGGAACTCTGGCTATCTGTGTAAAGAATTTTCTTAAGCTGCTTCTTGCCCAGTTCTTCAAGATAATCTGCCAGCCATATCATCTTCTTTCCAGCTTTAGCTATTGCCACATACTCAGCCTCAGTAGATGAAAGAGCAACACACTTTTGAAGCCTGGACATCCAACTCACTGCTGTAGCACCTACGGTGTAAATATATCCGGAAGTGCTCATGCTTGAGCCTACATCCCCACTAAGATTAGCATCAACAAAACCTTGCAGAATCACTTCACCATTGCCAAAACAAAGTGAAGTACTGGATGTACCTTTCAGATATCTTAGAAGCCACTTCACAGCTTCCCAATGCTCTTTTCCAGGGTTTGCCATGTACCTGCTAATAAATCCTACTGCATGTTCTATGTCAGGTCTAGTGCAGACCATAGCATACATTAGACTCCCAACTGCAGAAGCGTACAGAATAAGTGCCATGTGTTCCCGCTCCTGAGTTGTGTTCAGTGACTGCTTCTTTGACAATTTTATGTATTTATCAATGGAGTAGTCCTGGGTTTAGCATCATTAACTCTGAATCTGGCTAGCACCTTCTCGACGTACTGCTCTTGGGATAGATTCAAAGTGCTAGCAAATCTATCCCGACAAATCCTCATCCCAAGAATCTGCTTCATTGCACCTAAATCTTTCATCTCAAACTCAGAAGGCAGGCTTGCCTTCAGAGATTTTATCTCCTTCATACTGGATCCTGCAATCAACATATTATCCACATACAAGAGTAAAAATACATAAGAATCAGTGTATTTCTTGAAGTAGCAACACTGATCCTTTTCACTCCTGTGGAAGCCACTCTTGCTCATAAAGGAGTCAAACTTTTTGTACCACTATCTAGGTGCTTGCTTCATCCCATACAAGCTCCTGTTGATATTTCCCACCATGTGTTCCTTTCCTGGAACTACAAACCCCGCTGGCTGCTGTATATAGATTTCCTTGTCCAAATCTCCATGTAAAAATGCAGTCTTTACATCCATTTGCTCAAGATGCAAGTTCTCCGATGCAACAATACTCAATAAAATTCGGATAGTAGTTAATTTCACAACAGTAGAAAATATTTCAGCATAATCAAAAACTTTTCTTTGTGAATATCCTTTAACTACTAACCGAGCCTTGAACCTTCTTTTACCATCTGGTTCTGCCTTGATTCTGAACACCCACTTATTTAACAAGGCTCTCTTCCCTACAGGTAACTCAGTCAACATCCACGTGTTATTCTTCTCAAGTGAGCTCATACCATTATCCATGGCTTGCTCTCACTTCATTGAATCCTCCACCTACAGGGCTGTAACACCCCGTAAATTTTTTTGTACACTTATCGCGATTATATGGAGTCCTAAAGGCATGCGTATGTGTTAAATTAAGTGTATGGTGTTCGGAAGTATCCCGTCAATAGTTGTATGTGTAGGTATTGGAATAAGCATTCCAACGATATAAAGTTTGCCCAAAACAGAGGAGTATTTCATATAAGCGAGCACATTCGAAATTTCAAATCGGTGGCCGGAAAACCTGTGAACAGTAACTCTGCAGGAAAATTACTATAGCTAGGCAATCCAACTTTAGACGATCATAACTCCTTGTACAAAATGAACTGTGTGAGCTGCTATATATAGACGAAAAGCTCCGAGAGTCTTCTTTACGATAAAATTGGTTTAATCCAAATCCAATGTCTAAGTAAGGAGCTATACCCGTTTTACTACAGCCTATCAAAAAAAAAGAATTGTGGGACAGATTTTTGGGTCAACTTTAAACGACCATAACTCCTTGTAAAGGAAGAACTGGGTGGTATACTTTATATGAAAATGAAATCCCTCTGAATTATCTTTCCAATTCAATTGGTTTCACCCAAATACGATACCGGAGCAAAGAGTTATGATCGATTTACTTCAGCCTGTCAAAACTGTCCACTGGGGACAAATTCGGGATTTATTTAAATCTTTAGGGCAAAATGGTCATTTTCTATTACCTCTTGGACGAAAATTGGTCTTTATAAACCTTTACTTAGCCTCATATATCAGATATCATCCAATTATTAAGAGAAGGTGAAACCCTAGCCTAATTTCAACTTCAAATATTTTGTGATTCAACCGTAGAAAATTCGAATTGGTTCCGTAGTTGTGTTCACCATCTCGAAAGCTTCGAGAAGCACCCCTTGATTATGTAAGGAGGATTATAAATACAAGAGTTCATTGTTAAGGTATGAATATTAATTATTCTTGATTCTTATCCATGAATAAGTATTGATAAAGGATTATGAGTATTGTCTTGATGTTGGAAGATAACTAGAAACATAGTTATGAATTGTTGTGTATAAATTGTTAGTAGTAAATTATGGAAGTTGTTGTATTGGATTATGGAGGATGAATTATGGTGATATATCATTATATTAGTGGTTATGTATGCCTAGTGATCATGTTGGTATTGGATGGTGATTAAGAAGGGAAATAAAGGCTAAGAGTGATGTTGAGGGATATTTCATGAAAATGTATGATATGTGAATGTAATAAGAGTATAAGAGGATGTATGTAGTACTCTTATTGATGATCTAAAGGATTACTTCCTAGACATTATTTGGTGAAGTTAATACCTAAATGTTAAGGTTTGGTTACTGATGATAGGCGAATTTACACGCCTATATCAATATATTTTGCCCATATTTTAGCCTAGTTTTGAGAACAAACTATATATTTCATGCACTTTTAGTCCTTTTTCCTATAAATGAGCTAACAAACATGATTAGTAAAGTTTCAGGTATAAATGATGCAAAATTCAGCATTTTATGGCTTACTTGACGCAAAAGAAAGCTCACGAAGGAAGGAAAGGGAGTTTACACGCCTAAGGACCAAAACTGCTGCATGGAAACTCTGTCCCGGGCTAAAACAGCATTTCGGAAGACTCTGGGGACCTAGACCAAAACTGCTGCATGGAAAATCTGTCCCGGGCTAAAACAGCATTTCTGAAGACTTTGGGGACTTACAGACACAAAGCTGGATTTTGACAATGATACATTAACCTAGTACAATTGGGTTATGTATTTCATTAGTTTATTTGGATTAGGAGAATGTTACATTAACCTAGTACAAATGGGTTAAGTATTTCCTTAGTTTAGTAGGATTTGGTTATTTATTTCATTAGCATAGTAGGAGTAGGATAGGAGTATTATAAATACCCTATCATGCTAGAGATTTTAATTAAGTCCTCCCTTGGTGGAGAGGCAAGTACTCCCTTAGTGGAGAGGCAAGTCCTCCCTTAGTGGAGAGACACATTCTACTTCTCAATTACAACTCTTCTAACCTTTCCATTAATTCTATTCTTAAATTCCACAACAAGAGAATCGTTACTTGCTAAGGAATCACGCTACACGCCATTAACTAATAGTGTGATATAATAACAATGTCAATCGTGATCTCCTTCGCATTCATGGGTAACTAAACCTCTCTGTTGGGGTTATGGAAGCCGAATGAGTTACTATCTATTGCTGTGAGTTTATGAGTTCGTGACACTTATATTGCTTATATCATTATTCTCTTCATCTTAATGCAAATTCTTGTGGCTGCAGACGCATAGAATAACACCAGTCTAACATTTAACTTGTTCGAGAGAAAGGTTATTTGTCTGGAAAAGAGATAATGTCAAGGTAGTAGGACACCCTTTTCTATTAAAAAGCTAGTGCCGTAACTGGACTAACCTCTTGGAGAATTCGTACCGTTAGACACGCTTTAAGCTCGAGAGAGTTAAAGTGAAATAGTCCTTGTTTAGGTCGAGAGACGCTTGGATTTACCATCGACTACAATTCTCTATAAGCAATTGCATGTCAAGACTCTACACACTCATAGCCAATAGAGACGTATACCTCAGAAGGTGGACATAACCCCAACGCTTCAATTCTCATTGTTTACAACCAACGTGATAATCTTTCTCTTTTTACTTTGCTATTTTCAGCTTTTACTTTATTGTTTTGGTTACACATTACAATCCCCCCTTCTTACGAGACTTGCACCAAAAGTTTAGTAATTTTGCTTACTTGTTGGCCAAGCTATTCCCTGTGGGATCGACACCCAACCCAGGTTGGGTTCTATATTTGCTAACGACCGCTTTACACTCCCATGAGAGCTGTAGATTGAGCGTTATCAAAAATTGGCGCCGTTGCCGGGGAATACGAGTGTCAATCAAGTTCGTGATAATTACTAGACCCTTTGGTCAAAGATTCTCGTACTTTTACTTTTAGTTGTTGTTTTTGTTTTTTTTTAGGTTTATTCAGTGCATCAATGGAGGCACAACGTGAAATTGAAAGGATAGCTGCTCAAGTGCATCAACAGAATATTTATAACCGTAGGCGAGCAACAAATCCTGACGATGAGGATCTGGGCGATGAAGAGCTATTAAGCCCACAGCATACTGCTGAGATGGCGAAACCAGCAAACAGAAGAGATCGTCAAGCAAGATATAGGCCTGAACGTCGAACTGTACCAATGCTGTTCGATGATGATGAAGATGATCTTGACGAAGCTGGTTCCACAAGAGCTATTATTCTTCCTCCATTGGCACCGGGAGCAAAGTTCAATATCACTAGCGCCATGATTCAGCTTTTGCAACTCAAGGGATTATTTGGTGGACTAGCAGGCGATGATCCGAATATGCATCTGATCAACTTTATTTCTACATGCAAGTCATTCGACAATCCTGGAGTTGGACAGAATGCAATTCGATTACGTCTATTTCCATTGTCTCTGTCTGGAGAGGCAACTATGTGGTTGAATGGGCTGACTCCTGATTCTATTACTAATTAGAGGCAATTGAAAGACGCTTTCCTAGAAAGATTCTTTCCGCCATCCAAAAGAGCACAGTTGAGAGATGAGATCATCAATTTTCGACAGCTTCCAACTGAAGCTCTCCACGAAACATGGGAGAGGTTCAAGACGAAGCTAATGCGATGCCCAAACCATCATATGACCAATGTCCACTTGATGGAGATATTATACAGAGCGTTGAATTCGGTGACTAAGCCAGTGGTTGATAATGTAGCAGGTGGATCATTTATGGACCTCACCTTTGTGCAGGCAAGCAATATGCTAGATCGGATGACGAAGCAAAGTAGAGCTTGGCATACCAGGGATTCTGAGGTAGCAAGCTCTACTGTATCTTTTGGCATGACTGCAGAGCAGAGGCGAAGACAAGAAGATCGTGACCAAGACATGGCTCACATGAAAATTCAAATGGATCTTCTTACAAAGAATTTATTATCAGGGAAGACAAAAAACGTTAAGGCCGTGGTATCACATGGAAGAGACGAATCTGATTCCGAAGAGGAGGCTAACTACTTGAACAATCAGGGGGGTTTCCGTGGGAATGCCCAAGGAAACCAAGGTCGGAACTATTATGATAAATCTGGAAGCAAAGACCAAGGTAGTTGGAAGAAAAATAATGAAAAGAGTGGTTTGTACGTTCCCTCTGGTAGACGTGATACCACCACATCTAATTCTGAGAGTATGGAAGACATGATGGCTAAGTTATTGAAAGGAGTGGAAGCAACGAGCGCAGGAGTTAAGGAGGTGATTGATGATTTGTCCTCCATGAAGAAACTAGTTGATTCTCATTCCACTTCTATCAAGCAAATAGAGCAGCAATTGAGCCAACTTTCAGCAGCATTTAATCAAAGAAAGGCTGGCACTTTACCTAGCGATACTGTGCAAAACCCAAGGAATGATGGGTCATGCATGGCCATAACTACCAATAGTGGTAAGGTGCTGGAAACTTCAGCAAAAGGCAATCAAGTGGTTGACGAAGTGGTACGGTTTGATATATGCAAAACAATAAAGCAGCCCAGTGATATGAATGAGTCATCTGTAGCTGATGTTCATTATGAGGATACGAAAGCATTATCTATAGAGAAACAACCTACTGTTGAGCCATTGTCTGCTGCGCCACTGAATGTTGAGCATGAGGATAATGAAGATTATGAAGAACTTATGGGTGATCTAACAGAAATAGAGTCTTATACTCCTAAGAAACCGGATTGTGATCTCAAGAATCAACCGACAGCGAAGACTCACATTGACGAGCCACCAATGCTAGAATCGCAAGAGCTCCCTGATTATCTAAGGTATGTGTTCTTGAAAAGTAGAAATATACTTCCGGAGAGAGCAGATGATTTAAGTGAACAGCACGTAGAAGCTCTCATCTCTGCTCTGAGGAGATACAAGAGAGCTATGGGTTGGACTATTGATGATATAATTGGTGACTCTCCGGAGAAACGTAGGAGCCATCTTGAAGAAGATCGCATGCCCCCAGGTAAGCCTTATTGTCGTCTAAATCCTTTTAGAAAATGATCCATCACTTATCTCGACGAAGTCTAAGTACTCGAGATTACTATGTCGAGCCACGACAATAAATAAGGCGCTAGATGGGAGGCAACCCATTGTTTTATCGATTTATTATTTTTCTTTTAGTACTTGTTTTGTTTTGATAAATGAAAAATCCAAAAATAAGAGTCGTGCCACGACCAAAACTAAGGCGCTTGGTGGGAGGCAACCCATAGTACTAATCGTTTTCATTTGGTTTTGAGCAAAAATAGGTGCATGAGGTATTCAACGAGGAGATTGATTTCAATTGGCGATTTGGACGCATTGTATGGTAAAGGTGGTAAGTTAGGTATAAGGATGCATAAGGGTATGGATTGAGCATTACTCACTCTTAAAAAGGCATCGAGGAAGGCTAGGCCTAGGTAAAACTAGGCCACGAGCAATGGAAAAACTATCCTATAGCCTAAGGTCTCGGAATCTAGTGTGCTATACATTATGCGCCGCCCATTCCTAAGTGTGCTTTTGACTATGCGCCGCCTATGCTATGGCATTAGGTCTCAGGATCTCATATGCCATAGACTATGCGGCGCATATGTCCCTAAATGCCATAGACAATGAGCCGCATATGCTATGGCATTCTTAAATAAATGCATGGCATATGCTATGGCATTCTTAAATAAATGCATGGCATATGCTATGGCATTCTGCTCAACTAGGCAAAGCATTAGGCACCGCCTATGGTCACTTTTGGTCTCTAAATCCGATTTTAATGGGTCAAAACTCAACCCAACCTTTTCTTATAAATATGAGACTTAATCTTGAACCAAAAACACATTGGAAACCTAGCTTATGCACCACCTATAGTCTCCAAAACCTATCAAAAAGTTTCCTTTTGCTCTTTTTCTTCACAAGAACATCATTCAAAGGCTTCAACCAAGTAAGTACTACTTTGTTCTTCATTTATACTTTGTAAGTACTACATTACTACACCTATTATGAATTGCTAAATCTTGAAGAAGCATTGGTGATAGTCATGTGTTTGAATTATTGATACACAACCAAGTGAGTATGTACGTTAGGATGCTCTTAACCTATTTCCGACTTGAATTTGATTTTGATGCATTGTTATACTACTTGCGGAATTGCTATAGTAATGAACATTGCATAATCTTGTCACTTGAATACTTACATGTTAGAACATCCCGTTCATCGAAATAAGACTTATAACTGCCTACCGACATAGGAGGTTGAGTTTATTGATAGAAACGATACCATGATGTAATCCCTATGTAGTAGTCTTGTTATACCTAACATGAAAGTATTGAAAAGGTTGCAAGAAGTGATATATCTCTGATTTTCTTGTTGGAATATAGCTCCTAAAACGCATGTCGATGAAGTCTAAGTAATCGACCACTCTCACTTCACTAATTTGTAGCAACAAACTAAGTGTGGGGTGGTACCCCTACTGCTTGTATATAGATTGTATCTATTGGGATTGTGCTACCATTAACACTATTTCAAGTCTCAGGTACAATGGCACCTAAAGAGAGACAAGGCAAGGAGAAGGCTACCATTTCCCAAAAAGGCAAGAAAAGAAGCCGCAAGGAGCAAGGAGAACCCTCCTCGCTGCAAACACCTCAACTCACGCTTGGAATTAAGTGGGATACTTATGAGGAACTTCTAAGGATGACGACTTTGAGGATGGAAGGGGTATGACCCCAGACATAGAGGATGAGTCCGACTAACCAGGTTCTTCTTATTTATTTTCCACTGAGGACAGTGTCCCGACTAAGTGTGGGGTGGTGGTATTGCATGCTATACTTCTCTATTCGCATCTATGTTTGTTTTCTTTTGTTTCATTTTTGTTTCATTTTGTTTTTTTTAGTAGTTAAAATTTTTTTCTAGCTTCGCATGAAATTATTTTGATAGGCAGCATGAGATTATAACAAGAGTATGTGCTACAATTGTGACTATTGAGACGTTTAGGCTCTATTTGGGACTCATTATATGATATTGTGTGATTCAATTCCTTCAATTGTTGGGTAGAGAGTCTATATTACTTCCAATCAAGTCGACCATGTGCCTTGTGTGTGTAAGATTAATAGTATCTTCTATGTATGTGGCTGATGCTAGAACTTGCCTGGTATGTATGCAAAGCGAAAATAAGGAGTGTAAGTTTAGGATATGATTTAGGCATTTCTTTGGCAACCTATATTTGTTTACCTTCAGTTTTACCTACCCATGAACATCATCCTAGTTAACCCTTTTTGAGCCTTTAGCCTATTTCTTTGACAACCTTGTATGTAAGCCTAATCCATTTCTTTCAAGACCATAATTTGATCCAAAATCCTGAGTGCTTTAAAGTGAAAAAGTCATGTGACAATATAAGAGGAAATTGGGTGAGTATAATGCTATAAATTGGAATGGTTCTTGAATGTGTTATGAAAAAGAAAGAAAGTGCTATCATAAGAGGTATGTTGTGAAAAGAAAAAGGAAAAGAAAGCTGAAAAGTGAGTTGTTCTTAAAATTGAAAAACAAAAGAGGAGAACAAGGGTGGTAGAATAAAAGAAAGAAGAAAGGTTGAAAGAAAAAAGTGTCAATGATACAATGTGATGTATTAAAGCGCTTAGGAGCTTAGTCACTATTCCTGGCCAAAATAGTCCTACCCGTTCCTTAGCCTACATTACAACCATCAAAAGACCTACTTGATCCTAATCTTAACATTCCGACATTTAGTGGAGTACTACACTAAGGGCAAGCCTATGGTCATCAGTTGCTACATATGAATTCTTTGTGAGAGTGAGTGCAAGGACATTTTGATACCCATGTTTGAAAAATATGCTATATTTGTGAGTAATTATGGGTACTATATTGTGAGACACACATGGTTGATGAGCTTTGGATAGTTGTATATGATTCTATGTACCTTAACGTTTGCATGCGAGTTGATCACCATCACGAGTCTATGCTAGAGGTTAAATGGTTTCTACTAATGATCGAAAAACTACTCTTTGTTGATAAATGTTGTGCTTGTCTTGAAGAATGTTTTGTGTTGTTGTTGTAAAAACCCTAAGTTGATGTTTAGAAGGACATGATATGTTGTTCGAGGACGAACAAAGCTCTAAGTGTGGGGTGTTGATGATAGGCGAATTTACACGCCTATATCAATATATTTTGCCCATATTTTAGCCTAGTTTTGAGAACAAACTATATATTTCATGCACTTTTAGTCCTTTTTCCTATAAATGAGCTAACGAACATGATTAGTAAAGTTTCAGGTATAAATGATGCAAAATTCAGCATTTTATGGCTTACTTGACGCAAAAGAAAGCTCACGAAGGAAGGAAAGGGAGTTTACACGCCTAAGGACCAAAACTGCTGCATGGAAACTCTGTCCCGGGCTAAAACAGCATTTCTGAAGACTCTGGGGACCTGGACCAAAACTGCTGCATGGAAAATCTGTCCCGGGCTAAAACAACATTTCTGAAGACTTTGGGGACTTACAGACACAAAGCTGGATTTTGACAATGATACATTAACCTAGTACAATTGGGTTATGTATTTCATTAGTTTATTTGGATTAGGAGAATGTTACATTAACCTAGTACAAATGGGTTAAGTATTTCCTTAGTTTAGTAGGATTTGGTTATTTATTTCATTAGCATAGTAGGAGTAGGATAAGAGTATTATAAATACCCTATCATGCTAGAGATTTTAATTAAGTCCTCCCTTGGTGGAGAGGCAAGTACTCCCTTAGTGGAGAGGCAAGTCCTCCCTTAGTGGAGAGACACATTCTACTTCTCAATTACAACTCTTCTAACCTTTCCATTAATTCTATTCTTAAATTCCACAATAAGAGAATCGTTACTTGCTAAGGAATCACGCTACACGCCATTAACTAATAGTGTGATATAATAACAATGTCAATCGTGATCTCCTCCGCATTCATGGGTAACTAAACCTCTCTGTTGGGGTTATGGAAGCCGAATGAGTTACTATCTATTGCTGTGAGTTTATGAGTTCGTGACACGTATATTGCTTATATCATTATTCTCTTCATCTTAATGCAAATTCTTGTGGCTGCAGACGCATAGAATAACGCCAGTCTAACATTTAACTTGTTCGAGAGAAAGGTTATTTGTCTGGAAAAGAGATAATGTCAAGGTAGTAGGACACCCTTTCCTATTAAAAAGCTAGTGCCGTAACTGGACTAACCTCTTGGAGAATTCGTACCGTTAGACACGCTTTAAGCTCGAGAGAGTTAAAGTGAAATAGTCCTTGTTTAGGTCGAGAGACGCTTGGATTTACCATCGACTACAATTCTCTATAAGCAATTGCATGTCAAGACTCTACACACTCATAGCCAATAGAGACGTATACCTCAGAAGGTGGACATAACCCCAACGCTTCAATTCTCATTGTTTACAACCAACGTGATAATCTTTCTCTTTTTACTTTGCTGTTTTCAGCTTTTACTTTATTGTTTTGGTTACACATTACAATCCCCCCTTCTTACGAGACTTGCACCAAAAGTTTAGTAATTTTGCTTACTTGTTGGCCAAGCTATTCCCTGTGGGATCGATACCCAACCCAGGTTGGGTTCTATATTTGCTAACGACCGCTTTACACTCCCATGAGAGCTGTAGATTGAGCGTTATCAGTTACTAATACTAGTTTGCCACAAATGACTTATTGTAGATAAGTGTTCGAAGAGTACGGGAAGTCACTTGTATTGAAGTGGTTATATCAAGGTATGTAAGACATACTCTATCTAATCTTTGGCATGAATAATGACCCATGGCACTCTAAAGTAAGCTTCCAACATTGTCCTATGACACATGACACATAATAACATTATATGATCTTCGACACTACCAATTGAACTTGTTTTCACTTTTAAGATGTCCGGCTAGTCAAAAAAATGTCCATATACTATTGTTGACTCCGGAATGGTTTAATGAGGTATCCATGATTCTCTACTTCATTTTCATGATATTGATTACCTATTTACATGTTTTTCCTATTGAGGTATCATGGTTTCAAGTTCCATAAAGTGTGACCACAAAGTAACCAATCTTAAAGATTAATTGAATTAAGAAATGGAATGTTTGTATTTTAAATTGATGATATGATGTATTGTATTAGTACCACTGATCAGTTGGCCATTGTATTATAAAGATTATGTATATATGCTATTCCAGGGGTGGTCCCTGATGTATTGTATTAGTACCACTGATCAGTTGGCCATTGTATGACATATGTTATGTATTGATAAGGATTATGGGAAGTAATGATATGAAAGTAATGTGCAGGTATCCCATCAGTTCTTTTAAGTGTGGTCTACTCATACTGTTTATTCACTGGTATCTGGGTTCTATTGATCTTTTGTATCTCATCTTGATACTCACTGCCTTACATACTCAGTACATATTTTCATACTGACGTCCCTCACGGGGGACCTGTATTCATGCCTGCAGGAACAAGTACTTCAGGTCGTACACCTCCGCAGTAAGAGCCAGGACATTCTGTTGTTAGTGGTGAGCTCCAATTGTTTCGGGGCATCCCAAGTCGTCCCTATATGTACTTTTGGTATTTGTATAAAGTCTTTTGTGGGCGGGAGTTTGTCCCGACCACAACTTAGTTGTGTATCTATGTAGAGGCTTTTGTAGACATATTGTACAGCCATAGGAGTGTTTGGTTGATAGACGTGATGGCTCTGACAGCCAATTACTGTTCATATATATATTTATGTGTGTCTGCTGGGCTGATACAGGTACTGTTTTCTTCTATTTACAACGAAGTGCTGCCCAAATTTCTAATTTTCATAAGTAATGTAAATGTGAAAGTATAGGTTATGAACAGGTTCTCCCGGGCCTCCTCGGCTACGGGTGCCAGTTCGCTCCAATGGGATTGGGGGGTATGACAGAAGTGGTATCAGAGAAGTTCGTCTTAGTGAGTCTACAAAGCCGTGTCTACGTAGAATCTCATTTATCGGTGTGTTGTGCACCATATCTATAAACAGGAGGCTATTGGACATTTAGGGATTGTTTTCACTCTCCATTTCTTAGATCGTGCAATAGATCCCATATTAGAGATAAAGTCATAAACAATCGCTTAATCCAATTGTTTCTTTTTTTATTTATTATAGTGACGATGCCAGTTACAAGGAGAAAGAATAAGTGGAAGCGAGTAGATATAGTGGCCGGAGAAGGTACTAGTAAGTCACCACCGTCACAAGCTGAACAAAGTGAGTCTCAAGCTGAGCATATATCAGGTGCTTCTTCTCCTCCGAAAGGGCCGTCTATTAATGCTGTTGATCGAGATTTGAGGGATGCAGTACAACTTCTGAAGCGTATAGTTGCCGGTCAAGTTCAAGGGCAAGCTATTCCTACCACGGGTTCTAGTGATACGGATAGAGCAGCTAGCCTTCGGACACAGGATTTTCTTAAACTGGATCCTCCTACTTTTACCGGATCAGATATTAACGAAGACCCGCAGGACTTTGTCGATCAAACCCAAAGGGCTCTAGATGTTATGCACATATCCGGTAAAGAGATGGTTGAGCTAGCAGCATATAGACTGAAAGGAGAGGCTATATTATGGTATGAGGATTGGAAACGATCTAGGGGTATTGATGCACCTCCAACTACGTGGGGAGAGTTCAAAAATGCATTTATTGATCATTATCTTCCATTTAAGACTCGTCAGGCCCGTGCAGATCAATTCTTAAATCTTCATCAGGGTAATATGAGTATAAGGGAGTATAGTCTTTGATTTAACTCCTTGTCTCGATATGCTTCTAATGTGGTAGCTACTATGGATGACAGAGTTCATCACTATGTGGATAGATTGGAACCATACTTGGTTAGAGATTGTACCATTGCTGCTTTGAACAAGGACATGGATATAGCGAGGATATAAGCTTTCGCTCAGAAGATGGAAGATCAGAGGCAAAGAAGAAGAACCCAGGAATCAGAAAAAGGATATTCTAAGCGGGCCAGAGTTATAGGGCAGTTTATGGCATCTCAGGGAGGTTTTAGGCCTTCGTTCTCTCATAGATTGCCTAGCCCGTTATCTTCTTCTCCTGCAATTAGTGCTCCACCGCAATTTCAAAGGTTCAGAGGTAATCGGTTTGGGCAAAGCAGTGAAAATCAGAGTTCGCAAACAGTGGGGTATCAAGGGCAAGGGAGTATGAGTCAATTGAGACCTCCACGACACCCGTGCCCCATATGTAGAAAATTTCACTTTGGCGAATGTTGGCTTGGGATGAACAATTGATTTTGGTGTGGTAAGCCGGGGCATATGGCTAGAGATTGCCCACGCAGTACCACAGGTGGTATAACACGACCTACCAGATCTGCTGTTGCATCATCTTCGGTGCCTCCTTTGAATAGGGGTGCACAACCTATGGGTCACGGTAGAGGTGATAGAGGAGCAGCTAGTGCTAGCGAAGCTTAGAATTGTGTGTATGCCCTAGCAGATCGGCAGAATTTAGAGGCTTCTCCAGACGTGGTTACAGGTACGTTGTCCATCTTTGCATTTGATGTGTATGCCTTAATTGATCCGGGTTCTACATTATCGTATGCTACTCCTTTGGTTGCGGGAAGGTTCGGAAGAACACCCGAATTATTAGCCAAGCCATTTGAAGTATCAACACCAGTGGGGGAATCTCTTATAGCTAGGAATGTTTATCGAAATTGTGTTGTGAATATTTGTGGTCGTGATACGATGGCCGATCTTGTTGAGTTAGAAATGGTAGATTTTGATGTTATTATGGGCATGGATTAGTTAGCGTCTTGTTATGCTACTGTAGATTGCCGTTCTAAGAAGGTATATTTCTATTTCCCAAATGAGGAAGTCCTTGAATGGAAGGGTAATGTTGGCGCGCTGAGAGGTAGATTTATTTCTTACTTTAAGGCAAGAAAAATGATTTCCAAGGGGTACATATACCATCTGGTTAGAGTAAGGGATACAGAGGCAGAGCCGCCAACTTTTCAGACCGTTCTGGTTGTGAATGAATTTCCTGATGTATTTCCTGAAGAACTACCAGGTTTACCTCCTGAATGAGAAGTGGAGTTTGGTATTGATATGTTGCCAGACACACAGCCAATCTCAATTCCTCCTTATAGAATGGCACCAACAGAGTTGCGAGAATTGAAAGAGCAACTGAAAGACTTGCTAGAGAAGGGATTCATCAGGCCTAGTATGTCCCCTTGGGGAGCACCAGTATTGTTTGTGCGTAAGAAAGATGGTTCGCTGAGGATGTGTATTGACTATTGCCAATTGAATAAGGTGACTATCAAGAATAAATACCCTCTTCCCCGAATTGATGATTTATTTGACCAGTTGCAGGGTGCCTAGTGTTTTTCCAAGATTGACTTGAGATCAGGCTATCATCAAGTGAGAGTCAAGGATAAAGATATACCCAAGACAGCTTTTCGAACACGGTATGGTCATTATGAATTCCTGGTTATGTCATTCGGGCTGACAAATGCACCGGCAGTTTTTATGGATCTGATGAATAGGTTGTTTAAGCCGTTTCTAGATATGTTCGTGATAGTTTTCATAGATGATATTCTGGTCTACTCTAGATCAGAAGAGGACCATGTTAATCACTTAAGGCAGGCGTTGCAGATTCTTCGTGATCGTAAGCTGTATGCGAAGTTTTCTAAATGTAAGTTTTGGCTCAAGTCAGTGGCATTTTTGTGCCATATTGTATCCAGTGAAGGCATAAAAGTTGACACTCAGAAGATTGAGGCTGTGAAGAGTTGGCCAAGACCCACGACGCCTACGGAGATTCGTAGTTTCCTCAGGTTGGCAGGTTATTATAGAAGGTTTGTTGAAGGTTTTTCTTCTATTTATGCACCCTTGACTAAGTTGACGCATAAAGCCTCCAAGTTTCAATGGAATGATGCCTGTGAAAAGAGTTTCCAGGATCTGAAGAGTAAGTGGACTTCTACACCAGTATTGGTACTTCCTGAAGGCACAGAAGGGTATGTAGTGTGCTGTGATGCTTCGAGAGTTGGCTTAGGATGCATACAAATGCAACATGGTAGAGTAATAGCCTATGGCTCTAGACAGTTGCGACCACATGAGAGGAATTATCCCACGCATGATCTTGAGCTAGCTGCAGTTGTATTTGCTTTGAATATATGATGCCACTACTTATATGGGGTTCATGTTGACATATATACCGATCATAAGAGCCTGCAATATATCTTCAGTCAGAAAGATCTAAACTTGAGGCAGCGGAGATGGCTTGAATTGTTGAAAGATTATGATGTTGATATCTTGTATCATCCAGGGAAAGCGAATGTGGTAGCGGATGCACTGAGTTGTAAGTCTAAAATGGCATCTATAGAAAAGCAGGGGATGATTAAGGATCTTCACCAACTAGCTAATTTGGGAGTTCGACTTCTCGAAACTCCAGATGAAGAGGTTATTGTACGTAATGCAGCAAAATTTCATTGATAGATGAAGTTAAAGAGAAGCAGTATGCAGATCCAATTTTATTGCAGCTTAAGGAGGATGTGCAGAGTGGCGCGACAAAGGCATTTGAGCTTACGCGAGAAGGAGTGCTTCAGTGTCAGAATCGTTTGTGTGTACCTGATGTAGTTGAGCTAAGAAAGAGAATTATGACAGAAGCACACTGTTCAAGGTATTCCATCCATCCAGGGTCGACTAAGATGTATCAAGATTTTAAAGCAATATATTGGTGGAATGACATGAAGAAGAATATTGCCGAATTTGTAGCCGAATGTCCGAATTGTCAAAGAGTCAAAGTAGAACACCAGAAACCCGGTGGTTACATGAAATTTATAGATTTTCCAGTCTGGAAGTGGGACAAGATCAATATGGCTTTCATCACGGGTTTGCCTCATACATATCGGAAGTTTGATTCCATATGGGTGATCATTGATAGGCTTACCAAATCTGCACACTTCTTACCAGTTAAGACAACTTATACGACGGAAGAGTATGAGAAGTTGTATATTAAGGAGATTGTTCGGTTACATGGAGTTCCAATTTCCATTATATCCGATCGAGGAGCCCAATTTACCGTGAATTTCTGGAAGTCTTTTCAAAGGAGTTTGGGGACACAAGTAAATCTAAGTACGGCTTTTCATCCTCAAATGGACGGACAAGCAGAACGTACCATCCAGACACTTGAAGATATGCTACGAGCATGTGTATTAGATTTCAAAGGCAACTGGGATGATCACCTACCTCTTATCGAGTTTTCCTACAATAATAGCTATCATTCAAGTATCAAAATGGCACCATATGAAGCATTGTATGGAAGAAAGTGTAGATCGCCAATAGGATGGTTTGAAGCAGGTGATGCGGTCTTGTTTGGACCGTATCTTGTTTATCAAGCAATGGAGAAGGTTAAAGTGATCCAACAACGGCTTGCAATGGCTCAAAGTCGACACAAATCTTATGCGGATATTAGAAGAAGAGGACTTGAGTTTTCTATCGACGATTGGGTATTCTTGAAAGTATCACCAATGAAAGGAGTGATGAGGTTTGGTAAGAAAGGAAAGTTAAGTCCACGATACATAAGTCCGTATAAGATCATTCAAAGATTTGGACAAGTTGCTTATGAGTTAGAGTTACCTCAAGAGCTCTCATCAGTTCATCCCGTATTTCATGTTTCGATGCTTCGCAAGTACATCGGAGATCCATCGCACATCACTACTACGGAAGATGTACAAGTTACAGAAGATCTCACTTTTGAAGAAATGCCTATTGCTATTCTTGATCGCCAAATTAAAAAGATAAGGAATAAAGAGATAGCATCGGTAAAAGTACTTTGGAGGAATCAACAAGTTGAGGAGATCACATGGGAAGCCGAGGAAGCGATGAATATTAAGTACCCTTACCTATTCAACGATGAGGAGCAAGTTCATGAGACGGAAAAAGAACAATAACAAGTAAGTGTTTATTTTTATGCAAGTATGTTATGATGATGAATATGTTAATTGTAAGCTTGGACATGTCTTAATTGAGTAACTATGCTAACATTCGAGGATGAATGTTCTTAAGGGGGGGATAATGTAACACCCCGTAAATTTTTTCGTACACTTATCGCGATTATATGGAGTCCTAAAGGCATGCGTATGGGTTAAATTAAGTGTATGGTGTTCGGAAGTATCCCGTCAATAGTTGTATGTGTAGGTATTGGAATAAGCTTTCCAACGATATAAAGTTTTCCCAAAACAGAGGAGTATTTCATATAAGCGAGCACATTCGAAATTTCAAATCGGTGGCCGAAAAGCCTGTGAACAGTAACTCTGCAGGAAAATTACTGAAGCTAGGCAATCCAACTTTAGACGATCATAACTCCTTGTACAAAAAGAACTGTGTGAGCTTCTATATATCGACGAAAATCTCTGAGAGTCTTATTTCCGATGAAATTGGTTTCATCCAAATACAATGTCTAAGTAAGGAGCTATACCCGTTTTACTACAACCTATCAAAAAAAAAACAGAATTGTGGGACAGATTTTTGGGTCAACTTTAAACGACCATAACTCCTTGTAAAGGAAGAACTGGGTGGTATACTTTATATGAAAATGAAATCCCTTTGAATTATCTTTCCAATTCAATTGGTTTCACCCAAATACGATACCGGAGAAAAGAGTTATGATCGATTTACTTCAGCCTGTCAAAACTGTCCACTGGGGACAGATTCGGGATTTATTTAAATCTTTAGGGAAAAATGGTCATTTTCTATTACCTCTTGGACGAAAATTGGTCTTTATAAACCTTCACTTAGCCTCATATATCAGATATCATCCAATTATTAAGAGAAGGTGAAACCCTAGCCTAATTTCAACTTCAAATATTTTGTGATTCAACCGTAGAAAATTCGAATTGGTTCCGTAGTTGTGTTCACCATCTCGAAAGCTTCGAGAAGCACCCCTTGATTATGTAAGGAGGATTATAAATACAAGAGTTCATTGTTAAGGTATGAATATTGTTTATTCTTGATTCTTATCCATGAATAAGTATTGATAAAGGATTATGAGTATTGTCTTGATGTTGGAAGATAACTAGAAACATAGTTATGAATTGTTGTGTATAAATTGTTAGTAGTAAATTATGGAAGTTGTTGTATTGGATTGTGGAGGATGAATTGTGGTGATATATCATTATATTAGTGGTTATGTATGCCTAGTGATCATGTTGGTATTGTATGGTGATTAAGAAGGGAAATAAAGGCTAAGAGTGATGTTGAGGGATATTTCATGAAAATGCATGATATGTGAATGTAATAAGAGTATAAGAGGATGTATGTAGTACTCTTATTGATGAGCTAAAGGATTACTTCCTAGACATTATTTGGTGAAGTTAATACCTAAATGGTAAGGTTTGGTTTCTAATACTAGTTTGCCACAAATGACTTATTGTAGATAAGTGTTCGAAGAGTACGGGAAGTCACTTGTATTGAAGTGGTTATATCAAGGTATGTAAGACATACTCTATCTAATCTTTGGCATGAATAATGACCCATGGCACTCTAAAGTAAGCTTCCAACATTGTCCTACGACACATGACACATAATAACATCATATGATCTTCGACACTACAAATTGAACTTGTTTTCACTTTTAAGATGTCCGGCTAGTCAAAAAAATGTCCATATACTATTGTTGACTCCGGAATGGTTTAATGAGGTATCCATGATTCTCTACTTCATTTTCATGATATTGATTACCTATTTACATGTTTTTCCTATTGAGGTATCATGGTTTCAAGTTCCATAAAGTGTGACCACAAAGTAACCAATCTTAAAGATTAATTGAATTAAGAAATGGAATGTCTGTATTTTAAATTGATGATATGATGTATTGTATTAGTACCACTGATCAGTTGGCCATTGTATTATAAAGATTATGTATATATGCTATTCCAGGGGTGGTCCCTGATGTATTGTATTAGTACCACTGATCAGTTGGCCATTGTATGACATATGTTATGTATTGATAAGGATTACGGGAAGTAATGATATGAAAGTAATGTGCAGGTATCCCATCAGTTCTTTTAAGTGTGGTCTACTCATACTGTTTATTCACTGGTATCTGGGTTCTGTTGATCTTTTGTATCTCATCTTGATACTCACTGCCTTACATACTCAGTACATATTTCTGTACAGACGTCCCTCATGGGGGACCTGTATTCATGCCTGCAGGAACAGGTACTTCAGGTCGTAAACCTCCGCAGTAAGAGCCAGGACATTCTGTTGTTAGTGGTGAGCTCCAGTTGTTTCGTGGCATCCCAAGTCGTCCCTATATGTACTTTTGGTATTTGTATAAAAGTCTTTTGTGGGCGGGAGTTTGTCCCGACCCCAAATCAGTTGTGTATCTATCTAGAGGCTTTTGTAGACATATTGTACAGCCATAGGAGTGTTTGGTTGATAGACGTGATGACTCTGACGGCCAATTACTGTTCATATATATATTTATGCGTGTCTGCTGGGCTGATACAGGTACTGTTTTCTTCTATTTACAACGAAGTGCTGCCTAAATTTCTAATTTTCATAAGTAATGTAAATATGAGAGTATAGCTTATGAACGGGTCCTCCCGGGCCTCCTCGGCTACGGGTGCCAGTCCGCTCCAATGGGATTTGGGGGTATGACAAGGGCATCAACAACAGACTTTGGTTCCCCTTTATCAGTCAGTAACAGATAATGTAATGATGGTGAATACCTATCTGGTGCTCTAATGGTCCTAGATGATCTTCTCTTATCCTACTTAGGTGTCACTTATTCCACCTCTGATTTCTCAACAACAGTGTCTAGAGTTTGTTGAGTATCTGCTGCATCATCTTTGGGTGTACTCTTCGACAACTCAAGATCAACTCCCATTTAATTTGTAGTTTCTTGAACCTTTTGCTCTCTGTCCTTGTACAAGACGTTTCCATCAGATGCCACATCACAATATCTTTGGATTTTTTTGTTCCTGTCATCCCAAAACCTGTACCCGAATATGTCAGAACCATAACCTATAAAGTAGCTCTTTATAGCTTTAGCATCAAGCTTATCTCTCTTCTCTGTATCAATATGAACATAAGAAGTGCAGCCAAAGGTTCTCAAGTGAGAATACTTAAGCTCTTTTCCTATCCATTCTTCTTCAGGAATCTTGAACCCCAGAGAAACTGATGGTCCCCTGTTGATCAAGTATGTAGCTGTGCTCACAGCATCTGCCCAAAATGTCTTAGGCAACCCACAGTGTATCCTCATGCTCCTTGCATGCTCATTCAATGTTCTGTTCATCCTTTCAATAACTCCATTCTGCCTTGCCTTCCTAGGAACTATCCTCATCAATCTGATTCCCTCAGCTGCACAGAATTATTTGAATTCTGACTTGTCATATTCTCCTCCATTATCAGACCTTAGGCATTTGATTTTGAAGCCATTCTAATTTTCAACTTTAGTTTTCCACCTCTTGAAAGTATCAAACACATCTGTCTTATGTTTTAAGAATTAAACCCATACCTTTCTATTGAAATCATCAATGAAGATGACATAGAATCTGGATCCACCAAGTGATGAAATAGAAGATGGTCCCCAAACGTTTGTATGGACCATTTCCAGTCGTACTTGCTTCGGCTCTCTTGTAGTCTTTGTGAAGCTTACTCGCTTCTGTTTACCCATAACACAACTCTCACAAAGACCCATATTAATAGATTTTATCCCCACTAAGGCTCCTTTTCCAGCCAGCATCTTCATTCCTTTGGCACTCATGTGTCCAAGTCTGTTGTGCCACAGACATGAATCGGAAGCACCCTCAGCAACAACAACCATGTTTATACAATTGCAGTGGTGTAAAAATTTCTAGATTTTATGCCACGTGCTACAACCATAGCTCCCCTCACAATCTTTCACGAACCTTTCCCAAACTCTACCGCGTAGCCTGTGCTATCAAACTGATCAACAGAGATCAGATTCTTCTTGGGACCAGGAATATATCTGACATTCTCCAATGTCCACTGGTTTTCTACTGGAGTTTTATGCAGACATCCCCCTTTCCTTCAATCGCCAATGGCTTGTTGTCAGCAAGATACACCTTTCCAAAATTTCCAGACTTGTAGTTTTGAAACAATTCCTTGCTAGGAGATGAATGAAAAGATGCACCAGAATCCAATATCCAGGATTCAACTGGGCTGTCGACACTAAGGATTAGAGCATCCCCAATGTCTTCTGCTAAATTAACAGAATCATTATCATCTCCAGATTTTTGATTCTTCTTATTTTTGGGTTTCTTGGACTCTGTCTGAAAGTGTCCTTTCTCTCCATAATTCCAACATGTCACATTGGATTTTTGTAGAGATTTTCCACAATTCTTTGGTTTTGATCTGTCATGTGTATTCTGACCCCTCGATTGATCTCTCCCCCTTCTATCAACACTGAGAGCACTACCAGATGATTCCCCAATTTCTCGTTTGCGAATGCTTTCGCTAAGAACAACATCTTGGATTTCATCAAACTTCAGTTTCTCAGATCTATGGGAACTACTAATCACAGCAACAACAGTATCCCAAGACTCGAGCAGAGATGACATCAAAATCAGTGCTTTAATTTCATCTTCGAAATTAATAGCCACAGAACACAGTTGACTAACAATCATATTGAACTCATTTATATAATCAACAATAGATCCATTCTCAGGCATCTGTAAATTGAACAATCTACGCATCAAATATACCCTGTTCATCATAGATGACTTTTCGTACATATTTGATAGTGCCTTCAATAGATCGAATGTGGTTTTCTCCTTGACGATGTTGAATGCCATGTTTCTCAACAAAGTCAATCGGATCAGCCCTAGAGCCTGCCGATCCTTGAGCTTCCAGTCCTCCTCCTTCGTGGACTCCAGTTTCACCCCGGTCAAGGGTTCCTGAAGATCTTTCTGGTACAGATAGTCTTCGATCTGCATCTTCTAAAAACCAAAATCGGATCCATCAAACTTCTAAATTCCAAACTTCAATCCTTCCATCTTCAGTGATCGTGATGAATCTCCCATTCTTTGATACCGGTTGTTAGGATCAATTAGCAGTTCACACACAATAAATCTGTGGAGAGGATAAAGAAAACTAGAGAGAGAGTTCTTTAGGATAGAGAGAGAGAATTAATTTTGTGGTAACACCCGTAGGTAACCTCCATGTCGGACAGGCCATTTAGATTAATGACTTGGAGCATGTACAATTACACAGAGAATGAGAATAAAAGGTACATCAATTAATATATAATAGTACGTGACATATTAATCAGGCTCCACAATCTAACAATTCTCCCACTTGGAGATTGATTCTGTCATCCAAGAATTACATTCTCAAAAAAATAAAAAATATTCCTCCATCATCAATATGTTCGCCACACCGCAACATCTGTAGACACAACTACAGAAATCCAACTAAGGTTTTACACAACCTTAGTTTACCAACATCAACACATTTAGTCAATATGTCTGCTGGATTCTTTGCACCCGCTATTTTTTCCAAACACATATCACCTTCTTCCACTGCCCTGCGAGTGAAATAGTACCGTCTTCTAATGTGGTTTGTCTTCGAATGATAGACCGGGTTCTTTACCAACTGTATGACACTCTGGCTATCTGTGTAAAGAATCTTCTTAAGCTGCTTCTTGCCCAGTTCTTCCAGATAATCTGCCAGCCATATCATCTTCTTTCCATTGCCACATACTCAGCTTCAGCTATTGCCCATGCTCTTATGAACCTTACTATGCTAGCTCCATCCCCAAAAACGTGATGGTTCGTAAAACCAATAGATATGCCATGATTCGGAAAAAGTGTCACTTGAATGGCTAAGACCGGGGCTAATTGGACCTTCGGTGCATCCTTAGGTTCCGCCAACTGAGGAACAAAATGATAAAAATCCTTAGCATTACGAGGATGGTCACCAATGAGATAATTAAAATCCATATTAGTCTCAGAAAAAGTAACTGATACCGAATCTTCTGTCACCTAACGTAACTCAGGATATCCATTCGAAATTGTTGGACAAGCAACGTTGCCAGCTACGGGGTATATAGTGTTTAAGAGCGAGGGAGAGTGAATCTTTAAGAGCAGGAATAATGTTTTGCATGAAATCGAGTTTGGTAATAGGGATCTTGTAGAATAGTACCCGCCTTATAGGATGGAAATTTAACTACACAAGATCAAAGTATGTAAGAGGGAGTATCAACTCATCTATACTGCCTAGAGGTGGCACAACTTGACATTGTTCAATCACCAAGGCCATTGCCTTTTTTATTTGAGTAAGAGATTAATCTGTAATGGATGAGTTTTGGACTTTGGCTTATCAATATATATAGAGAGAATTTGCATTAGGATGAAAACGTAGGTTATATATAACAGTAGCCACGAGAAAATGATAAAATGATCTATTGCTTTCCCCTATTTTCAATAATAGTATCAAAATATAGTTTTTTAGGTATTACCCGAGCAGTTTTGGTTCTTTAAGTTTGTCAAAAGTGAGTATTTTTGTTCTTCGTCAAATATTTATTAAACTTTGATTTTAAATTACAGATTGATAAATATCTTAAGGATATAAAAAATGTTCGCTTTTCACAAATTTAAAAGACCAAAAATACTTTATTTTGACAAACTTAATAGGTCAAAATGTTCATATAATACTTAACTAACTACTTTAAACCAAGCTACACTATCAAAGATAAGGAATTATTTATCATTTTCTCCAATATTAATACCAATAAATTCACTAATATATAAGAGTATTCTAGATATATAAGTAACATTTTACCTATATATCTTGTACAATTATCTATACACACTACTCCAATTTTTTTCTTCTAGACAAAACATTAAACATATTCAATTGAACATCATTCAGTTTGATGATTTAAGGGGTGACTTCATACGTGAACAGATATAAAGTCATGTTGGTTCTTGAAGTATGTACCATATCAAAAACAGGGAAATTAAATTTTGTATATGTACGGCTGTATGGGTTTATCTATTTGATTATATATTGTGATGATCTCTAAAATGATTTTCTGCAGAAGTCATGTTACCTACAATTATTTAGTTGTTGACAGAAAACTCATGTCTGCTTGCAGGGCGGCTCAATCTATTGGTGGCCTAAAGCCAAAATTCACTATGAGGTTCTAATTTATTTTTTTTATATAAAAATCATGTATAAATTTTTTGATGTGTATTTTTCTAACCTTTTAAATGCAAAATTGTTAATTGTTATTTTCAAAGTAGAATAATAAGTAAAGTTTGTCACATAAATTTAGACCCGTAAATAAAAAACTTGAAATTAAAGAGAACAGAAACTAACTAGAATAGTAGAACAAATTCTAAAATTTGATTTTGATATTATAATAAAATTTCACTACTTGTATTTATTTGTTACTCCATTTAATTGTTTTTTTTTTCAAAAAAGTAACACATAAGACCAACTTATTATAATTAATTTGGGGCCTAAAATATTTGGGGGCCTAAAGTGATCGCTTCGTTCGCTTGTCCCTTGAGCCGGCTCTGTCTAGTTGCTGACAAAAATTCATTTTTGGTCTGCGGATTATATTGAGTGCTCTTAAAGAATTGGGTGTTGTTAAATGACTCGAAGAGAAATAACTCGAATGACTTGAATTTTTAAAAGAACTTGTTTGTTTTTGACTCCAAAACTGCCCATCTTTCCCTCCAAAAATGCAAAACCACCTTTGATTATTATTTTTTATTATTATTCACAACAAACTTCTTCTATACTATTTTACTTTACTCGTAAGTTTCTCTTCACTATTTCATTCTACTTTACTCTATTAGATTTCTCTTAACTGTTTCATTGTACTTTCTCATTAATTATTCAATCCTTTATCATATAATGTGGTGTAATGGATCATAATGACGAGTATAGCCAATTAAGAGCAACATTAAATGACGTTGTGGGGTTGGAGGAAAGTGATAGTTTGCTTCATGATGAAGTTTCATATGGTGGCTATGGTGATGGTCCAGATTGATATTTGGACAATGACAACGAAGACCTTCAAAACTTGGTCGATGAGGAGATGAATAAGTCTCATCAATCGGATCAATATGAATATTTAAGTGTTTCCGAAGGCGAGGAATATGATCATCAGGAGGATGATGTTGACGATGAGGAAGGTCCAATGCATGATCATAGCTGCACCGACGACTAATATACTGTAGACAATGTTGAAAGTATGTCTTTTCATAGTGTACAATCCGTATTCGCAATTTACAAAGAACACAGTCGATTGACTGGTTTTGGCATTGTTAAGAAAAGTGCAAAAAAATGGATGGTCAAATAAAGTATGTGACATTTGGGTGTGATAAGTGCTAAAAACCAAAAGCTAGGAATCAAAGCAAAGGTGGATTGCAAAGCTAGAGTTACATTTCATGTGATGAATGATGGTTCGAGCATTGTGACAATGGTTATTTTAGAACACAATTATGAATTGGATCCTGCACTATCACGTTTTTTGCCCTACCACAGGGAATTGAACAAGACTTTGAAGAGAAGTTTTGTAGCGCATGACATTGCGGGTCTAAGGCATTCAAAGAGCATAAGACTCTTGGAAGAAAAATTTGGAGGCCCCGAATGTATGATGTGCACTCTCAAGGACTGTCGAAACTATATTCTTTAGCAACGAAAGCTCTAAACACTTTCCAGCGATGCTGTCGTATTGCACAAATTCTTTTTGGAAATGCAGGCCAAGGATGATTTTTTTTATTGTATAGACTCTGATATATTGGGAGATTTCAGAATGCTGTGTGGGTGCAGACACATTGCAAGGCTGCCTACCACGACTTCAACGATGTCATATATTTTGATACAACCTACCTCGTGAATCAATGACACATGCCATTTGATTCATTCATTGGTGTTAATCATCACAACCAACCCATACTTCTGGGATGTGCTTTGATCACAGGTGATGACATCTAAACATATGTGTTTGTATTCAAAACTTGGCTTGCGGCTGATACGGGTCAAAGAGGCATCTTAGCAGTCAAGGACATAAAGACGTGAGTGAAGACCCGAGCTTGTAGGGATGCCCATCCAAGGAACAAGCTTTGAAGTGTAGATAACAATTTCCAACACTCCAAAGCCTTCCAAGAAGCCAAGTCCAAGGCCGCCCTTTTGTTAGGGCACGTTAAGGGCCTTTTGGTTATTTTGTAATAAGTGTTGCCTTAGCTTATAAATAGAATATTTAGGTCATTTTGTCCATTAAAATTTGATGATCTATTTTGCAAACTCTTTGAGAGTATATTGCAAGGTGGAATCCTTGTGGCAAGTATGGAGATCATTTGTGTTGATAACAATCTTAGAAACGGTGGTTGCTTGGGAATTCAATTCCCTTGAGGTCCCGCAAGAGTGTGGGTATTTATAATCTTATGTTGTTTGTGTTTTGGTGTTTAATATACACCTTAGTTCTTAGAACGTGTAGTGATTCAATAGCTCACTATCTATCCTTTTAGTTACTATAATCTTGTGTCCATTTTGTTCTTATATTGTTGAAGTCGTGTGTTTTGGTCATCTTGTTAACCTTATTGTTAGTTTGGTTGCTGGCTGTTTGGTGTCAATAACACCTTGATATCATCTCTTTTTTGTTCTTGTAATTCAAATCAGAGTATGGTCATCAAAGGGTCCTCGATTCTTTTAAACTAATGGACTGTTTTGGTGTATGAATTATTGTGTTCTTAGGGTGTTTGGTATCATTTGGTATCAGAGCAAGGATTTTTGAATTCCTACACTACCAAAATTGGGCTCTCTTAGTCGAAAATAAAAAAAAGAGTTGAAGTCGTTCTTGTTCTTGGTAGAAAGTGTTCTTTTGTTGTTGTTGTTGTACTTGGCCGAGAATAGTGTTTAGATTTAGGTGTGTTTTTGTTTGTCTTAGTAGTTTCTTGTGTTATCATATTTTTCACTTACACTTATTGAGTCTAAGTCCAAGATTTGAGTTCTTGACAAGTTGTTGTTGAAGGTTGGGCAGCTAGAAAGTTATTGTTGTTCTTATTATTCTTGAAGTGGTTTACAACAAAAGATGTTGTTTGATTTTTGAAAGAGAAAAGATAGATAAGACTTTGTGTTTGTCTTGGAAACACTTTCAAGACAATACCAAAGTGAAAAAAGTAAAAGAGGTGTTCAAAAAGTATAGTTACCAAAAGGGAGTAACAACACTTTTCAAGAATAGACAAAATAGGAAAGAGACAAGGCTACTCCAAAAGATGTTTTGCCAAAAGAGTACAAGTTGGTGAAGATTTGATAGAAGACTTTTTGAGTCTTGAAAATATAGTCTAAAATCTTGCCCACCTACACCATAATCGAATTTTCTTCATATAAAGAGTGGGATTGAACAACTAAAGTCTTGAACTATTATCTTCAACTTTAACAACAATAATCAAAGGCCAATCATTGTAGGCCACATCATCAACAAGACTCAAGTTCTTGGAACTCCTAGTTTCTTTCCTTGTCTCTATTAGTTTCATTTTATTGACTCCTATACTATTTGGCAACTAGTAAGAATGTACTAAGTTGTGAACTAGTTTTTGAGTACTTCTTTCATGTTAGATTTACTTGTGGTGCTTTATTAGTTTATAATTCATAATCGTTCTTAGTTTAGGTACGTACAAAACTTCTTTGAGTATTTAAAACAAAAATCCATTTTGACCCAAAGAGTAGACTTACTCCCAAGCTCTCATGAGTTGCAAGCCGGTTTACAACACTTGAAGGACTAAGTGTGAGACGATCAAAGTGTGTGAGATTATGGTGAGGATTTTGTGAACTAATTATTTTTTTCTTTTGTTTTGTAAGTTTGTTTTTCTTTAGGTACAATTGCAATGGAACCCACAATGTCAACCTCCGAAACCTTGGGAAATGACGCCACAAGTGCTATTTTGGCTAAACTTGAAGCCATGGCCCGTCAATGGGAAGTGATAAATGAAATATTGGATCATATAGGAGTTCTAAGGGAGCAAGTGGACTGCCTTGGACCACTTTAAGATGAAAGATGTAGCTCATGTGAGCTACAAGGTAAAAATTCTCTCCCTTATACTTCTATGAACTTGGAATATCGTGATGTGGCTAGTAGTAGCTAAGTGGGTGTGGTTGGTGGAGTGCCTAAGGAGTTGCATGAGCCTTACTACAGTGATACTCTTGGTGTTGATCAACTTGATCATGGGGTTGGATATCATTCTTTGAGAATGTTGTATGATGAAGGCCTTATTGATAGCCTTGCTCAAGAAAGTTGAGAAAGGGAACAATCGGGTGAAGGTGACCTTGAATTGATTGGGAACCTTAGTTTTGATTGTTCTTATGATAATGTTTTTGTGTGTGATCCCTTTGATACCCGTGGTGATTTATATCTAGGTGGGATACCTCTCTGGAAACAGAAATTAGTGCATGTCTAGAAATTCTATCTACTTCTTCCTTATGTGTTTCTTATATTGGGCATACTCCTAGTGGAGATCTTGAAACTAGTAGTAAGTGCATATATGAGAACCCTATATTTGAAGTTGACTTGTGGAGTACCTTTATCAAATCTCTTTTTGCTCAAGATAATTTCAGTGGAGATAAAGGGGGTATGCCTAAGTTTTGGGATGGCACCATAGAGACAAATGGGAATAGCTGAAACCTTTGTCCTTGGCTATTTCACCCATTTGACCCCAATAACCTTTTGGGATATAGAGATTGTTATACGTCCGACTTGATGCTTTGTCAAAACAACAATCAATGTGTGAATGAGGGTGTTATCATCCTTCCTTATAATGGAACGTTTTTCTTGTGGATTCACAATCCACTTGAGGAACCAACATTATGCAAGGGAAAGAACTCCAACCAAGATGAAGGGTTTTTAAAGAAGGGGATACATGAATGGCTCCAAGAGATTTCATCATTGTGTGTTTACATTCTTGACCAAGGTTTTATCACTTGTAGGTTAAGAAAATAGTCTTCTCTTGACACTACTTTGGATAAACTTCATTTGTGTGATACCCTTTTTCTATATGTGTGTAGAGATGATGATTTTCATAGCTGGCTCCTTTGTGCCTTTTTCCATAGAGTGCTAATGATTAACACAAATGATCCTAGGCTATACTTCAAGTGTGTCCCACCTTGTCATGAATATGTTATTTGTTTCACTGACCCTAACCCTCATGCCATGAGAATATTGAGCTTGTTTATCTTCTTTTTGATTTTGCAAGGTATGGATTTGAGGTCAAATCCTTTTCAAGAAAGGGAGGATGATACGATCCAAATAGCCATCATAGCCTTCGATGACATCATGCCAGGCCAACTCATGAATAACCCAATTGTGTTTACATTGAGGAGAAGAGATCATGCATGTGGAGACTATTTTGGATATTCCATGAGGTAAAGATGTGTGTAGAAGGTGGCTTGGCTTGCAGAAGTTGTGAAGCTTGAAGGACCACGATCTTGGAGTGTAGGACTTAGTGAAAGGTTCCCTTTTCTCACTAGGGGGTGTTTGAGGGATTTCACATGCTAAAAATACACTCCCTGGCCACCCCACCCTCATTAAGGGCATTTTGGACACTTTATGTTGTAATAGATTATAAATAGGCCCTTGAGTCTTATTTTTACTTAGTTGATTATTATTGTAATTTCTTGAAACACTTTGAAACACCAAAGTCTTCTCCCTACTTGAGGCAAACCAAAACTTGACTTCACAAGTGAAGGTTCCACTTGTGTTGTGTATTGGCTAGAAATGTGAGTTCTTGAGTGAATCGAGCTCCTCTTGGGTTCAACGTAAGAACTTAGTGTTAGTTTACATGTTTGTAGGGGTTTTTGAGTTTAATATACTCTTTAGTTTGTATCTTGCATGTTCTATTTTTGTCAAGTTATTTATCCATTATCTCTTAAGTTAGTTTTGTTTTCTTGTTTCCATTGTTGTCTAGTATCGTATGGGCTATTTTGTGTTCGTTGTGGACTTATTTGAGATTTCTGAGATACCGTTTGGTATCATCGGCCATAGGTGAAACCTTTACAATGATTATCCTCACGGACCAATGTGAGAGTATTAAGCAGCCATTCATGAGGCGCTGCCAAATACTGTCCATAGGTATTAGATTCGGCACATCTTTAACTGCAAAGTTTAGGGGGGGGGGGAGAAATTATAAGCGAGCCAAGGCTCACTTCAAAGTGGTTATCTTTGACATCATTACTACAGGTATTAGATTTGGCACATCTTTAACTGCAAAGTTTAGGGGAAGGAGTAATTATAAGCGAGCCAATAAAGGTAAAGGTATGGTTGATGACATTTGTGATAAGTCGTCAGCCCTGTGATAAGCTATCAGCTTTATCGTCAGCAGTAGAAAGAGAATCAGCCTAAGTTGAAAGTTGTGACAACATTTTGTGATAGGACATCAAGGAGATGATAAGTCGTCAAGATTGCCGTCAGCCTAAGGCGAAACATGAGAGCTGAGGAAAAGCCTTGATAACATTTATGATAAGTCATCAAGGAGCTGATAGGGCGTCACCATTATCGTCAGCATTAGGCAGTGAGTACCAAAAGCATAAAGGAAGCTGACGACATTTGTGATAAGTCGTCAGCCTCCTGATAGGCTATCACAAATGGCATCACCTAATCCAAGGAATTTCAGAATTTTATTATTTATTTTCCATAATTAGGTGACCTATTTAAATCCTTGTTTAGGGTTTTCTTAAGGGTTACAAACATTGAGTTTAGAGACACGTATTTTGATATTTTCTCTCTCTAATTTCTTGGTTTGAAAAAATAATTAATTTAAAGAGATTTTAGTCATTATTTTGGGATTTATATTGTGATCTAATCTGTGATTCACTAGTCATTATTCATCTTGTGGTAAGTTTATCTGTCAAAGCATGAATTCATCTAGTTGTTTTGATTATTACATCATGCATGGCTAAAATCCTTTAACCTGAGTTATGGGATCTAGGGTTAAGTCTTGATAAGATGCTAAGTGTTCAAGATTCAAAAGGTAGTAGGACTTCTTGATAATTCTGAGTTTTTAATTATTGTCCGTTGGTTGCAAACAATAGATAACACCTACTTTGATTTGCTTGAGAAATAAATCAAATATAGTGGCAAGTGAATTATTAGCAGGGACTTGGAAGCAACAAAAACTTCCATTTAATAATTCACGCTGTAAAAAGGGTGATTAACCTGAGGTAAAATCTGGTCATGAACATAAATTCCCTAAGTCCGAGAGGATTAGGTAATTAAATTCTTAAGTAAGTCGAGGGACATTTAGGCATAACTTCGATAAAGATAACTTTCTGTCCTATCTGCTGTGAGAATCTTGAAATACTATTAGCATCTTTCAAGTACCAAAACCCCTAGTGAACATAATTCTGATTTTTTCATAAACTCTTGATTACGAACACTTAAGTTAAAGTGACCAACAATTACTTGCTAAACTTAAAACCCTAATTTCAGGAAACCTCCAACTACCAGTTGATTAAATTGCAAATGACTTAAGTTCACACCACATTCCTTGTGGGA
The DNA here is from genome assembly GCA_030864225.1 of Capsicum baccatum var. pendulum. Taxonomy (NCBI): domain Eukaryota; kingdom Viridiplantae; phylum Streptophyta; class Magnoliopsida; order Solanales; family Solanaceae; genus Capsicum; species Capsicum baccatum. The sequence goes on along the minus strand of CM061559.1, from coordinate 33,491,003 downwards.
TTCGACCCCAACCTAGTTGGGTTTTATATTGAAAACGATCGCTTATATTTTCATTAGAGAGGTATAGTTTGAGCGTTATAAAAAATGGCACCGTTGTCGGGGAATACGGTTGAAAACTGAAGTTGTATGCACAAATTGACTATTAGTAAAGTTTCCTAGTTTTACGTTTATTTGTTGTTTTTGTTTATTTACAGGATCTTTATAGTGTATGCCAAGAACCAGAAGTTTCGGTGAACCATTATTACCACCTAATCCGGAACCACAATGAATTGGAAAAATGGCAGAACAGCAAGAGGCTGGCAGATTAGATGCCTTAGCTAGAGCTCATGTGAATGTGCAAAATGTCGAGCAACAAGCACGACATCCAAATCTTGAGGACGAAGATTTGGGAGACGAGGAGTTGCTGAATCCTGGTAACCCAAGGTGTGTAGAGAAAATAGCTACACCAGTACGACGTAATATTAATAGGAACTATACATTCCGATAAAGGCAAAGGTACCAGCCGATCTAGTATGATCCGAACAATGATGATGATAGAATGTACGAAGCAGGTGCAACGGGTGAAATTATTCCTCTACCGTTGGAACCTATGGCAAAATTAAACATTACGAGTACTATGATTCAACTTTTAAATCTGAAGGGGTTTGTTTGGTGGCCTTCTGGGGATGACCCAAACTTTCATCTGGTGAATTTTGTCACCATCTGTAAAACTTTTGATAACCCAGGAGTGGGAAAAAATGCTATCCGGTTGAGATTGTTTCCGTTGTTTCTGTCTGGAGAGGCAACATTGTGGCTAAATAAGCTGACACCCGATTCTATAACTAACTGAAGGCAGTTGAAAGGAGCTTTCCTAGAAAGGTTCTTTCTACCTTCCATGAGGGTACAACTGAGGGATAAGATCAACAACTTTAGGCAGCTCCCGACTGAAGCCTTGTATGAAACCTGGGAAATATTCAAGAAGAAGCTGACACAGTGTCCGAACCACAACATGACATACATACATTTGATAGAGACTTTGTATAGGGATCTTAACTCCGTTACAAAGCCAATTGTAGACAATGCTGCTGGTGGTTCATTTGTTGATCTTACATTCCCAGAGGCTTCAGAGATACTGAACAGAATGACCAAACAGAGTCGGGTATGGCATACCAGAGACTCTATGGTGGCCAGCCCCACTGCTTCTGTGGGTATTACTGTGGAACAATACAAAAGAGAAGAGGAGCGTGATCAAGACATGGCTCACCTTAAAACACAGATGGACTTACTAACCAAGCACTTGCTATCAGTCAATATTGAAAAGGTGAAAGCTGTGGGATCTCAGGATAGAAGTAAGGCTGATACAGATGAAGAGGCTAACTATATTAATAATCAGGGGGGTTTCCGAGGAAATATCCAAGGGAATCAAGGTTGGACTTACTATGATAAGCCTGGTTATAAAGATAGGGAGCAAGGAAATTAGAGGAATAACAATGACAGGAGCGGGCTATATGTTCCTTCTAGAAATCGTGAGGCTGCTTCAACAAGTTCTGAAAAGATGTCCATGGAAGACATGATGGCTAATTTGTTTAAGGGAGTGGAAGATACCAACTTTGGTGTGACCACCATGAAGACCGATCTGACATCCCCTAGTCAGTTGGTGCACTCACACTCTACCACAATTAAATACTTAGAGCAACAGATGAGCCAACTCTCCGCAACATTCAACCAGAAGAAGAGAAGAACGTTACCAAGTGATATGGTCAAAAATCCATGGAATGATGGCTCATTCATGGATATTACCACTAGAAGTGGTAAGATATTACCTGATCCTTTTGTGCGAAAACCTGTAGTTGATGAGGTAGTTGATGTGGAATCGGAAGAAAGTAGTCCAGTAGAGTCTGAGAAGCTGGATAATTTTGATGATGCTCCGGATAAAGAAAAAGAGAAGGAGAAGGAGGTAGTGCTGAAAACTATCCCAAGACTACCACCTCCATTTCCTCAGCGGTTGAAGAAAAAGATTAATGATGTAAAATTCAGCATATTCATGGCAATGCTCAAGTAATTAACAATAAATGTGCCTTTGGTTGAGGCACTTGAGAAAATAAAAGGATATGCGAAGTTCATGAAAGACCTTGTGACTAAGAAATGAAAGGTTAGCTATGAGCCAGAAGACAAACTCTTTCATTTTGGCGCTATCTCTACAAGGTCTTTAATGCAGAAAAAGGCAGATTCGGGAGCATTTACCATCCCATGTACTATTGGGTCCCTGAATTTCACAAAAGTACTATACAATTTGGGAGTCAGTATAAACTTAATACCACTCGCTGTGTACAAGAAACTGGGTACGCCGACGAACATGTTATTGGTGATGACAGATAGGTTTGTAAAGCGGCCAATGGGTATATTACATAATGTATTGGTAAAGGTGGCCGACTTCATTCTGCTTGCTGATTTTGTAATCCTAGATTGTGAGGTAGACTTCGAAGTGCTCATCATTTTGGGTACACCATTCCTTGTAACTGGGAGAGTGATAGTGGATATGGAACTGAATGAGCTGAAGTTCAGGTTCAATGATAAGGAAGAAACATTCAAAATACACTCATCCATGATACCGGCAAAGGATATGAGTATTTTATCAATCGTGGATGTATTCTATGAAGATGGTAAAGGGGTATCAACAGGTTGTCTTGGCGAAGTCAGACTAGTCAAGATAACCAAGTCGTGTCGCGACTGTAAATTAGAGGCTATTGGGAGGCAACCTAAAATTTTTATAGTCCAGCAAATTATTTATTTTTGTAGTTAGGTTCTAGTTCAATGAAGGTGGAATCGATATATCCAGCCAAGTGCTCCTGACGATATTTTTGATGGACTGTCACAATTGTGATAAGCTGTCAGTTTTGTCATCAGAAATAATAGCTCTGAGGCAATTTCTGTTAAGGCTGATGACATTTGTGATAAGCTATCAAAATTGTGACGGCTTATCAGAAATGTCTTCACAAAAAGCCCAATATTAGCTGAAACTGTGGTCCAAATTAAAAAGACCTGACCTGGCCCCCGCTTGGCCTTTCCACCTTCCCGCTTAGTTTTTGATTCCTTTAACTTATTCTCTTTCCATCTTTAGTTTATTTTATTCTTTTTTCAAAGTCTATCCAACTAAAACAAAAGAAAGTTTCCTTGTATGAGTGGGTTTCCAATCAAAATCAAGAACGTCTCTTTATTTTCTCGTGCTCGTGTAACCACAATGAAGGCTCCCATCAGGTCTTAAAATGGCACCCAAAGGAAAGAACTCAAAATCCAAAAAGAAAGTAACCAAGGGAAGTGTACCTCGGAGAGTCTTCAATGAAGAGTCTGATTATGAAGAGGAAGAGCCTCTGCTTAGGAAGCAAAAGAAGAAGCAAAGCCCTCCAGTTGAGGTGGAGGAGAGTGAAGAAAGTGACATTAATCCAACAACATCCGAGCATACAAATTTTGAGCAGACGGTCTCTGATAAATAAGAGTCTAAATATGCAGAATCTAAAGAGCATAAGTCAGATCATCCTAATTCTGAGGGGCATGAGTCTGAGGGACCATCAACTGAGTCCCCTTCTGCTGAGCCGCAAGATGATGAAGACAATCCGATTCAGGGAACTATGGTCAAATGCAAGAATCCTGAAGTTTGAGATGGCACTAGATGGCAGATTCCCAAAGCTCAGAAAATCTTCTTTGATGGGTTTTGCAGAACCAACAGATGAGCTGTCAAGAGGCCAATCTTTGAGGAGAAGATAATCATGACTAAGGGGTCTAGCAAGTACCCAGAGGTGGAGCAAAAATTTCATGGCTATGATTTGGGATGGACTACACGAGGAGGAAATTCGTTTTTCCCTACACTAGTTAGGGAGTTCTATGCAAACTACTAAGCTTTCTTGGAAAACATGTGTAGAGACGGAGAGAAAGTAGCTGACCAACCTTTGTTGGATAAAGTTCCGGTATGGGGTGTAATAGTGGATATTTTTGAAGCAACAATCAACAGGTTCCTTCATGGCCTGAGCTTCACTCCTCAGGCTACTTAACCTACTTTTTATGCCCGGTGAAGCATCGAGAAAATCAGCAGAATTGGTTAGCCACACTCATAGCCGATGAAGAACCAGAATGGCTAACAAATTCAAGTAAAGGATCGATAAGGCCTCCCTAACTTCAGAGGCAAGATTTTGGTAGGGTATTGTACGTACGTGGTTGATGCCCATAGATGGTAATAATATCCTCGGGGATGATAGAGCAATATTAGTCGTAAGTTTTGTGGCTAACCTCAAATTGAATTTTGGAGAGATTATTGCTAAAGAGATAAAAATTTGGGTCTCGAGGTCTGATACAGCATATCCCTTCCCTTATGTAATTACAAGGTTGTGTAGGGCAGCAAATATGCCGAAGATTGTAGGGTTAGAAGAAGAACTCTTTGCCAGGAAGACCCATAATCCAATCCGAAATGAGGAAAATCAGCCAAGGCTAATGCTTGATAGAGGCACAGAAATTCCAACTGATCCACCGATTACAGGTACTATTTCAGCACCTAATGCAGAGGTGCCTGATTCTGAAGCTGTACCTCCAATATCCGCAATAATGACAGAATCATCAGTGCCCAGAACTGAGACAATTCCTCTAGCTGCAGTGCCTACAACAGAATTTTTCTTCAACTCTATGAATTTCAGGAGAGTATCAAAGCTATCCAAGTGGTGCGAGGCTCATCTTAAACTCTTTGCCAAGCAATTCGTAGCTGCACTTGACAAAAGAGTTAAGGTTGCATTTGAGCCTTATAAGGCTCTACCGAGCCGGATTGATAAATTAGAGAAATACTTCAATATGCAGTCGAGACAGAGGTCAGCTCCAGAGATGGCATTATTTAGATTAAACCTAGACAAAGTAAAGGCAGAGGTTGGAAAGCTATAACAACACCACTTTATGGTGTCTGTAGATCTAGAAACTGAGGTATCTGAGGGATAAATCCTGATGCTTGATCTTACGGAGGAGCTAGTGAAGAAAAAGAATAAAAAAGGTGAGAATAAAGGAAAAAAAAAGAGAGAGAGGCTCGATAGTGATCAAGAAAGAAAAAAAGAAAAGAGGGAAAGAAAGAAGTCTAAAAAGGTGGAGATGAAAAACGTGAGAAGTGAGTCCTTAGTGGGCAATGAGAGATGGAAGACAGCCAACTGAGCAAGAGCCATAGGTTCCTCTACTAGTAGGCCTTCAGAGATTGATAGACCAGCTGTACCAGAACAGAGAGAGGCTTCTGATGGAGATGCAGCAGAAGGGTCAGAAACCCATGACCCCCAGGATTGATCTATTCCAGGTATACTCTAACTCTTAATTTAGATTTTCTTTGATTTTAAGTTGAGGGTGTAAGGAAAATTTGTTGTTGTAAAATTTTGTAGTCAACTAGGAGAAATACTTGTACTTGAGATAGTTGAATTGTTTTTGTGATTTTTGTACACCTCTTCAAGTGGTCTACTACTTTAAACTGAGTGATTTGAATTTAAGTGTGACCACCATGCATCTTTGTATGACATTAGTTCTAGTAATACAATAATCATTGCTAAATAGCTGCACGAACTAAATGAGTAATCGAGTGCGATTTACCTGTGCGCCAAGTGTGTGTGTGAGATGTTACTCAGTTCCCTCTTTATGCTGAAGCCAGAACTTTCCTGGTTAGTCTTACCTAGGTGGAAGGATAGGGGTTAGGAAATGATTATATGCTATTTTAATATTAGCTCACTTTAGCCTAAATGACCATCCCTATGTGTATCATATCCCTTGATCCCTCTTTTGAGCCTAATTAGCCTATTTCTTTGTATGACACCTGTCACCTTCTCATTTAGATCATAATGAACTTGTTTTGGACCTGGTCCTCCTTGGACACTGTGCACCTTGACTTAGGCAAATGGCCTAAGTAGAGGGTGGCTATCATAGGGATGTGTGATATAGCATAAGTATGAATAAAGGTAGCATAAAAGAAAAGAATAAATAGCTGGGTGCAGAGGAAACAGGCAAGAAAAAGAAAAATTGTGAAAAAGAATAAGTAATTGAGAAAAGACTGCACCCATCCTAAATAATTATGATTAATAAAAAAGAAGAGAGAAAAAGGTTAATGTGTGAAGCCCCCAAAAGCTAGTGTAGTATCAAGGAGGCTTAGTCACTTTAAATACCATCGACTATCATACCATCCCCTAGCCTACATTACAAGCCTAAGAGAAGTGCTATAGTGATCTTAGCTGACCTATTTGAATATCTGGGTAATGAAAATAAGGGCAAGCCTATGGTACTTGGCATACACTGATTGGAACTTTGTTTTGAGAGTGAGTGTTTTGATTGTCCCTATGGTTACATATATAATTCCTGATATGAGAAGAGGGGGATTTCTTTGCTGTGAGGGAACACTGGTTACATTGCTAGTTACTAATTTTTTTGGGTAGTGTAATACTAGTCTACGCATGGTTGTTATAGCTGAATTGATGCCATATCGTAATTCCTGTGTGTTAAATTGGGGTTCTTCATTGTACTTAAATTGACTGACTTTGGAGATGGTGAAAGTGTTTTGAGATGATATGGATGATTGACTGCCAAATATGCTTTGTATTCTCTTAGTTGTGCTGAGTTACTTGAGGATAAACAATTGTTTTAAGTTGAGGGAGTTGATGTGTGAGCTAATGCTAACACATTTAAGGCTTTTAACTAAGAATAATTGCAAAGTCTTAAGTAACTTTTGTCTTTTTTGATTGTTTTATGTTTGATTTTGCAGTAGAAGCTAAGATGGCAGAGAACCAATAGGAATGGAAGCAAATGAGCTGAAATCTGAAGTAAATAAAGGCGAAGTGTGGCTGATGACATTTGTGATAAGTCATCAGCCCTATGATAAGCTATCAGCTTCATCATCGGTAGTAGATATAGAGTTTACCTAAGTTGAAAGCTTTTGTGATAGGACGTCAAGGAGCTGATAAGTTGTCAAGATTGTCGTCAGCCTAAGGCAGAACATGAGAGCTGAGGAAAACCCTTGACGATATTTGTGATAGGGCATCACCGTTGTCATTAGTGTTAGGTAGCGAGTACCAAAAGTATAAAGGAAGCTGACGACATTTGTGATAAGTCGTCAGCCTCCTGATAGGCTATCACAAATGGCGTCACCTAATTCGAGGAATTTCTGAATTTTATTATTTTGTTTCCATAATTAGGGTGAACTATTTAAAGTCTTATTTAGGGTTTTCTTAAGGGTTCCGAACATTGAGTTTAGAGACATGTATTTTGATATTTTCTCTCTCTAATTTCTTGGCTTGAAAAAGCAATTACTTTAAAGAGATTTTAGTCATTATTTCTACTGTGATCTAATCTGCGATTCACTAGTCATTATTCATCTAGTGGTAAGTTTATCTTTCAAATTATGAATTCATCTAGTTGTTTCGATTATCATGGCTAAATTCCTTTAACCTGAATTATGGGATTTAGGATTAAGTATTGATAAGATGCTAAGTGTTCAAGATTCAAACGGTAGTAGGACTTCTTGATAATTCTGACGTTTTAATTATTGTCTGTTGGTTGCAAATAATAGATAACACATGCTTTGATTTTCTTGAGAAAGAAATCAAATATAGTGGGAAGTGAATTATTAGCAGGGACTTGGAAGCAACAAAAACTTCCATTTAATAATAGACGCTATAAAAAGGTTGATTAACCTGAGGTAAAATATGGTCATGGACATAAATTTCCTAAGTCCGAGAGGATTAGGTAATTAAATGCTTAAGTAGGTCGAGAGATATTTAGGCATAACTTCGATAAAGATAACTTGTTGTCCTATCTACTGTGAGAATCTTGAAATACTATTAGCATCTTTCAAGTACCAAAACCCCTAGTGAACATAATTCTGATTTTTTCATAAACTCTTGATTACGAACACTTAAGTTAAAGTGACCAACAATTACTTGCTAAACTTAAAACCCCCATTTCAAGAAACCTCCAACTACCAGTTGATTAAATTGCAAATGACTTAAGTTCACACCACATTCCTTGTGGGATTCGACCCTAACCTAGTTGGGTTTTATATTGACAATGATCACTTACATTCTCATTAGAGAGCTGTAGTTTGAGCGTTATCACACGCCGCTACTGATGAAAGATAGGTTGTTTATTAATAGAAGTTATCAAGGATCAATGGGATGAACAAACACGATGGGATGCCTATAAATTGAAAACATAAGAACGATAGTAGTTCTAATACTGTAAAGTTCAATAATTTTCCATTTATGTCACTAAAAATAATTTTACCATACTTTTTTCGTCAACTTTTTTTCTTTTTAGTTCCGACATACTGGTTCTCGCTTATTTAAAAGTTAATTAATTCAATTATTTAATGGTTTGAGTCTGTAGTTACATAGCATTAGTTCTGTTGATCAATGATCCTATCACTCTTCTAAAATTGATGGTGAACTACAATAATCCCCTTGTCGTTGTAATTTTGGAAAACAGGTACACACAATAGCTACCTGCACACAGAAGTAAAGAAGCATTGAAGACCGTTAATAAAAAATTTGAACTTTTAGATTAAAGAGATGAAAATGGTAGGACTACCAAGAGTCATTAAAAAACATACATTTATATGACAGATAATATGATATTCAAAGTTCAACAAATAATATAGAATATAATGGATAGCAGATAATTAGTCTTTATTTTATGTAATTATAAATTTCTAATTACAAAACCATAGAACTAAGGAGGCACAACAGCAACACCCCTCTAAGTAGGATATTAACAACTTAATGTACAACTAAGATATTTTATATATTTATGACCTAAATTTGGACTTGTAACAAAATGTTTTCTCTTTCTCCATACACTCCTAATTAATTATCCTATTTCATTCCCATGCAGGCCTAGCTAACTAGGGCAGTCTTTTCAAATTCCTTTTACATTTCTTAATCTCTTTTCAAAGAGGCACATCTTTTTAATTTCTTTCTTCGTCTCATAATGTCCTTTCAAAGAGACAGCTCCTCTTTCTCTTTCTCTATTTAATAACTCCATCTCTGCTGTTAACTCCATCTCTGCTGTTTAATAACTTAAGCAAGGATAGTAACATATAAGAGTAAAAAAATGTCAAACTTATTGCAAGTATATATGGATGAAAATGATTCATGTCGCGACCTGGAGATGAGGTGTGGCCACGATTGTGTCTTGCTGATGAAGACTCACTGGGATGCCCAAAATACCGAAAGACAGTATTGGGCTTGTCCGCTATATGGTGCAAGTTGTTTGTTCAAAGTTCAATTTAAAATCATCTTTTGTGTGTATTTTTTTCCTTCCTAATTCATATTTTAATGAATTTTATTAATATTGTAGGGCCCCCGTGATTGCAATTTTTTTCTTTGGAGAGATATGAAAATTTGTCTCCAGGTGCATTTTGTTATCTCCTTGCTCGAATTAATCGGTTACAACTGTAGCTGGAATCTCGTAATAATGAGGACGATCCTAATAATGATGAGAAGGATGCAACCGTTAAGGACGTTGATGTCTTGAAAAATAAATAGTATAATGTAAATGTGAACGTCCAGTCAAATGACGAAAATAGAGGAGGGAGAATAGAAGTAGAGGTTCTAGAAAATATAGAGGTTGATGATGAAGAGGGACGCAGAAGTCCAACTTAGATGGATACATTTCATAATATTTTTCCAAAGTCATGCACTTGGATAAATTCATCGATCCTTCTATAAAATATTAGTTGATCTATGTTTGTTTCACTTTTGATACGCATAATTTTTGTTCGCTATTATTGTCAATCTTGATATTTATTTGGATCACAAAAAGCTACTGATCGTCATACGTGATTTGAAGGATACATTTAAGGCAAAATAAATCAATATATATCTTGATCAATATTTTGTTACGATGAACCACAAACGTGAACTAAAACATATGCATTGTTTCTAATTTGCACTGATCAGTCTTTAAAAGAATTACTCTTCAAATTTCTTTTTCTTAGAAATTAATGTACACATTTATTGGTATAACAAAGCATTCTTCTGTTGTATTTTCAATGCACTCAACCTAATGAGATTGATTTGTTAAGCTTGATAGGCAGTAAACCCTAAAGTAAGAAGGATAATCAAAAATATTTTAAATATAGTATAACTAAATTACGAAAGACCAATGGTAAACTAGATAGTATAGAAAATAAATTGAAAATAGAGTCTCTAAAGTTACCTAGTTCAATGATCATCAACACTAGAAATCCCCAATTATGTGAAGGAGGATTAATTCTTGCTTATTTTAAGGTTAGGGCAAGTGTATGGGTTGTGGCTAGGTGTTAGGAGAGAGAGTGCATATCTGGACAGTAATCCCAAGTTGTGTCCTTAAGTAAGAGCCTTTAGCCAGGTGAGTTCGGGTGGGGTGGGTAAGTGGGTATCCTAGTTCTTATTTCTTATTTCGTATTGCTCGTATTTCTCTTATTTCGTACTTCACTAATATTTATTTCTATTATTTCTTATGTCTGCATGCCAACCTTTCCTATTACATGTTTCAATATGATCTTGGTGTATTATTCGAGATTCTGAGTTGGGGGTCTATCGAAAACAGCCTCTCTACTTCTTCAGAGGTAGTGGTATGGACTGCGTACATATTACCCTCCCCAGACCTCACTTTGTGGGAATACACTGGGTCTATTGTTGTTGTTATTTTAAAATAAAATACTCAGAATCTCTAAATTTCACCGGGAAAGAAGTATAAGACTTGCTAACGAATGACAAGCTAAAAAACTAAAGCATTCTGTGTTAAGGATGTCTATTTTATTTTACTTTTATGTATAGTATTTAGCAAAGCCTAGTAATTTGGAAGGTTTATTTTCTAATCTCTTGCAGGTAGTAGTAAAAGCCCTTTGATTTTTGAATTATTAGCATCACTAAGAAGATTGCAATTAGCACTTACATTCTATTTAAAAATTAAACTAATAATTTTGCGTAATGAAGAAAGGAAAGGTTTAATTTAAAGACTATTATTCTAACATCAAAAATGTTAAAACATATTAATATAGAAAGTTGACAATTATCTGTTTGATGGAACTTCTGGGAGAGAGGTTTGAGGAGGTGGATTCATTGTTATATCGATCATTTTTTTCATGTAAATTATAAGCAGGTCCTGATTATGGCCAAAACTGTTCATACTTCTACTCAATTCATTAACCTGTATGGTGACTTCAGTCATCTGAGAACATAGCGATAAGAGTGGATTAGGGGGAGCACAAAACCTTTAGGGTTAGAAGAGTTTACAGGATTGGAAGTTGTAGGATTATTTTGTTGGTTGCTCATTGTCACTCGCAATTCTTGATTGTTATTCTATGGTTGATCTCCCAAATTATTGATTGATTTAAATAGAAAAGCATAGAAGATTTGTAAAACAAGTGAAAGCTAAGGTAATAAATTTTGTAGTTGTTCCAAGGGTCAAAGCATTTAAGAAATTGTTATATTTTCAAGGCTTTTATTTCATTTAATAAAATTAATACTTAGTTTGGAAGATTGAAATTTTCTCAAAAAAATATAATTTGAACAATTTTCAATCTTTAATAAAGCGAAATTGAAAACTTAAACGTTTTCTTTAATAAACCTTTGAGCTATTTTGTGTAGTTACATTTTGTAGTTATTTTAAAGGATTCTCAATAGTGAAAAGCTTCTTGAAAAAAATACATTAGAAAATCAAAATGATTTGTTGTAGAAAATTCAAACAATTAATCTCAATGACTTGGACACATTTTTGAGGGTTTTCATCATACATATCTAATTGAATGACTCTTCATTTCTCTATCTTCTTAGTAATCAATGTAGACAACTCTTAGTATAACAATTTTTTTTTTGCAATGTGATTGGTTAGGCATGCTTGGGCAAACCAAAAGCATTAATTTTGAAGATCATCAACTGTATAAAGCTTTTTGAAAGAAAAAAATATGAGAAACTTTAAGTAATTTATTGTAGTCACTTTGTTGATAATTCAAACATTTGATCTCAATGATTTAGATTTATTTTGTGTTAAAACATGGTTCTAATCAGACATTTGTAGTAGAATCAGTCTTAAATTTCTTTCTTCTTAGTAATCAAGGTAGACATTTGTTAGTAATGTCAAACAATAAACATTTTATGTTCCTAGAGTAAACACTAGTTGGCTCTGTGGGGCTAACAATCTGCCCCTTATTGAAACACCAGTTGACTTCTTGATTTCTGCATTTGACTTGCTCCTATTTCGTGCTGACCCTTATTCCTTGGAGCATCAGTAACCTCTCATGCCTTCATACAGTCGACTTGCTCCCAATTTGTGCTGACCTTTACTCCTTGGAGGATCAATAACTCTCATGCCTTTGAAGTCGACTTGCTCACCTTGACTTTAAAGTTCTGGATGTTTGCCTTTATTTTCCTTTTAACAAAATCAAAACAAAAAGAGCAGCACAACAAATAAGCCAAACAATTATTCAAATAGAAACAATAGTCAAAAGAGTGGCAGATAGTGTAAAATGTATCTTACAACCCTCCCCTACATAAAAAAAGGACAGGACCCCCTTTTGATTATCAATTAATTATTTTACCTCTTTGTAAGAAAATATCTTAGAGTGCAGTGCATGTTATGGAAGAAGCGTTCATAGGTTTGCTCGACATTCTTAGAGAAAGAAAAATATGAGTTCTGAATGGAAATGGAAAAGTTGTTGTTTGAGGAGTTGGTTTCAGTCTTGAGGGATTCCATACATGAAAATAACTTAGTAAACAACCTGATACCTTCTTGCTTGAACCTGTCAATAGTCATCCACACCTTTTCTATATTAGTGCATGTGTCCTTACCCAGCTGCAGCATCTTGGAATTCGACTCCTAGATAAGCATTATCCCTTCTTCAATTGACTTCATTCAGTCTTTGAGCTCATCTGTTTACTTAAGAACATGAAGCATGGGGTTAGAAACTGAACGGCTTAGGAATTTCTAATTTTCTTTTGCCGAGTCCTTTTTGTGCCATTCGTTGTCTACCAAGACGTATCCCATGCTGGTAAATGTTTTGGGAATCATAAGTGGTAGATGCTTTCACCAGTGACTATGCAGATAGGTCAATGGAGTAACATATGAGGATTCTATTAATCAGCAGTCCATACAGCAGGCTAGCAAAGGCATGAGCATCAACAACACTCTCAAGCATGTACTCTCAAACAAAACCAACTAATTTATATTGTACCTTTTCACCATGTAGTATAAAACAAACACATCATGATAGGTTATTTTACTAAGAGAGCCTTTTCTGGGAATCAAAGTAGTGGCGATGATATGATCCATGATGTGGTACTTAAAATAGAGAGATAGGGGACCAAAGTTAGATGACATTATGTCTGATATGGGAACGACCATAGAGATGGACGTATGAGAGTGTGTATTGGAACCGTCTAAGGGAATGTACAAGTGAAGCAGAAAAGAGACTCTCGAAATCACCAAAATAGCCCCTAAAGTTACACTCCATGGGCGCCCTTTGCCCACATTTCATTAAAGGGTCTTTTTGTCATTTTACCCTTTTAACTATAATACACTAGAATAATATATGTCACACTACCTATATTTACTTTCTTGTATTAGTTTTTTCTTATTTTTTATTGTATCCTTCAAGCCGTGAGTTGTTGTTATCATAGTGTTGTTGTTCTTATCATTTTGTTGTCCATCTTGTGTTGTAGTTGTTGTTTTGGTGTTGTTATACCCTTCAAATCTTGGTTATTGTTATTTTTTCTCTTGACTTGATCTTATTCTACCCACTCTTGGGTATGTGTTGTTGTTTTTAAGTTTGTGGTAGCTGTTTTAGGTGTAATCCAAGTTTGCTTTGTATGATTTGCTATCAGAGTTTGTGGTTGATTTTGGTCCAACAAAATCAATCTTGGACTTGCTAGAAAATAAGAAAGAAAAAAGAAAAAGAAGTCTTCTTGAGTTTGTTCTTGGCCGAGATTGTGAAGTCAAGATCTAGGTGTCTTTTACTTATTTTGTTGTTACTAGTGTTAGTTTTTTCTTCACTAACACTAAAGAAGTTTAGATCTAAGTTTGATCTTGAATTGTTGATCTTGTTATTGTGAACAAAGTATGGCCATGTGTTGATGTTTTTGTGAACCTAGATATGGCCGTGTATTATTGAACATCGTTGTTGTGGCTTCACCTTGTTCATGTGTTGTTATTGTTGTTCTAAGGTTGCCTTGTATTGTTGTTGAGGATTGGTGGCCTAACAACAATTTTTTTGTTGAAGTTGTTGTAGCTTGGCCGTGAGTTGGTACCAATATTGTTGTGGATTTAGAGTCGGGCGTGTGATTGTTGTTGTTGTTCTTGGTGGAAATTATTGTTGTTCTTGATGATCTTCACCTCCTTCATAAATTGCTAAACATAAAGTGGGTATTAGATCCAAAATATGAAGGAAAAAGGTGTAAGTACTTGTTAGTCTTGAAAGACTCTACAACCACCAAAGACTTGTCAAACACTTCTCAACCACTTTCCATGATTTAAGGGCCCATGTTTTCAGAAGAAGTACAAGAAAAGTCAAGTCTTGAAATTTAAATTTGAAAAAGAGCTCCAAAGACTCGTAATTCCTTCCTTTAAGAAAATCCCACCAATTTCAAATTGAAAATTGACCAAGACTTGAAATTGGACAATAACAAAATTATTTAAAAACTACAACCAATACGTGGCTGCCACATTACTATTTTACTATTCACGCAACAATTTTAAGCTCAAATTTTGATTTCTTAGTTTCATTTTCTTTTTTCTTAGTTTTATTTGTTGGTTCTAATGCTAATTGACAAGCTAGTAATCTCCTACTAGATTGTAAGTTAGTTTTTGAGTCTGTTTGTTCGTGCTAGCGTTTGTTGTGTGCTTTTGTCATTTTGAAGCGTTGTTAGTTTTTGGCTAATGTCCTACGAGATTTTCTTGAGTTTAAAACTAAAATCTATTTCATATAAGAGTAGACTCGACCCTCAACGCCTCACTGGTTCCTTAGCTGGCTTACAATACTTGTGAAGCTACGTGTGAGGAATACAAGGGTGAGAGTGCGGTGAGGCTATTTTGAGCTAACTAGTTTGTTGTTTTTGTCTTTTGTTTTAGGTACCATGGATTCCAATAATTTCAATTCCATGTTTGATAGCTTCAATGACAATTGTGAAGAATTCAAACAACACTTTGAAAAGATACGCCAATTGGTTTCCATACTTATCCCAACAAATCTAATTCCTCTTGTCCAAACACCTTATGATGAGATATTCCCAAAGGAATAAGTGGGTTTTCCCAACCCATACCAAGGTAAAGGCCGTAGATCATGTGAGCTATAAGGTAAAAATGCTAACCCCTACACTCCAATAAACTTAGAATATTGTAATGTGGCTAGTAGTAGCCAAATGGATGTAGTTGCAGATTTTCCTAGAGTAAAGCTGCTTGAGTCTTCCTTTTGTGATACTCTTGGTGATGTTAGGTCGCGTGAGGACCAAACTCTTATGGTAAGTATGCAATCACTAGTTGATCCTTTAGATGATGAAATTTATTCTTCTCATGAGAATGATTTGTGTCCATCTAGTGCTAGCACTTATAACTTGAATAAGGTTCCATTACCAATTGAAAAGAGTATTCACACACTAGTTGACCCTTGTGAAAATCAAGGTGAGTCTAATTTGGCATGTGAGTTGTCGACAACTAGTGAGGGTGTGTACAATAATCAACTTACTCATGAATGTGATCCACTACTTAAGCATCTGTGTGATGTGTTTGATGAATCATAAGTTAGTGATGACGTTAATAGAGTTGATCATAAGGATGGGAATTATTCTTTGAGCATATTATGTGATGAAAATATTATTACTAGTTGTGCTCATAGAATTCATGAAAATAAAAATGTTGGTCAAAGGGAAAGGAGTGAACCTGTGAGCCTAATTTTTGGAAAGGGTTGTAATGCTTGTTTGGCTTATAGGGATAACCATGTATTTGAAACCTCTTTGAAACTTGATAAAGATGTTTTAGAGAGTGAAGGTTCCAAATCTTCTCGTGGGATAGAACACCCCCTCTTTAGGTATAATATCTTGTTTGAAGATGATCTAATCACTCTTAATGAACCTAGTGGTGATAATGATGTGAAAGGTATAGCTTGTCTTGAAGGCTATAGACTATATGCCAACCCACTATGGTGTGACAGCATTCCTCCTAAAGATGGAAATCTCTTTTAGAAGGAAAAGAGTACTCTTAAGGGTAAGGAATGTGTAGTCATTCTTGAAAACCCGAGGGCAAAGGTGTTATTGACTCCTTGGGGTAATGTCTCTAAATGTGCATCCTTGCTTGACACACTTATGCTTAAATTGTATGAATCCCAACTTGTGGATGACAAGTTTTTTATTTGCTTGAACTGAAGAATGTGTGTGTACTTAAATGTTCTCTTCGGCCGTACATGCCTTTACACTTGATTCCTTTCTATACTACCTCTTTGCTTATAATGACATACATGCTAGTTTTGGAATGACCTTATGTGGAGGTAGGATATTTATTGGTTGGTCCACTTGTTTGAGTGACATTGATATATACTTTTTGTGGACTTTAATCTCAATTGAGGCACCACTCTTGATGTGGTCTTTTAAAGAGGTGATGAGATAATTGTGTCTTATGGCTCCTAACATAATCTTACCTTTCGTACCTAGTGATGTCGTTATGACTTTTGTAGTTTCATTATCTCTTGATGATTGTCGTAGAAACTTCCGTCATGACATTTTCACTAAGATTTTTATGTTAAAAACAAAGGATACATGGTTATATTTCAAGTTTATACCACCTTGGCATGTTGATGTTTTTTTTTGCTAACCCTAACCCTCATGCCATGAGGATGTATGCTTGTTTGTCTTCTCGTTGATTTGCAAGGTATGGATTCGAGGTTGAATTCTTTTCAAGAAGGGGAGGATGATACGGGCACGACCATAGAGATGTATGCATGCGAGTGTGTATTATAACCATCTAAGGGAGTATACAAGTGAAGTGGAAGAAGACCTTTGGAACTCACCAAGACAGCCCCCTAAAGTTGCACTCCATGGGCGCCTTTTGCTCACATTTCATTAAAAGGCCTTTTGGTCATTTTATCCTTTTAATTGTAATACACTATAAATAGAACATTGTAGGAGTTTAATCATTATATTTTTGATATATTGTGAGTGTTGTAACACTTGAAACATTTTTTCTCTAGTGGAGGAAAGACCAACCCATTACTAGGGCATTCACAAGTATGGATTTCACTTGTGTTGCATTCAAGGCTTGGAAACATAGGTGTTTAGGGAAATTGACATCCCTATTGTGTCCATGTAAGAGTGCCGCTGTTGTTATTACTTATATTAAGGGTTTAGGTGTTTGATACACACCTTAGTTCTTAGTGTTTGTAATAATCTATGTCACACTACCTATCTTTACTTTCTTGTATTAGTTTGTTATTGTTGTTTCTTGCATCCTTCAAGCCGTGAGTTGTTCTTATCATATTGTTGTCCATCTTACATTATAGTTACTATTTTATTGTTGTTACATCCTTCAAAATCTTGGTTATTGTTGTTGTTTCTCTTGATTGACCTTGTTCTACCCACTCTCGGGTTTGTGTTGTTGTATTTTAGTTTGTGATGGGATTTTTAGGTGCAATCGAAGTTTGGTTTGTATCAGTGTCCGATTCAGACAACGCCCTTTTTTTGCTTCCTAAGGGTGACTTAAAAATTTTCAACAAATTATTGAGTACAATCCTCGTACCATGCACAAGAGTTTCAAGCTCGGCACTGGGAGATATGCGGAGATTTGCATAAAACATGTGAATTGGGTCCTCATACACCAAAATTCCACAGAGACAAAAAAACAAAGATAGGTCTTGATATTTAAAAAGGGAACTTACATTGTAATGTGCTTCTTTTAATTTGCAGAGATTCGTTATTCATCCAGGTACGACTAAACGATTCTTAAAGGAGGTAAACTAATCTTTTTGAGAACATGTTCAAAATTTATGCATGTCTTTTTGAGGGAGAGGATCATGAGTAGTTGAAAGAGGCTTCTTAACTAAAAAGTTGGGGCTTGAGGCAGAGCATTTTTTTAGAGACCGGTGTATATACAGAATTCAAAGAGGCTTCATCAGAAGAGCCAGAGACGAGTACAGGATCGGGATTATTGCAGTGGTTGCCACAAGATTTTTTGGAGAGATTAGCCATGGAACGAGTTCTGGTCATATGATAGGGCCAGGAACTGGACGAGAGTGTTGCAGAGACAAAGAGTGAGATGAAAGAGTAGATAGATGAAGAAGGATAAATGAATGGAGGGGAAGTTGAAAGGGTGTGAGGTGAATAGAGGTGACTACTGAAGTGAAAGGACGGCAGATGTGTATTGGTAAAGAGGTGGTAATTAAGGGTGGAGTCAATTCCTCATACTATGCAAACAAAAAGACATACACAATATTAAAAAGCACAAAAAAATTGAGAGATGTATAAAGTCCAGTTGAATAGTTAATATAATTTTTTGTCCAAATAATATGACTAGACTAACAAAAAATAATATTTGAAAACTTTAATATTTTAAATTGAACAAAGATTATATGAAATTTTCTAATTTTATTTGATGTTTAATGAGTTCTGATATTATCATGATGTCCTTCATCAATATTTTAATTTATTTTAAAATTTCTTAAAATATTTATATATGATTGTTTTTCTAGTAGCTAGACCCTATCTTTTTTTGGGGGGGGGGGGGGGAGGTGTTACCTATTGTTGAAGAATATGGATCATTCCAATCAAAAATCAACTTTAGGGATGATTTTGGTTATTTTTCTCTCAAAGAATATGAATTATTTTAGCAATTATTGGTTTGTAAGGATAATGTACAAAGTTAAATGACACTATTGAAACAAAAAGAAAAGATAATTGACTTTAGTGAGATATTTTTCCAAGTTTAGTGACAAAGGGCAATGTCCAGACCGTATGATATAGGCATATGAATGTTTTATAAGTTAAAAATAGATTTATAAAATGAAATTATTAGTGACCTTTATAAAATCAAAATAGATTTAAAAAATTAAATATGTGACTTTTTAAAAAAAGAACATAAAATAAGAAGATAAATTGAATGCTCACATAATTTTTGAGTTTTATAAAAAATCACCTAAATTATATAATTATATTTAATTTCTATATATATTTTGGAAAATATCCATTGTGTCTCCACTCTGAGGGAATATTAGTTTTGGTTGATTGTTAGAGGTAGTCAACTCTGGTTTGACTGAATCTGATACACCAATTGGTGGTTCAGGAGTTGTGTCTGTTTTGACGCCTGATGCACTAATTGAATTACAGTTGTGTCCATCTATCCAGACACGTGTCCTTGTACATATCGTACTCCTATAATCTTAGCCTCTCCTTCGTGTCTCATTTAAGCCCAAATTTACATTATTTTCTCTCACTTCTTGATAAACCTCTCTCATCAAACCTCATCAGACCCTTCTCACTGGACCCTAAACTACTCCAAAACAGGGACTTCTTTTTCAATCCATATGGAAAAAGATAGGAGGTCCTAGTCAGAATAACTCTAGCAACAAACCTTTACTTCCACCTGATTTGTATTTATCAGGAAGTAAAAGACGTAGCCTGGGAATCACTGAAGGAAGAAAAGTGAAAGAGCAAAAAGATATAGTCTATGTCGATTTGACTTATGAAAGGAAAATAAACACTAAAGGACCAAAAGACGATACTAAGAGAAAAGGGACATGTCGCGACACTGGTAAGTCACCCGACTGCTGGTCAAGTGTGTCAAAAAGGCCAAGGGAAGATATAGAGACTCTTAAGCTACAGGAATTTTTAGGAAGATGAATTATTGATCCCATGGCACTAGAAGCGAGAGAGGTAGTCAATATGTTAAAGTTTCAAAATTAGGACCACTTGCTACAATTAGATTCACTCTATCTGTATGAAAAAGAGGTAAAGATGTTTTATTAAAATCTGAAAATTTCTTCCAATGGTCTGTATCTCTCTAGTAAATAGTATGAATATAGGTTTTGGATGAAGAGATTCTCACTGAAATCTTTCGTGTCCTAACTTCAAAAATCAAATACATGAAGTAGATGAAGGGGTCTATAGAGTTTTAAAATTGTATGGTGTTCCTGAGGGATCACACCTTGAAAGATATGACAAAAGAGTTATGAGGAGAGACTTTCAATTGTTGTGTGAGGTGGTGGCAAGTGCCTTGCTTCCTAGATCTAATAAGGAGACTACTCTGACTAGTGCAGATGTATTTTTAATGGAGATATTGTTTGAGTACAAGAAGGTTAGCCTTTCGGCCATTATTATTACGTATATGAGCACTTTCATCGATGTCAACTCTGTAAGGAATGTGTTACACTATTGGTTCTAGATGTGTAAAGTGTGGGCGTACTTTAATATTGAGCATCCAAAAGTGTATGATGTTTTACTGAAGGAAATGTATGGCAACTCAGATCACAAGGAAATTGAATGCCTTCTTAGGAGGTGTGATGAAGAGCCTTAGTCTCTGGTGCATGATTTTATAAATGAACAACATTGACTAAAGAAATAGATACAAACTCTAACTGCTTTGCTTGATTTGTGAGACGTAGAAATAAGTGTGTTGAAGTCCTCTTTAGTGGACAGGAAATAAAGAGGAAACGACTCCAGGATGTGTTCACTGAAATTGCTACCCTGTAGGAAAGGGTAGAGGAGCCAGCAATTAAGAATGTTTTGTCTAAAAGCTCCTTCCAAGAATGTAATCCTGGTTTTTGATGTTTTTTATCAATCATTTAGAATTGAATGACTCTATTTCCTTTACTTCCTAGTAATCAATATAGACAACAATTAGTATAACAAACCTTTTTTAAGTGTGATTGGTTAGGCGTGCTTGGGCAAACCAAGAGAATTAATTCGTACAGTTTATTATTCTTGTAAACTTTCTCTTATTTGCAAAATTTATATTTGAAGTTACATTAAGTTCTTCGACTGATGGGATAAATGGCTTATTGTCTACTTATACAAAAAGCTGAAACAGAACGATGAATTTTATTAAGGCGAGAGAGTTGAAATAACATTAATACATTACAAATTTCTTTACAGAACTTCTATTTTCTCTTTAGCGGGTAGGGTATGATGGAGGAACTTGGAGGTGGAAGGGAGGATCTTGGAGGCAGCATCATAATTTTGTCCAACATTTTCTCCGTGATCTTGATCATGGCATCATTCTTATACTCAAAACTCTCCATGCATCGAGTTAAGGAATAAAGCTCTATTTTGATGTAGTGACGTTGAGAGTACAATGAAAGAAGTAGGTCAACTTTCTCATAACTTTGTTGAGGATTGGAAGAGACTTGGATGCTGGAATAGGCCGATGGATTGAAGACCCTTGTAGAAAGCTTTGAATATTAGAATTGAAGGAATATGTGCCATGTTTCATTATTTCTTACTTTTCTAATGAAAGGTTGCTTGTATGATTGTACATATTTATACAAATGATTTTTATTATTTGATGTCAATTAAAATTTATATTTTAATTTTGAAGAACGGAATGAAATTGTTCCCCTCCATTTAATGCCAACATTTGAGTTATTTTAAGATGAATGGAAGATTAAAAATTTTTCAAAAAATGAACTTTGAACAATTTTCAACCTTTAACAAGTGGTAGTTGAAAACTCAAACGTTTTTGTTACACAATGTTTGTGTTCTTTTTTGGTATTTATTTTAATAACTAAAGGGATCGTCAACAGTAAAAAGACTTTCTAAAAAAATTACGTGGGAAAATTTAATTAATTGGTTATAGTTATTTTCTTGATAATTCAAACATTTGATCTCAATGATTCAGATTTAATTTGTCATCTATATTATTTTTTAGGGTTGTCGTCAGACATTTGTAGAGTAATCGTTTTTTTATTTATTTTAAGTGCACACTACCTAAGAAGAGTTGGTTATGTTTGGTAGGTTTTAAATCCTATAGTACGGTGTATAAGATTAAAAAAATGAATAGTTCATGGTTACGTTTCTAAAATTAATTAAAACCTAATGTGCTCGGGTTAATCTTAGGCTATTCTTCCTGTCTCATTAAAGCCCTAAATTGGATTATTTTCATACACTCCTTGAAAAATCTCTCTCATCAAACCTCAACGAACCATTTGAGAAGTTAAAACATTATAAATTAAAGAACTTAAATCTTATCTAGTAGGTAACCATTTAATTTTCGGTGAAAGATAATTGTAAATAGTAAAGTAGGGTTTGACTTCAAAGACACTCTGTCATTGGTTAGGCATACACATTAATTCCAACATTGATAGTTCACATCTATTTAAACCGTGACTACATATGGAATCATGTAGTTAACCGTATCAGACAAAGAAATATATTCTAGGTGTATTTGTTAAAGATATGAAGGTCTGAATTTAAACTATCATCCATTCTTGTAATCCTAACATTTAATTTATGTTTAACCCTACCAATAATTTTTTGTGTTTATGTCCATCCTACTGAAGAAATGTTTGATAGCATGCAATGTGATGCGTCACAACTATTCAAAAGAATGGTTGACCCAGATGAACAAATGAGAAGGTCACAGGAACGTCTAGAGTTCATGAGAATTCAAGTAAATGATTTTGAAGAGGTATTGGAGGTGCTACAAAAGGAAATGTGTGATCGATTTTGCATGGATCAAGATAACTTTCTTCGTCCTTCAAAGTTAAACAACATTGATTCTGTGTAGTTGAAACCCCCTATTTGCATGAAACTCATTTCTTTTGAAGAAGTATCAAGGGATTTCCCCTTTTTTGTTACTATTATGTGTGGGTTTCTGAATGCATATCGTAATGAAGTATTTTGTTTTAATTTAAGAAATTGTTAGATTTTCAATTCTGTTATTCTAAGAGAAACAACATTAATGCTATCAAACTACTTTGATATAATAATCATTTTTTTTGTAATTTCAACTCATTTGATAAATCTTTCTTAATTTGAAATAAAAAACTTTGAAACTGAAAAGTTTACCAGGGAATTAGTTCTAACAGTAGCAAATGAATGAGAAGCTAAAACGTTATTTTAAGTATGTCTTATTTTATTTTCATGTATAGTACTTATTAAAGTCTAGGCATTTGGACGATTTAGTTTGTAATCTCTTGCGGGCATTAGTAAAACTCATTTATTTTTCGAATTATTAGCATTAGTACAAATATTTCAAATTGAATTAACTTTTCAATTAAAAACCCCTTAGATTAGTAATACTTCAAAAATTACAACATGAGGGGCTAAAATACCTAGAGCACTAGATCCCTAGAACACGCCCTCTTTCTTCGTCTGGTTCGTGTAGAAGCATCGCTTGTCTTGCCTTGGTTAACCCCCCCCCCCCCCCCCGGACTACTGTAGTTCAGCAACATCGGTGTCTTTTCTAAGGGAGCGAGCAAGGTAGAATTCACGAAGTATCTTCTGATAGATGTCAAAATATTTAGGCAAGGGGTCTTGTTCATTAAGCAAGATCTTTTCAACATATGCGTTTCTTTTTCATGTGTACAATGCTTAATGAGCTCGGTGAGCTCATCCTTAAGTATTTCGTATTTCCCTTTGCATTCTTCATAAATTCTCTCTAGCACCTTAGGGGAATTGTAACCCCTAATAAAATTCGTTCCTCTAACGGGTGTTCTCTAAATTTTACGAATTAGTTATTATTATTTGAGGAATACAAACGCGTCTTTGGAAAGTGATGTTCAACATACATATATAGATGGCTTGGTAATGCATTAATAACCATTTAAACGACTGTAGATTATTGTTAGTCAGAAAATATGATTTTTCATGGGGTTTATTTGTATCATTTAGCAGCAAATATATGAATCACACGGTATAAGCAGACAATAATGTGTTGAAATTATAATTGTTGAACGTAATAAATCATATAATCTAAAATGTCTCAAAATCCACATCATAATCTTGGAAAATTAATATTTTTTTGGGAATGGATCTTGCTAAAAGAATCCATAGATGAAAAAGTTCATATAAAAATATGGGTAAGTTTGTTATGTATTTTCTATTTGAATAGAATGATATCGGCACAATGAAAATTAACCTTTAAAATTACAGTGATTTGAAATCGCAAGTTGTTGAGTGAGTAGTTGAAAGCATTGAGGACCCTATGTCATGAAGTTTAACCCCTCCAAAATCACAATGAGTTGATGTCATAATATTTTCCTATGCAAATGCATTGAAATGAAGTGACCTAACACAAGTCAATCTTCCAACTAGCTTCTTCTTAGTTGTGAGCAGTTATGTTGTGAAACTCAATCTTGCACGAATGACTCAAAATCCACATAAATGACCTTGGAGAATTTTGTACAGAATTGCTCTTTCTAAAATATTTTGTAGTAAAGACGATATAAAAATATGGGTCACTTCGTTACGTATTTTCTATTCGAACATAACGATATCAGCACAATAAAAATTAACTTTAAAAATATAGTGACTTAAAATCACAAGTTATTGAGTGAGTAGTTGAAAGCATTGAAGATCCTATCTCATGAAGCCTACCCCCTCAAAAATCACAATGACTTGTTGTCATAATCTATCACTATGCAAATCCATTAATATTGAAGTATCCCAAAACAAGTCAATCGTCCAACTTGCTTCTTCTTAGTTTAGACGTTAGAAGTTATGTTGTGAAATTCACATTATGACCGTGGAGGTTTTTGATACGGAATCCTCTTGCTAAATAATTTCGTAGTAAAGATGATATTAAAATACAGGTCACTTTGTTACGTATTTTCAATTCAAACCGAACGATATTGGCACAATAAATATTAACTTACAAAATACAGTGACTTGAAATCGCAAGTTGTTGAGTGAGTAGTTGAAAATATTAAGGACCCTATTCCATGACACCTACCCCCTCCAAAATCACAATGAGTTGTTGTCATAATCTATCACTATGCAAATCCATTAATATTGAAGTATCCCAGAACAAGTCAATCTTCCAACTTGCTTCTTCTTAATCTAGTCATGAGCAGTTATGTTGCGAAATCCACATTATGACTTTGGAGATTTTTGATACGGAATGCCTCTTGCTAAATAATTTCGTAGTAAATATGATATAAAAATTCGGATCACTTCGTTCGTATTTTCTATTAGAATTGAACGATATCAGCACAATGAAAATTAACTTTAAAAATACAGTGACTTGAAATCGCAAGTTGTTGAGTGAGTAGTTGAAAACATTGAGGATCCTATGTCATGATGCCTACCTCCTATAAAATTATAATGACTTGTTGTTATAATCTTTCACTGTGCAAATGCATTAACATTGAAGTGACCCAAAACAACTCAATCTTCCAACTAGCACTTCTTAGATGGCGGACCTACATTTTAATTTTGGGTGTTCCGGTAACCACAAAACTCGACGCGAAATAGGTATAATTACATAGAAAATATACAAGAATAGGTATAAAACATATAAAAGCACCCACCCAAATAAAAAGTTGGTTGTGTGCTCTGTCATTTAGGTTGATCTTAAGGTGCTTCACTAGACCTGGTACTCAGGTTCGAACCTTATTGAGGTCATATTTTATTTTTTTCAACTTTTTAATTTTTTAAGCACCCACTATCCTTAAATTTTAGGTCCGCCTGAGTCATGCTGTGAAACTCAATCTCGCACCAATGACTCAAAATCTACCTTATGACCTTGAAAATTTTTGAAACGGAATGCTTCTTGCTAAATAATTTCTTAGTAAAGATTATATAAAAATATGGGTCACTTTATTATGTATTTTCTATTGGAATCGAACGATATCGACACAATAAAAATTAACTTTAAAAATACAGTAACTTAAAATCTCAAGTTGTTGAGTGAGCAGTTGGAAGCATTGAGGACCCTATGTCATGAAGCCTACCCCCTCTAAAATCACAATGACTTGTTGTCATAATCTATCACTATGCAAATCCATTAATATTGAAGTAACCCAAAACAAGTCAATCTTCCAACCTGCTTATTCTTAGTTTAGTCAGGAATAGTTTATTGGAGAATAGCTCTTGATAAAAGACTACCTAGTAAAAAATGATCATATAACATACCACACCATTATGCATTTTCCAATCGAACCAAACAAAATCGGTATAATGAAAACTAACTTTAAAAACTAGAAATCGCAAGTTGTTGAGTGAGTAGTGGGAAGCATTGAGGACCCTATGTCATGATGCCTACCCCCAATGCCTTGATTTCATAATCTTTCTCAATGCAAATACATTAAAATAAAGTGACCCAAAACAACTCAATCTTCCATGTATCTCTTCTTATGAGGAATGGTCTTGCTAAACAAGTCCGTAGTAAAATGTTAGCATATCACTAAGCTACATCATTAGGTTTTTAAATTTGAACCGAGCGAAATCACCATAATGGAGAGTAATTTCAAAATATATACAACAATGCAAAATCCACCTAATAAGTTTTGAAGTTTTTTATACTGAAATAGCTCTTGTAAAATGAATTCATAATTAAAATAATCATATAAATATACTACACCGTATGTATTTTCTATTATTGGAATCAAATAAAAGCTGCATAACAAAAAGTAACTCAAGAAAATATAGTGATTTCAAGTGGTAGTAGTTGACTGAGTATTTGAAACAATTGAGTAGGTACGTCAAAAGGATTACCCTATATCTTACTTGTCATTATCTATCACTTTGTAAGTCCATTAAGACGGATGTGACCTATAAACTCTCCAAGTTGCTCTTCTAAAGTTTGAGCAATGAGCTTGAAAATCTCAATTTTGCACGAATGACACAAAATCCACATGATAAGCTTGAAAATATTTTACTTGGAAATAGATTTTGCTAAATGACTGCGTAGTAAAAAATGATCATATAATATACCACACCGTTATGCATTTTCCAACTATACCGGACAAAATTGGTATAACGAAAACTAATAACTTTAAAAGCTAGAAATCGCAAGTTGTTGAGTGAGTAGAGGCATTGAGGAACCTATGTCATGATGCCTACCACCTCCAAAATCACAATGACTTGATTACATAATCTTTCTCAATGCAAATGCATTAAAATGAAGTGACACAAAACAACTCAGTCTTTTATGTAGATCTTTTTATGTGAAATGACTCTTGCTAAATGAGTCATTAGTAAAAAGTGAGAATATCACTAGGATACATCATTAGGTTTTTTAATTTGAACTGAACATAATCACCATAACGGAGAGTAAGTTCAAAATATATACAACAATGCAAAATCTACCTCATAAGTTTGGAATTTTTTGTTCTGAATAGCTCTTGCTAAATAAATCCATAATTAAAATAATCATATAAATATACTTAACCAATACATATTTTCTATTGGAACCGAAGAAAATTCGCATAATAAAAAGTAACTCAGAAAAATACAGTAAGGTTAAAATGGTAGTAGTTGAGTGAGTAGTTGAAACAATTAACTTGGCAGGTCAAAATGATTACCCTATATCTTACTTGTCATAATATATCATTTTGTAAGTCTATTAAGATGGATGTGACCTATAAACCCTCCAAGTTGCTCTTTTCAAGTTTGAGCAAGGAGCTTGCAAATCTCAATTTTGCACGAATGGCACAAAATTCACATGATAAGATTGAAAAAGTTTTACTCGAAAATAGCTCTTGCTAAATAATTGCGTAGTAAAAATGATCATATAATATACCACAACGTCACACATTTTTCAATTGGACTGGACAAAATTAGAATAAAGAAAATTAACTTTAAAAGCTAGAAATCGCAAGTTGTTGACTGAGTAGTGGGAAGCATTGAAGATCCTACGTCATGATGCCTACCCCTACAAAATCACACTGACGTGATGTTTTGATGTCATAATATTTAACTAGGCTACTAAATTAAAGTGACCAAAATATTTCAACTCTCAAACTTATTCTTGTTATTCCAGAGCATTGAGATATCTCGATTTGGCAGTTTGGCCACAAGTTTTCCACCTCATAAGCTATATCATTTAGTATTTTTCATTGGAACGGTACATAATCGGCATCAAAAAAGTTAACTTTAAAAAATACAGTGACGTCAAAGCTCAAGTTGTTGAGTAAGTAGTTAGAACAAAAATTATGTAAGTTAAATGGAGCACCCTATGTCATGCTTGTCATGATCTTTCACTATGCAAGTCCATTGAGTAGAATGTCACCTATAAACCCTCCAACTTCCTCTTCTTATGTTTGAGCAATGACCTTTGATTTTAATTTTGCACGAACGACATAAAATCCACCTCAAAAGCTTAAAAAAATTTTATTGCGAAATAGCTATTGCCTAAATGAATGTGAAGAATTATCATATAATATAATACATCTTTACGTATTTTCTATTGCAAAAAAATGAAATCAATATAATGAGAAGTAAGTTTTAAAATAAAATTTCATGTTGGGGAGGCCAACCATTACCACCATTACTGATGCACAACAAATATTTAAAGCAAAGGTTAAGAATCATGAGTTAAGCAACATTATTTTGGAGTGGTAAATTAGATGACATAAAAAAAATTTAAAGCTCAACTTGCGAATTTGATTATGTTGTGAATAATACCTCCCAATTTATATATAGTTGTAATGTTGAGTAGTCGTGGCTTTATTTGTTCAAGGAGTATTCACACAGATGTAAGAAAAATATGTTTATTAAAATACTACATGTTGTTCGTTTAGCATTTAGCACTTAAACATCTAATGAATTAGATCTCAACTTTGTTGAGCAGGTTAGCAAGTAGTTCTAAATGAATCAGGACCAAATGATCAATTCATAACGTAAACCAACGTTTGACCCATTATAAACCATAGAATGAAAATAAAGGAACCTTTAAAAGCAGGAGTAACAATTACACACAAAAAAACATTCAACAACTAGAAGAGAAGAAATTTCACATTTAATGAAGTAAACAACTTGTTAATTGTTCAACCACAATGAAGAAAAGTAACAAGTAATGACCCCAGACACAAGCCTAGCCATCTTCCCTCTTACACGCGGCCTTCC
Organism: Capsicum baccatum var. pendulum; assembly: GCA_030864225.1. Classification (NCBI taxonomy): domain Eukaryota; kingdom Viridiplantae; phylum Streptophyta; class Magnoliopsida; order Solanales; family Solanaceae; genus Capsicum; species Capsicum baccatum. Next base: position 33,462,006 of record CM061559.1, on the reverse strand, counting down.
CTAAGGACTTTCTAGTAGATGTCAAAGGATTTTGTTAGGGGCCTCGGTTCATAAAGAAGGAAAAATTCAATCCAGTCTTCTTTTTCCTGGTCGGCTAGGAGTTTGAAGATTTGGGTCATCTTATGTAACGCCTCAGAAATATACCCTAGACATCACACAGTGCTCAAGACTACAAGTAGTCCCAAGATAACCCTTTGAGCCTTCTAACAACTTTGGAACTCATAATAAAGATAAACTTAATGTATAAAGTTTTGAAATAAGTGAATTAGTGTCTGAACTAAAATTCTTAAACTTATAAATCTTGCAAACAAGTATTTTGAATCTAAAACAGGATACAGTCGGACAAGCCTCTACTTCTACCTAGAAAGCCACTGGGATAAGCCCCAGATAGCTCGAACTAAACAGAATCAAAGTCTGATAAATTGTATCCTTGAACTATGAAGATTCACCAAGCATCGGGAAGTAGGTGGAGATGCCCGAAATCAATCACACTGCTGGAACTGAGTACCAGAACCTACATTATAAAACAATGTAGCACATAAACGTATATGTAGATCAGTACTTCTGGAGTGTACTGATCATGTGGGGGTGAATGCATAAGTAAAACAATAACTCAATGTGTACTTAGATTTTCAAACAATGCATGCTAAGTATAAATGACTCACCTTGGGCTTGAATAAAACAAAAGCTGTAAAAATCATAAACATGAATACTAAAGAATAATAACAAACTTTGTGAGCCATAACACTTAGTTCTAGAGGCTTTACTTTTAATCTTTCTTAGGGAGGTTATTGTAACTGACATAAACCATGTGTGCTTTTATGGAGTCTAACGTCTTACCCACATTGGGGAGAGCTATCCTACCCTTCCATCGGAATAGGACCTTAACTTAAGTGATCACTATCTGTAACTTTATACATATTGGAAATAATCACAATCTATATTGGCTCATAGTTTTAGGGTATGTAACCTTGGAAGCATACCCAACTCGCTGCTAAATACTACTCCCTTATTACTTAATGCTCATACTTTAGAAAATCCATCTTAAAATAGCATAAGGGTTTATAATGAAAATCAATTATGCTTCTCTTTGCTTTAAACTATGATCAAAAGGAATAATTATGGATTCCTTATCTTAGCTTAGGATCAAAAGATCAACTCTTGCTTTAAAACTTGATTTGATCTTATCAAAGAATGCTTGAAAGCATAATCTTCCTAAAATCTCAATACTTAAACTTAGGGCTTAAAACCTATGCTTTAAACTCATGTCAATTCATAACAAAACTTCATGCTCAATAACAATCTTGAAATACTTCAACAATATCAAGTTAGGATAGTGCAATCTTATTCATAATATAAATCTTATAAGTTAAAACATAAACATAAGTAATTCTTGATATACTCAAAGCTTTAAATCTCATGATAATCACATGCTTCAAGAATATATATACTTAGGTATGAACTCTACTTTAAAAAAATAAATAAAATCTTAAAATCATGCAATTTAGGCACAAGGGTGAAAGTATACCCTTGCTCATAACCCCACATACCTTAACAGGTTTGACTTGGTGTAAAAGCTTGAATTTGGAAGCCTTGAAGATGATCTTGAAAGATTTTCTGGAATTTCTTGTATTAGGGAACTTAGATTCTTACTTATCTTGAAGAAAGTGTAATGGAGTTTTTGGTGTTCTTGAGAGGAGGTTAGGGTTTTCTTGGAGAGTAAACTAAAGGAGAATGGGCAAATAATGCTTAAACCAATGTTTAATCTCTTATTTTTATGATTTGGGGTAATGGGAAAAGACCTAACTGTCCCTTAAAAGATTAAACTCATAACTACAATGTCGTTTGGAGGCTTGGTTTGAAGCGATACATGCTCATCACTATACCCGGTGCGACGTGATGCAATCGTGATGAGCTGCTGGAATTAAAATTCAAACATGACCCAAACCTCGTCCAAAAATTCCAAAAATTCCCCAATACATGCTCCTTACACCCCTGAACATGAGTCAACTCAAAAATTATCATCTCAGAGCCTGAAATGTCAACTTAAAAATCTCCAAAGTTGAGAGATCAAAATAAGGATAATTTTTCAAAATTTAGTTAAATTTTTAGGCTTTAAGCCTCTTATGCAAGCACTAGGAGCTAAACTAAACTAAGTATAATACGGTGTATTGTAATATTTCCCCTTGGGAACAGTCATCCTCAAATGAGACTACTTAAGCTGATGATTCTAAGGAACTGAGATTACATACTGAACTTGAATAACTGAAAACATGACTACATGACTAAACTGATTTGTGAATGCATTAAATGACATGAGGATGATTTTATAAAGATGAAACTAAGAATGGAAAGAGATAATCTAAGAAAATGGTTACCTTAAGCTGAGCCTGAACTTGCAGAGAAAAGATGAGGGTACTTGGTTTGCATATCTGCTTCTGCTTCCTGAGTGGCTCCCTCAACGGACTGATTTTGCCAAATAACTTTCACCAACGGAACTTTTTTGTTCCTTAGTCTACAAATTTAGCAATCAAGGATCTCAATTGGGATTTCTTCATAAGAAATACTATCCTGAATATCTGTGTTTTCCAAAGGAACTACAACAGCTGGATCACTAATACACTTCTTCAATACGGAGACATGAAAAACTGGGTGTATGGATGCCACATCTGCAGGCAACTCAAGCTCATATGCTACCTTCCCAACATGTTTCAAGATTCTATAAGGGCCAACATATCAGGTACAAAGGTTCCGCTTCTTACCAAATATCTTTACCCCCTTCATAGGAGAAATCTTCAAATAAACTATGTCACTAACCTCAAACTCAAGATCTCTTCTCCTCACATCTGCATAGGATTTCTATCAACTCTGGGTTATTTTAAACCTCTCGAATTAACTGAACTTTATACATAGCTTCAAATACCATATTTGGCCCTATTAAATTAGCCTCGCCCACTTTAAACCGACCAATAGGTGACCTATATCTTCTCCCATAGAGAGCCTTAACGGAGCCATCTGGATACTTGAATGATAACTGTGGTTGTTGGTAATCTCGATTAATGTCAAGTGATCATCCCAACTTTCTTTAAAGTCAAGAACACACACCCTCAACATATCCTCTAAGATCTGAATAGTCCTCTCTACCTAACCATCTGTCTGAAGATAAAAAGAAGTACTTAGATGAACTTAGGTACCAAGACCCTTCTGAAAGGTTTTCCAAAAGTAAGAGGTAAACTGAGTACCTCTGTCTAAAATAATAGACAAGGGAACCCTATACAGTCTAACCAACTCTATAATATAGCTCTTGGTGTAATCCTTATTTGAATAGGAAGTATGAACTGACAAAAAATAGGATGACTTGATTATTCTATCTACAATAACCTAAATCGAATCATGCTGATGACGTGAATGTGGTAACCCTATCACAAAGTCTATGTTCACCTCTTCCCACTTCCAAGTAGGAATACTAAACTCCTTCAAGGTGCCACCAGGCCTTTGGTGCTCAACCTTAATCTATTGATAATTAGCACACTTAGCTACAAACCCTGCGATATCCCTCTTCATGCCTCTCCACCAATAGATTTCCCACAAATCAAGGTACATCTTAAAGGCTCCTGGATGAATAGAATAATGCGCAACATACGATTTCACCAAAATTTACTGCCTCAAACTATCAACACATGACACACATAGTCTACCATAGTATCGCAACACACCATCTCCCCCTTGGGAGAAAACCTCTACTTTCTAATCTCTGACCGACTCCTTCAATTTAATCAAACTGGAATCCCTATCTTGCTCCTCCTTCACTTCAAAAAGCAAAGAAGATTTTGAACTATTCTGAACCCAAACACTACCCTTAACTGAATCAACTAACTGAACACCTAATCTAGACAGCTGATGAACCTCCTAAACTAACTTTTTCTTATCATTCTCAACATGAGCAACACTATCCATAGATAGTCTACTAAGGGCATCTACCACTACATTGGCCTTGCCCAGATGATACAAAATACTCATGTCATAATCTTTTAAGAACTCCAACCACGTTCTCTGAAGAAGATTTAAATCTTTCTACGAGAATACATACTGAAAGGTTTTGTGATCCGTGAACACATCAATATGCACCCCATAAAGATAATGCCTTAAAATTTTCAAGGCAAAAACAATAGCTGCTAATTTGATATCATGGGTATAGTAGTTTTTTCATGAGGCTTAAGCTATCTAGAGGCATAGTGTAATACTCCAAACTTTTTCTTAAGCTTAATTTCATCTCTAGAAGGCTAAGAAATGACTTCCTAAGTATGTAATGTTTAAATCATATAGAATTTCTCTAATTTTGACTTTTTGCCATGTGGGAAATTTAATTAGCTTTCCAACGATATAAGATCCACCCAAATTTGATAATCGGGCAAGAAGTTATGGAAAATTTAAGTCCTAGTCATAAAACAATGTCATTTTAGTGCTTGGCGCATCACAGAGAGGGTCTATATGACAATTATCAATTTCCAGTGGAACTCCATGATAGCGGCGTGTCGTGCTAAAGTTTCAGGTCCCAACCAGTGGGACAACGCATAGCACCGCATCACGGTGACCCCTAGAATCTCGTTTGTCAAATTTCAATGAGCCACCGCGATAGTGGTGCATCGCGGTGGCCCATAAAATCGGGTTTTCCAGTTCAATTTTTCCTACTTCATTCAGGAGTTAAAAAGGGTACTTTGGACTTTTCCAAGCCCCTTAAATCGTCCAAACAGCTAATCCAAGGTCATTCCAAGCATCATATACAACTTTTATCAGAAATTCTCTCAAATTAAAAACCCTAAGCATCCAAACCAAATTCCAAGAACCTTCTAAATTTACCATTAATCTTTAAATTGATTCAAGAATTGGATTCCACAAACCAAGAGCATCAAGAATATCAATTCAAGTGTACGACTAGAGTCCCAAAGGCTAGAGTTCATCCAAAGCTCCTAATTCAAGGTATGTGGGGTTTGAACAAGAATACTTCTTTTGTTCTTATTCCTAAAGATTTGATTTTTATAAATGAATTTCACGATTTTGCAAGTGGGTCTATACCCAAATTTTATTATTTTGAGAATATGATTAATAAGTTGTTTAAGCTTTGAACTGCATGATTATTTTTCTTATGTATGATTTGAATTATTAATTCATGTTGTAAATTGCACATTCCTATATTGATATGATATTTTTAAGGGTTTTCAAGATTGGTGTCATGAATTAAGTTTTATTGTGAAATTGTGATCCTTTATGAATATACATGCCTTAAGTACAAGGATGAATTGTTGATACTTTCTAAAGTGTTTCAAGAAGTGTATTGATATTTTTCATGCTATTAAAGTTTTAAAGCTTGTTGGTGATAGTCTACCAAAGTTTCAAGAAAAGAGTTGATTTTAATCCTAAGCTACGAAATAAATTCCATGCAATTTGATTTAAGCTAAAGGGAAGGATTTCCATTGCATATTTCTGAACTGTTTAAGGTGGATTTATCTTAAAAGTTTTGAGCTTAAGCAAGGGAGTAATATTTAGCACTGAGTTGGGCTTGATTCCAAGGTCTCATTCCCCCGAACTAAGAGCCACCGCCATGTGGGTTAAGCTAGTGATCACTAAAAAGTAAAGGTTCTACTCCGATGGCAAGGATAAAACAACTCCCTCCAATGTGGGTAAGACGTTGGACTCCATGTAAGCTCACATAGTTTATGTCGGTTAGAAGAAACTCCCAAGTGTCCTAAGTTTCCTAGGGTCTCAAGTCTTAAAGTTATTAAGGTTTCAAGTCCTTAAACTCTAAAGAAGTTCCTTGTTTTCAAAAGACTAAAGTGCATGTTCCAAAAGTTGTTATTTTAAGAGTTCAACTAGTTTACCAGCTTGAGATCGAAGAAAGAATATAGATTTAGAATAAAGTATAATGGCTCACGTGATTTATAATACATGTTTCATTACTCATGATTTATGAGAGTTTTATTCAAGCTATGTGAGTGATCTACAATACCATGTATATTTTCTATAAAGATTTATTATATTCATATTTAGCTACATACATCCCCATATACTCAGTACATTCCCAAGTGTTGATCCATATATACGTTTGTGTGATATATTGTCTCATAATATAGGTCCAGGTTCTTAGTTCCATCACTGTCTATGATCCCGAGTACCTTTATCTACATCTCTATTATGGTGAGTCCTACTGGTTCAAGGACCTATCTCCAAACACTTCAGTATTTTTAGTAGTTGTTCTACTACTTTCAATTTAGTTTGAGTCAGTTGGGGATTTGTCCCAATGACTCTCTAATTTGTTGAGTAGTAGAGGCTTTGTCAGACTAGATGGTCAGTATGTTTAGATTTACAGTATTTTTTTACCTTTATAGTACTTATTCATATTTCAGTTAGACATGATATGACATGATTCCTTAACTTTCTCTCATTATCTTTAAGTAAGCTTTATACTAAGTAGTAGGCTTAAAGGGTTGGCTTGGGGCTACATGTAGCCTTAAGTACCGTATGATGCTCCAGGATAGGATTTTGGGGTGTTACAAACTTGGTATCAAAGCTGGGGTTAAGAAATCCTAGGGATTCTGACCAGCCAAGTTAAATAGAGTCTTGATCATCAGTGTGTAGTGTGCCACATCTACGAGCAAGAGGCTACAAGACATTTTAGGAAAAAGTTGTATCCTGTTTTTAGATTCTATCGTGCCTATAGTTGTTTGCCCCAACTATTAATTTGTGCTCTGTTATTTCGGAAAATGCCTCCCCAAAGAGTGAATAACCATAGAAACAACAACGAGTAACCTCAGCCTATTGATCCCTTGAATGAGACTATGTCTCATGCTGAGTTTTGGGCGGCCTTTTAAGTGTTAACCCAAGAATTTACCGTAGATGTTCAGGCCAATAACCAGGATGCAGTTCCACCTCAACAAAGAGGGGATTTAGCAATTGCTAGGATCCGTGATTTCATGAGGATGAACCCATCAGAGTTTTATGGGTCAAAGGTACGTGATGACCCACAGTTGTATCTCAAGGAGGTAAGAAAGATCACCCAAGTGATGCATGTCTCGGGGGAAGAAAGTGTTGAGTTGCCATCTTATAGGTTGAAAGACATTGCTTATGACTGGGTTGTTGCATGGAAGAAGAATAGAGGGGAAGATGCAACCCCTATTATTTGGAAGGTGTTCCAAGATGCATTCTTGGACAAGTTCTTCCCGCTTGAGATGAGGGAAGCAAAGATAAAGGAATTTATGAACCTGAGGCAACGCTCTATTACTGTTAAAGAGTATTGCCTTAAGTTTAACCAACTAGCCAAATATACTCCTGATTTGAATTTTGACAACCAAGCTAGTATGAGTAAGTTCGTGACTAGAGTATTTGGACTGGTGTTGAAAGAGTGTAGGACTGCTATGCTCAATAGGGACATAGATATTGAGAGGCTAATAATTCATACCCAACAAATAGAGATATACAAGATAAGGAAGAGAGATAGAGTTGGGGAAATAAGAGGACTAGATTCGAGCATCATGACTATGGTCAGGTTAGGTCCCATGAAGGGAACCGTCCACAATTTTAGAGTCGTTCGTCTATGCCAGAACCTTCACCATCTAGGGCTCCCATTCCCAGATATAGGAAGGAGCAAAGCAACAGGACTTTTATGTCTAAGTCCCAGAACAGTGTAAGTAACAGGCCTAATTATCCTCCCTGTCCTAAGTGTGATAGGACCCATCCCGGTGAGTGTTTGACCAAACAGAGAGGTTGTTTTGGTTGTGGAAAAATGGGCCATAGACTTAAAGAGTTTCCATATGTTAGGCAGTGGAACAGAGGTGTGCGACCTCATACTCAGGCTAATAGTGCCCCAACTACTTTAGCCCGTCTAACTCCTCCTCAGGGCACTTCTTCTGGTACTGCTGGCGGCCAGTGCTAGAGTTGGTTCTCTGCCTTACCATCCCAACAGGAGCAGGAGGATTCTCCCGACGTTGTTATTGGTATGCTTCGTATCTTTCACTTTGATGTTTATGTGTTATTGGAACCTGGGTCAAGTTTTTCTTATGTACCCCACTTATGGCTGTGAGTTTTGAAATGAGTCCCAAAAAAATTCTTGAGCCTTTCTTAGTTTCTACTCTGGTATGGGAGTCAGTTGTTGCTAAGCAAGTGTATAAACAGTGTCATTTTATTGTTCTTCATAGAGTCATATTTGCTTATTTGATAGAGCTAGACATAGTGGATTTTGATGTTATTCTGGGTATGGACTGGATTCACTCTTTATATGCATCTATAGACTGTTGTACCCATGTAGTTAAGTTTTAGTTTCCAGATAAGCCACTCTTTGAGTGGTCTGGAAGTTCAGTATCTCGCAAGAGTCATTTTATATCTTATCTCAAAGCCAGAAAGATAATATCCAAAGGTTGCATTTATCATTTAGTTCAAGTTGATGACACTAGGTCCAAGGATCCAACCATTTAGTCGGCCAACATTGTTAATGAGTTTCCTGATGTTTTTTCATAAGATCTCACAAGGGTACCTCCCAATAGAGAGATAGAATTCGAGATTGACCTTCTTCCTGATACTCAGCCTATTTTTATTTCTCCCTACCGTATGGCACCTACAGAACTTAAGGAGTTGAAAGAGCTACTCAAAGGTCTTTTAGACAATGGTTTTAAAAGGCCCATTGTATCACTTTGGGGCATACCTATTCTATTCGTGTGAAAGAAAGATGGTTCTTTGCATATATGCATTGACTATCGTCAGCTTAATAAGGTCACAGTCAAGAATAAGTATCCTCTTCTAAGAATTGATGACCTGTTTGATTAGTTGCAAGGTGCGAGTTATTTCTCGAAGATAGACCTTAGATCCGGCTATCATCAACTTAAAGTAATGGAGTGTGATATCCCAAATATAACCCTCCAAACCTATAATGGTTAGTTTAAGTTTCTAGTCATGTCTTTCGGGCTAACCAATGCTCCAACAGCTTTCATGGACCTCATAAATCAAGTGTTCAAGCAGTATCTTGATATGTTTATCATAGTGTTCATAGATGATATCCTTGTTTACTCTCGTACTAAGAATGACCATGTCAATCATCTTAGAATTGTTTTGCAAACTCTTAGAGATCATCAGTTGTTCACCAAATTTAGCAAGTATGAATTTTGGCTAAGGTCAGTAGCTTTTTGGGGTCATATTATTTCATTTGAAGGCATTAGAGTTGATCCCCAAAAGACAGAAGCTATAAGAAATTATCCCAGACCTATCTCTCCATCAGACATTAGGAGTTTCTTGGGTCTAGCAAGCCACTACCGCCATTTTGTTAAGGGTTTCTCTTCTATTGTATCCCCCATGACCCTATTGACCCCAAAAAAAGTTAAGTTCTTTTGGTCATATTCCTGTGAGAAGAGTTTTCAGGAGTTGAAGACTCGACTCACCTCAGCCTCTGTGTTGACTTTACCTGTTGGTACAAATGGTTTTATGGAGTATTGTGATGCCTCTATAGTTGGTTTGGGTTGTGTGTTGATGTAGAGAGGTAAGGTTATTGATAACGCTCAATCTATAGCTCTCATGGGAGTGTAAAGCGGTCACTAGAAAATATAGAACCCAATTGGGTTGGGTATCGATCCCACGGGGAATAGCTTGGTCAACAAGTTAGCAACGGTTACTAGACTTTTAGTGCAAGTCTCGTAAAAGGGGGGATTGTAATGTGTAACCAAAATAATAAAGTAAAAACTAAAAATAGCAAAGTAAAAAGAAAAGGATATTTCGTAGGTTGTAAACAATAAGAATTGAAGCGTTGGGGTTATGTCCACCTCCTGAGTTATACGTCTCTATTGACTATGAGTATGTAGAATTCCGACATGCATATGCTTATAGAGAATTGTATTCGATGGTAAATCCAGGCGTTTTTCGACCTATTCGAGGATTATTTCACTTTAACTCTTTCGAGCTTAAAGCGTGTCTAACGGTACAAATTCTCCAAGAGGTTAATCTAGTTACGGCACTAACTGTTTAGTAGGGAATTTAGGGGGTGACCCTACTACCTTGACACTATCTCTTTTCCAGACAAATAACCTTTCTTTCGAACAAGTTAAATGTTATACTGGCATATTCTTGCGTTTGCAACCACAAAGAATGTAGATTAAGATGAAGAGAATAATGATATAAGCATCATACGTGTCACGAACTCACAAACTCATAGCAATAGATAGTATTTCAGTTGGCTTCCATAACCCCAACAGAGAAGTTTAGTTACCCATGAATGCGAAGGAGATCACGATTGACATTGTTGTTATACCATAATAATGATGAATTTCGTGTAGCACAAAAGTGGTAGGCGTTTAGGCGTGAATTCCTTAGCAAAGTAATGTTTCTCTTGTTGCGGAAATTAAGAATTGAATAGATGAATAGAAGAAGAAAAATAGAATTAAAGGAAGAATTCGGAATTGAGAAGTAGAATGTATCTCTCCACTAAGGGAGGAATGTCTTTTTTAAGTGAAGAATGAATCTCTCCACTAAGGGAGGAATTTCTTTTTTAAGTGGAGAATGTATCTCTCCACTAAGGGAGGAATTAATTAAAAATCTCTAGCAAGATAGGGTATTTATAATACCCATATCCTAATCCTACTAAGCTAATGAAATGCTTAACCAAATCCTACTAAGCTAATGAAATACTTAACCCAATTGTACTAGGTTAATGTAACATTATCCAAATCCAAATAAACTAATGAAATACTTAACCCAATTGTACTAGGTTAATGTAACATTATCCAAATCCAAATAAACTAATGCTAGTCCCCAAAGTTTTCAGAAATGTTGTTTTAGCCCGGGATAGATTTTCCATGTATCACTTTTGGTCCTTTAGGCGTTCAAGCTCCCTTTCCTTCCTTCGTGAGCTTTCTTTGGCGTCAAGTAAGCCATAAAATGCTGATTTCTGCATCATTTATACCTAAAACTTTGCTAATCATGTTCGTTAGCTCACTTACAGGAAAAAGGACTAAAAGTGCATGAAATATATAATTTGTTCTCAAAACGTGGCACAAATATGGGCAAAATATATTGATATAAGCGTGTAGATTCACCTATCATCAGTTATATCCTATGCCTCTAGACAGTTAAAGCCACATGAAAAGAAATACCTACCCCATGATCTTGAATTAGTTTCTGTGGTTTTTGCTTTGAAAATCTGGAGACACTATCTGTATGGTGTTCATGCTGATGTGTTTATGGACCAAAAAAGCTTGCAGTATGTGTTTTCTCAGAGGGAGTTAAATATTCACCAGAGAAGATGGTTAGAGTTGCTAAAAGATTATGATATAAGCATGTTGTACCATCTGAGCAAGGCCAATATAGTGGCAGATGCCTATAAAAGGTTATCTATTGGTAGTGTTGCTCATATAGAGAAGGGTAAGAAAGAGTTAGCTCGTGATGTGCATTGTCTGGGTAGATTGGGTGTTAGGTTACTTGATTCTGCTGAGGGGAGTACTTTAGTGCAGAGTATTTCCGAATCCTCTTTAGTTTCAAAAGTGAAAGAGAAGCAACACTTAGATACTAGTTTGGTCAGATTGAAAGAGTCAATTAAGGAGCAAAAGGTAGAGGTTTTCTCCCAAGAGGAATATGAGGAATTGAGATTGCAGAGTAGATTGTGTGTTCCTTATGTTGATCGTCTGATGCAGATAATTATGGCTGAAGCGCATTACACGTAATATTTTATTCATCCTGGTGCTACCAAGATGTACCATAATTTGTGGGAAATCTATTGGTGGAGTGGCATGAAGAAGGATATAGCAGAGTTTGTGGCGAAGTGTACAACGTTCCAACAAGTTAAGGTAGAGAACCAGAGAGCTGGTAGTGTAATACAATAATTAGGTATACCCACTTGGAAGTGGTAAAAGGTGAATATGGATTTCATAACTGGCTTACCTGTTTCACGTCGTCACCATGATTCTATTTGGGTTGTTGTAGATAGGCTAACTAAGTCAGCGCATTTTTTGCCCATGCATACATCCTATACAGCTGAGGATTATGGTAGATTGTATATTCGGGAGTTGGTCAGGTTGCATGGAGTTCCCTTTTCTATCATCTCAGATAGGGGTACTCAATTTACTTCTCAATTTTGGAGGGAGTTCCAGAAGGGTCTTGGTACCCAAGTTTATTTGAGCTTCGTTTTTCATCCGCAAATAGATGGTAAGGCTGATAGGACCATTTAAAATTTGTAGGATATGTTGAGAGCATGTTCTCTTAACTTCAAAGGTAGTTGGGATGAGCATTTCCCATTGATTGAGTTTATCTATAACAATAGTTACCATGCTAGCATCAAGATGGCACTATTTAAGGATTTGTATGGTAGAAGATGTATATCACCCATAGGTTGGTTTGAAGTGGGTGAGGCTACTTTGATTGGACCTGATGCAGTGTTTGAGGCTATGAAGGAGGTGAAGTTTATTAGAGAAAGGTGGAAGATAGCCCAGAGTCGTCTGAAGTCATATGCAGATATGAGGAGAAGATACCTTGAGTTTGAAGTTAATGACTTGGTGTATCTAAAAATCCCGCCCATGAAAGGGGTAAAAAGGTTTGGCAAGAAGGGGAAGCTTAGTCCCTGGTATATTGTCCCCTATAGAATCCTAAGTCGTGTAGGGAGAGTAGCCTATGAGCTTGAGTTGCCCGCAGAGTTGTCAGCCGTAAATCCTATCTTTCATGTCTCCATGCTTAAGAAGCACATTGGTGATTTCGCTGTTGTGGATCCTTAAGAGTCCCAGATATCCTGACTAGCCTTTCGTTTGAAGAGATTCCAGCTGAGATTCTAGACCACCAGATCCGTAGACTAGGAACAAAGAGGTTCCCTTGGTCAAAGTATTATGGTGAAACCAGTCAGTTGAGGGCACTACTTGGGAAGCTGAGTTAGATATGAGATCCAAGTCCCCGCACCTATTCTCCGCAAGTTCAAATCAACCTGAAGGTATCATTCTTCCTTAATTCAGCCCCTTTCTAATCAAAGTTGTTGTTATATAGCTATTCTTAATATAAGTTCATGCATTCTCTGAAGTATTCAAGAGTTTAGAATGATAGAGAGTCATTTTAGCAAGTTGTTTCAGCAATGCATACTCAGTTCCCTCCATACTCTTAGCTTGACAAGCGTCATTCGAGGATGAATGTACCCAAGGGGGAGATATTGCAATACCCCAAACTTTTCCTTAAGCTTAATTTCATCTCAAGAAGGTTAAGGAATGACTTCCAAAGTGTGTAACATTTAAACCATATATAATTTCCCTAACTTCGACTTTTTATCATGTGGGAAATTTAATTAGATTTCCAACGATATAAGATCCTCCCAAATCTAATAACCGGGCAAGAAGTTATGGAAAATTTAAGTCTTAGTCATAAAACAACGTCATTTTAGTGTTTGGCGCATCAAGGAGAGGTCTGTCTGACAATTGTAAATTTCCAGTGGAACTCCACGATAATGGCGCATCGCACTAAAGTTCCAGGTTCCAACCAGACAATTGTCAATTTCCAGTGGAACTTTGCGATAACGGTGCATCACACTAAAGTTCCAGGTCCCAACCAGTGGGATAATGTGATAGCACCGCGTCGCAGTGACCCCTAGAATCCCATTTGTCAAATTTCAGTAAGCCACCGTGATAGTCGCGCGTCGCGGTGGCCTATAAAATTGGGTTTTCTAGTTCAATTTTTCCAGCTTTGTTCAGGAGTTAAAAAGGGTACTTTGGATTTTTCCCCTTCAATCATCCAAACACCAAATCCAAGGTCATTCCAAGCATCATATACGACTTTTATCAAAAATTCTCTCAAATTTAAAACTCTAAGCATCCAAACCTAATTCCAAGAATCTCCTAAGTTCACCATTAATTCTTCAAATTTATTCAAGAATTGGATTCCTCAAACCAAGAGCATCAAGAATATCCATTCAAGTGTACGAATAGAGTCCTAAAGGCTAGAGTTCATCCAAAGCTCCTAATTCAAGGTATGTGGAGTTTGAACAAGAATACTTCTTACGTTCTTCTGACCAAAGATTCAATTTTTATAAATGAATTTCATGTTTTTGCAAGTGGTTCTATACCCAAAATATATTATTTTGAGAATATGAATTGATAAGTTGTTCAAGCTTTGAATTGCATGATTATTTTGCTTATTTATGATTTTAATTGATAATTCATGCTATAAATTGCACATTCCCATATTGATGTGATATTTTCAAGGTTTCCAAGATTGGTGTCATGAATTAAGCTTTATTGTGAAATTGTGATCCTTTAAGAATATACATGCCTTAAGTCCAAGGATGATTTGTTGATACTTTCTAAAGGGTTTCAAGAAGTGTATTGATATTTTCCATGATATTAAAGTTTTACAGCTTATTGGTGATAGTCCACCAAAGTTTCAAGAAAATAGTTGATTTTAATCCTAAGCTACGAAAGAAAATCCATACTATTTGATTTAAGCTAAAGAGAAGCATTTCCATTGCATATTTCTGAACTGTTTAAGGTGGATTTATCTTAAAAGTTCTGAGCTTAAGTAAGGGAGTAATATTTAGCACTGAGTTGGGCTTGATTCCAAGGTCTCATGCCCCCGCACTATGAGCCACTGTAGGATTTGATTTACCCCTTGTGGGTTAAGATAGTGATCACTTAAAAGTAAAGTTTCTACTCCAATGGCAAGTATAGAACAGTTCTCCCCAACGTGGGCAAGACGTTGGACTCCATGTAAGCTCACATGGCTTATGTCGGTTAGAAGAAACTCCCAAGTATCCCAAGTTTCCTATGGTATCAAGTCTTAAAGTTATTAAGGTTTCAAGTCCTTGAGCTCCAAAGAAATTTCTTGTTTTCAAAAAACTAAAGTGCATGTTCTAAAAGTTGTTCTTTTAAGAGTTCAACTAGTTTACCAGCTTGATATTAAAGAAAGAATACAGATTTAGAATAAAGTGTAATGGCTCATGTGATTTATACTGCATGTTTCATTACTCATGATTTCTAAGAGTTTTATTCAAGCTATGTGGTCATCTAAAATTCCATGTATGTTTTTTTTATAAAGATTTATTGTATTGATATTTAGCTGCATACACCCCCATATACTTAGTACATTCCCAAGTGCTGATCCACATATACGTATGTGTGCTACATTGTCTCATACTGTAGGTTCAGGTGCTCAGTACCAACAACGTCAGTGATCCCGAGTACCTTTATCTATATCTCCACTGTGGTGAGTCCTCAGGGTTTGAGGACCTATCTCCAGACACTTCAATATTTTTAGTAGTTGTTCTACTGCTTTTAATTCAGTTCGAGTCAGTTGGGGATCTTTCCCAATGGCTCTCTAGTTTGTTGAGTAGTAGAGGCTTTGTCAAACTAGATGGTCAGTATGTTTAGATATGCAGTATTTTGTTACCTTTACAGTACTCATTCAGATTTCAGTTAGACATGATATGACATAATTCCTTAATTTGCTCTCATTATATTTAAGTAAGCTTTATACTAAGTAGCAGGCTCAAAGGGTTGGCTTAGGGCTACATGTAGCCTTATGCACCGTGTGACGCTCCAGGACAGGATTTTGAGGCGTTACACATAGGCTATGAGCTAACCTCTCAGCATCAAAACACAACCCAAACCAACTCTAAAATCATCACAATAAATAATGAATCCATCTGTACCATCAGGTAGCATCAAAACGGGAGTTGAAGTGAGTCGAGTATTCAACTCATGAAAACTCTTCTCTCAAGAATTTGACCACTAAAACATGACTTTCGTTTGAGTCAATCTTGACATGGGTGATGCAATAGACGAGAACCCTTCAACAAATCATCGTTAATAGCCATCCAAACCCAAGAAGCTCCTAATATGTATCGGAGAAATGGGTCTGTGCCAGTTTCTCACTACTTTGGTCTTTTGAGGATCAAATCTAATTCCATCACCGAAAATAATTTGGCCAAGGAAAGATACTAACCTTATCCAAAACTCACACTTACTAAATTTGGCAAACAATTGATAATCTTTAAGGGTTTGCAACACGATTCGAAGATAGTATGCATGATCACTCCTACTACGGGAATAGAAATGGATGTCATCAATGAAGACTATGACGAATATGTCCAAGTACTATTTAAACACTCTGTTCATTAAGTCCATGAAGGTTGCTGGGGTATTAATTAATCCAAAGGACATGACTAGAAATTAAAAATGAACATAACGAGTTCCAGAGGTTTTCTTGGGAATGTCACATTCCCTTACTCTAAGTTGATGATTGCCGAATCTGAGGTCTATCTTAGAGAAATAACTTGAACCTTGGAGCTGGTCAAATAAGTCATCAATCCTCGGAAGAGGATATTTGTTATTGATTGTGACTTTATTCAACTGGTGATAGTCGATGCACATTCGGAGAGAGCCATCTTTCTTACACACTATAATGCCCTAAAAATCTATCCTGAGATGTCACAAGGTGCTTAGGACCACAAGTGATCCCAAGCTAACTCATGAACTTGCATACTATTATGCAACTGATTAAATATGAAATAAATACTGAGTTTACTGTGTGGAAATATGAAAATGGTGGAATATATGATAATACAATACGATTACAACTTTACATTCTAATAAATCTAAAGGATGGAACTGAAATGTACAATATTGACTCTGACTGACATTTGTGAAGCCTCTACTATACTGACTATAGATAGCTAGGACGTGACCTCAACTACCACTAATCAATACATATGAGTAAGAAAGTAAATAACATAAATAAATCTAATGGAAGTCCCCGAAGTAGGAGGACTCATCATCTTGCTAGCTAGAATCTGCAACTATTTGAGTCTGAATATGCATACTAAAACTTGTACCTATATTATGAGACAATGTAGCATATAGAAATATATGTGGATAAGTACTTTGAGGATGTACTGAGTATATGTGGGTGAAATGAATAAGTAAAACAATATCATTACAATTTGAAAAGAAATCATGCATGCTAAATGTAAATGACATACGTAAGTTGGAATATCTGAAAATACTGAAATATGAAATAATAAGAAGAAAATCATACTTTATAAATCTAGTGAGTCATAACATTTAGTTCTAAAGGTTGTACTTGTAATCTCTGTTTAAATTGTACTTTCTAAGTGTAGAAAGGACTCACTCTTTAAATCTGAAATCTGAAATCTAAAGACTGTAGCTAATATCTTTCTATAAAGCATAATCTAAATAAATTCATAAGACTTTACACTTAGTTTTCTAAAAGCTTTCCTGTTCTAAAATCTATAGTCTGTAAGCTTTGAAATTGTAAGGAAAATACTATATCTGAAGACTTTTAGGTACTTTGGGGAATCTTGGAACTTTGGGACTTAGGAGTTTCTTCTAACTGACATAACCATGTAAGCTGACAAGGAGTCCAACGTTTTGCCCACGTTGGGGAGAGCTATTCTACCCTTGCCATCGAAATAGACTCTTAACTTACATTATAACTATCTTAGCCTACTATGGGCAAATCAGAAACCTACGGTGGCATGTAGTTCTGGGCATGAGACCTTGGAATCATACTTAACTCGGTGCTAAATACTACTCCCATACTTATTGTTCAGAATTTTTAGGAAATCCACTTTAAATTAGCACAAGGGTCTATAATGAAAACCAATTATGCTTCTCTTTGCTTTAAATCATAAATAATATGGATTCCTATCTTAGCTTAGGATCGAAAGATCAATCTTTCTTTAAAAACTGAATGCTTGCTTGTTAAAGCATGCTAATAATATACTCTTCATGAAATATCAAAATTCATACTTGGGTTTAAAGCATATGTACGTAAATGATCAAAATCTCATAATGAAGCTTAATTCTCAACAATTATCTTGGAAACACTTTAAAATATCAATTCACAATAAGGATGTGCAATTCATGATCTAAATCCTCAATGCAAAGCATAAATAGGTGGGATAAACATGCAAATCAAGGCTTAAATCACTTATAATTTCATAATCTTAAAACAAGATACTTTGGGTATAAACTCCAACTTGCAAATCATGTAATCTTTAATAAAATTCAAGTTTTTGGGCACAAGAACGAAAGATTTATCCTTATTCAAACCCCACATACCTTAATAGTTTGGATTTGATGAATTGAATGTAAAATCTTGAACTTTTGAATCTCAAATGGTGTTATTGAAGCTTCTTCTTGAAGTTCTTGAATTAGGAATCTTATATTCTTGACTATCTTGAAGGAAATTTGATAGAGTTCTTGGTGTTCTTGAGGGGGCTAGGACATTCTTTAGAAAGAAAAGGGTGAATAATGATGTAAATAATGCTTTTGGAGCTTTAATTAACTCTTATGGATGATTTAGGGTAAAGGAGAGGACCATTTTTCCTTTAAAAACGTGAAAACAAGACCTAGGAAATAGCTGGGGGCAATGGGGTGCGCGCCGCGGGCATATCGCCTCGGCTTACTGCCTCTTCAAGAAAATAGTTATAACTTTTCGCTTGGGTATTGGATTTTGGTGAAATTGGTATCGTTGGAAAGAATATTCAATTATCTAAAATTTGGTCAGTCTTGAGATGAAAAAATTTATGTATACAAAGAGTTATACATATTTAAATTAAACCCTTGTAGAATAGAATGTCAAACTTTGGACGAATCAAAGGGTCTTAGCTCAACATGGCTATAAATGATTTCTATGAACATTATTCACCTAATAAGAACTTCAAATACTTAGGATTAAATTCATGAAACAAGCATTCGAATGATGGATCAACAATATGGCAATTACACCTTCACCGCGACGTGGTGGATGCCCAGGTGGCACACTACTTACTAAAAAAACTCTAACTCCTTCATCGAGTGTCGAATTTGGGCGGAATTGGTATTGATGGAAAGATTATTCATTTTCCCACCCAATGGAAGGTCTAAATATGGAAAATTTCACATGCATAAGAAGGTATTCATTTTTTCAAAGCTAACCTTAGACATTCTAGGGGTAAAATTAAGCTAGGAAAAGTATGGGGTATGTAATACCTCAAAAAAACTTTGTTGAAATTTTGTGCGTAAACATGTTGGGTTATATCTTCTAAAATGAATTATAAATTTTTTGTGTGGAATGTCTTAGATTATGACCCACCATTGCGTTGAGTATTGAATAATCTTTCCATCGATATATGTATCATCCAAAACAGAAACCCGAGCGACGAGTTATGAACATTCCGATCGAACCGTGAATAGTAGTAAACAGTAAAACGTGCAGGAAAAATTACTGAGGTCTGGCGTATTTTTTCTACAAATTTAAATGATCATAACTCCTTGCACATAATGATTTGAGTGATATACTATATATCAACGGAAATCTCTGCGAGTCCTCTTTCCAATAAAATTGGTTTCATCCAATTTGTCTATCGGAGAAAAAAGTTATGGTCGATCTACTTCAGCCTATCAAAAGTAAATTTTTGGGTCAACTTCAAACGGTCATAACTCCTCGTACACAATGATCTGGGTGAGATACTATATATCAACGGAAAGATATAAGATTTCTCTTTCTAATAAAATTGGTTTCATCCAATTTGGATATCGGAGTAAAACGTTATGGTTGATCTACTTCAGACTATCAAAACAGTCCGGCAAAGGACAGATTCGAAAATTATTTGATTTTTTGGGGTGTTTTGGTTATTTTCCGTCACCTAAAATCCGTCCAAAGCCTATATTAAATCCTATTAGAAGCATTCTATGTTATATTTCATCAAATTCCCTCAAAAAGAAAACCCTAAGCTCCTACATCCAACTTCAAGAACCTCGAAAGTTCACCATTAATTCTACAAATTTATTCAAGATTCCAATTTTCTAGTTCAAGAACCTCCAAAGTTCACCATTAATTCTGCAAATTTATTAAAGATTCCAAGTTCCTAGTTCAAGAACTCCAAGAACCATCATTCAAAGGCACGATTTACATCTCAAAAATGAGTATCGATCTAAAGTTCATCATTCAAGGTATGTGAGGTTTTTCAACAAGAACTCTCTTTCGTTCTTGTGCCCAAAAGTAATTTTCTTTACAAAGGCATGATTTTTATTTGATTTTTATAAATTTGAAGCATGAACCCATATCTTATGATGATTATTATGAAATCTTTATGTTTATGATTTTCAAAGATGAATTTACATGTGTGGAGATATAAAAGATGAATCTTGAACGATATTTATCATGATTTTGATATTTGGGTCGTGAATCCCCATTGGAAATTGTGTTTTTTTGAGAAAGTGTGTGTTATAAGCACGTTGATGTTGAATATTTGAGATATTTTGAATGATTTGACCTTTTGGTCTTAATGGAGTTGTTTTGAACTCGAGTGTGAAAGAAATCCATAACGTGGTTGATTTTGATAGATGGGAAGCATGATGGCTCCCGATGTATATTTATATATTACTGAAATTGTTTTGTTGTGGATTATCTTTTAAATGATCTGAGCTAAGTTCAGGAGAAATCTTTAGCATCGAGGGGAGGTATAAAGCGACCTTACTTCCCTAGAATTACGTGCCCCCATCGGAGTGAGCCTGAGGCTGATTTATATAGTGATCACTAGTTTCTGTGGATTTAATATCGATAGTCCTATTCCGATGGCAAGGATAGGACGGCTCTCCCCAACATTGGTTGTACGTTGGACTCTATATAGCTCACACGGTTTATGTCGGTTATAGGATCACCCAGTGTGTGTGTGTTTCCCTGTGTCTATGGTGAATAGTGAAGTAATTTGAAAGTGGAATTGTGAAAGTTATTCTTTTGAAAGATTTAAATGATATTTACATTATGATAATTGATATTCTTGATGAACTGAAAGTCATTGGAAAATTATATGACGACTCACATGTGTTATTGTACTTATTTCATCCTCTTATGATTATGATGATTTTCTTTGGGCTATGTGAGTCTTTCATACATCTTGCATGTTTCTTATAAATATTTATGATGATGATATTTATAAAACTGTATACACCCCCATATACTCGATTTCTTTCCATGGTACTAACCCACATCTTTGGATGTGGGCTACATTTTCTCAAAATATAGGTTCAGGTGCTCAGTTCCAAGTTCGACAGTGATTCTTCGGGCCCGCTGTTCTATATCCTCTATTATGGTGAGTCCTTATGTTTCGAGGAAGTAATGTCTGATGTTGGTTTCACAGAATCGTTTACATTTGATAACTAAGTGTGAGTCAGTTGGGGCATGTCTCAATGGCTCGCTGATTTTATTGATTTTCTTAGAGGCTTGTCAGACTAGTATAGATGTTGGGAGTTTACTAATAAGTTATATTTTGTTATCTTTTTGAAATTATTTTATTCTTAGACGATGATTACTCTGTTGATATTTGAGGGTTATTTATGGAAACCCCATTGATTTGTGTTGAACTGAATGAAAATGACTCAAAGGGTTAGCTTGGATCTACTCATAGCTTCAAGCACCTTATGATGCTCCGGGACCCATTTTCTAGGGCGTTACAAACTTGGTATCAAAGCTTAAGGTTTTAAGGTGTCCTAGGGAGTCTGACAAGACGCGTTAAGTAGACTCTTGATCATCGATGTGTAGCGCGCCACATCTATGAGCAAGAGGCTACAAGACGTTTTAGGAAAAAGTGTGATTCTTTCTTTCATAAGTCTATCATGCTTAAAGTGTCTCTCTCTGCTATTGATTCGTGCTCTCCTCTTTCAGAAATATGACTCCATATCAAGGGAGAAAAAATAATGATGGTCTGGAAATTCTGTGTCACCCAAGAGTCATTTTATCTCTTACCTCAAAGATAGAAAGCTTATTTCCAAGGGGTGTATTTACCATTTGGTTAGAGTCAAAGACACTAACTCCGA
The DNA here is from genome assembly GCA_030864225.1 of Capsicum baccatum var. pendulum. Taxonomy (NCBI): domain Eukaryota; kingdom Viridiplantae; phylum Streptophyta; class Magnoliopsida; order Solanales; family Solanaceae; genus Capsicum; species Capsicum baccatum. The sequence continues at coordinate 33,440,185 of CM061559.1, read as the reverse complement.
GACTCCAAATCTTCAATCTGTTAACGCCGTCAATGAGTTTTCTGATGTCTTTCCAGATGATCTCCCAGGGATACCTCCTGATAGAGAGATAGAGTTTGGAATTGATCTTCTTCCCAATACTCAGCCTATTTTTATTCCTCCTTACCGTATGGCCCCTGCAGAACTTAAGGAGTTGAAAGAGCAACTCAAAGATCTACTAGATAGGGTTTGATAAGGCCCAGTGTTTCTCCTTGGGGTGCTTCTGTGTTGTTTGTGAGAAAGAAAGATAGATCTTTGCGTATGTGCATTGATTACCGCCAACTAAATAAAGTCACCATCAAAAATAAGAACCCCCTTCTGAGAATAGATGATTTGTTTGACCAATTGCAAGGTGCAAGTTATTTCTCAAAGATAGACCTTCGTTCCGGCTATCATCAACTCAAAGTTAGGGAGTATGACATCTTAAAAACTATTTTCCGAATTCGTTATGGCTATTTTGAGTTTCTTGTTATGTCTTTCAGGTTAACTAATACCCCAACAAGTTTCATGGACCTCATGAATCAAGTGTTCAGACCATATCTGGATATGTTTGTCATAGTGTTCATCGATGATATACTGGTGTACTCCTGTAGTGAGGATGAACATTCTGATCATCTCCGAACTGTCTTGCAAACCCTTAGAGATCACAAGTTGTTTGCCAAGATCAGTAAGTGTGAGTTTTGGCTAAGGTCAGTTTCTTTTATCGGTCATATTATTTCTTCTGATGGTATTAGAGTTGATCCCCAAAAGACCAAAGCTGTTAGAAATTAGCCTAGACCTATTTCTCCAATTGATATCCAAAGTTTCTTGGGTTTAGCTGGCTATTACCATGGTTTTGTTGAGGGTTTGTCCTCTATAGTGTCTCCTATGACTCGATTGACTCAAAAGAAAGTGAAGTTCTTGTGATTCGAATCTTGTGAGAAGAGTTTTCAGGAGTTGAAGACTCGACTCACTTCAGCCCCTGTTTTGACTTTGCCTGATGGTTTTGTGGTGTACTGTGATACTTCGATAGTTGGGTTGGGTTGCGTATTGATGCAGAAGGGTAAGGTGATAACTTATGCTTCTAGACAGTTGAAACCCCATGAGAAAAATTACCCCACCCATGACCTTGAGTTGGCTGCTGTTGTTTTTGCTTTGAAAATCTGGAGACACTATTTGTATGGTGTCCATGTTGATGTTTTCACTGATCATAAGAGTCTGCAGTATGTGTTTACCCAGAGAGAATTGAATCTTAGGCAGATATGATGGTTAGAATTGTTAAAGGACTATGATATGAGTGTGTTGTACCATCCGGGCAAGGACAATGTTGTGGTGGATGCCCTAAGTAGAGTGTCCACGAGTAGTGTTTTGCATGTGGTAGAAGGTAAGAAAGAGTTGGATCGTGATGTACATCGTTTGGCTAGATTGGGGGTTAGGTTGTTTGACTCTTCTGAAGGTAGTATAGGGGTTCAGAGTAGTTTCGAATCCTCCTTAGTTTCGGAAGTGAAGGAAAAGCAATACTTAGATGCTAGTTTGATCAGACTGAAGGAGTCAGTCAAGGATCAAAAAGTAGAGGTTTTCTCCCAAGGAGGAGATGGTGTGTTAAGATTGCAGGGTAGATTATGTGTCCCAAATGTTGATGATCTGAGATAGAGGATTATGGCTGAAGCGTACGGGGCACGATATTCTATTCATCCTGGTGCCACCAAGATGTACCGAGACTTGCGGGAAATCTATTGGTGGAGTGGCATGAAGAAAGATATAGCAGCGTTTGTAGCTAAGTGTGCAACATGCCAACAGTTTAAGGTTAAACACCAAAGACCTGGTGGTATGATGCAAGAGTTTAGTATTCCCACCTAGAAGTGGGAAGAGATAAATATGGACTTCGTGATTAGTTTACCTCCTTCCCAATGCCATCATGATTCCATTTGGGTTGTGGTTGATAGGTTGACTAAGTCTGCTTATTTCTTGCCTATTCATACTTTATATACTGCTGAGCATTTCACTAGATTGTATATCCGAGAGCTAGTCAGACTGCATGGAGTTCCCTTATCTATCATTTCGAATAGGGGTACTCAGTTCACTTCGCAATTTTGGAAAGCTTTACAGAAGGGTCTTGGTACCCAAGTGCTTTTAAGTTCTGTTTTTCATCCGCAGACCGATGGTCAGGCTGAGCAGACCATCTAGACCTTAAAGGATATGTTGAGAGCTTATACACTTGACTTTAAGGGAAGTTGGGATGATCACTTACCGTTGATAGAGTTTGCTTATAATAACAGATTCCACTCTAGTATTGGCATGGCTCCGTTTGAAGACTTATATGGGAAGAAGTGTAGATCACCCATAGGTTGGTTCAAGGTGGGTGAAGCAGCTGTGAGTGGTCCTGATTTGGTATTTGAGGCTATAGAAAAAGTTAAGTTGATTAGGGAAAGGTTGAAAACTGCGCAGAGTCGTCAGAAGTCATATGCGGATGTTAGAAGGAGAGACCTTGAGTTTGAAGTTTGGTGACCTAGTGTATTTGAAAATTTCACCCATGAGGGGGGTGAAGAGATTCGGAAAGAAGGGGAAGCTTAGTCCCCGTTATGTTGGTCCTTACAAAATTCTTAGCCATGTTGGTAAGGTAGCTTATGAGGTCGAGTTTCCTTCCGAGTTGTCCTCTGTTCATCCAATATTCCATGTCTCCATGATTAGAAAGCATATTAGCGATGTTGTGGTAGTGGATTCCTCTGTGAGTGCTGACATTCAAGAAAATCTTTCTTTTGATGAGATTCCTGTTGAGATTCTTGATTTCAGTGTCCGAAGACTAAGGAACAATGAAGTTCCCTTGGTCAAGGTGTTGTGGCAAAACCAATCTGTTGAGGGCGCAACTTGGGAAGCTGAGGTGGATATGCGATCCAAGTACCCGCACCTATTTTCCGCAAACTCTGATCAAGCCAAAGGTACCGTTCTTTCCTAAATCATGCACTTTTGATAAAAGTTGCAGCAGTTCAGCTGTCATTTATTATGTCTTCAGCTGTAGTTTCTTGAATTTATACATTTTATGTTGCATTTGGAGTGAGAAACGATGTGGTGATGAGTCTAAAGAATGGTTTCAGTTGTATGCTCTATTCCCTATCTAATCTTGGCATGTCTAGCATCATTCGAGTATGAATGCTTCCAAGGGGGGATGATGTAATACCCCAGAAAATTTTTCGTTGAAATTTTGTGCCTAAACGTGTTGGGTTCTATCTTATAAAATGAATTATAAATTTTTTGTATGGAATGTCTTAGATTATGACCCACTATTGCGTAGAGTATCAAATAATATTTCCAAAGATATCTGGATCATCTAAAATGGACACCCGAGCGACGAGTTATGAACATTCCGATTGAACCGTGAATAGTAGTGAACAGTAAAACGTGCAGGAAAAATTACTGAGGCCTGGCGTATTTTTGCTCCAATTTTAAACAATCATAACTACTTGTACATAATGATCTGAGTGATATACTATATATCAACGGAAAGCTCTGCGAGTCCTCTTTCCAATGAAATTAGTTTTATCCAATTTGTCTATCGGAGCAAAAAGTTATGGTCGATCTACTTCAGCCTATCAAAAGTAAATTTTTGGGTCAAATTCAAACAATCATAACTCCTCGTACACAATGATCTGGGTGACATACTATATATCAACGAAAAGATATGAGAGTTCTATTTCTAATAAAATTAGTTTCATCTAATTTGGATATCGGAGTAAACTGTTATGGTTGATCTACTTCAGACTATCAAAACAGTCCAGCAAAGGACAGATTCGAGAATTATTTGATTTTTAGGGGCGTTTTGGTCATTTCCCCGAACCCAAAATCCATCCAAACACTATATTAAATCCTATTAGGAGAATTACATGTTATATTTCATCAAATTCCCTCAAAAAGAAAACCCTAAGCTCCTACATCCAACTTCAAGAACCTCGAAAGTTCACCATTAATTCTACAAATTTATTCAAGATTCCAATTTCCTAGTTCAAGAACCTCCAAAATTCACCATTAATTCTGCAAATTTATTAAAGATTCCAAGTTCCTAGTTCAAGAACTCCAAGAACCATCATTCAAAGGCACGATTAACATCTCAAAAATGAGTATCGATCTAAAGTTCATCATTCAAGGTATGTGAGGTTTTTCAACAAGAACTCTCTTTCGTTCTTGTGCCCAAAAGTAATTTTCTTTACAAAGGCATGATTTTTATTTGATTTTTATAAATTTGAAGCATGAACCCATATCTTATGATGATTATTATGAAATCTTGATGTTTATGATTTTCAAAGATGAATGTACATGTGTGGAGATATAAAAGATGAATCTTAAACGATATTTATCATGATTTTGATATTTGGGTCGTGAATCCCCATTGGAAATTGTGTTTTTTTGAGAAAGTGTGTGTTATAAGCACGTTGATGTTGAATATTTGAGATATTTTGAATGATTTGACCTTTTGGTCTTAATGGAGTTGTTTTGAACTCGAGTGTGAAAGAAATCCATAACGTGGTTGATTTTGATAGATGGGAAGCATGATGGCTCCCGATGTATATTTATATATTACTGAAATTGTTTTGTTGTGGATTATCTTTTAAATGATCTGAGCTAAGTTCAGGAGAAATCTTTAGCATCGAGGGGAGGTATAAAGCGACCTTACTTCCCTAGAATTACGTGCCCCCATAGGAGTGAGCCTGAGGCTGATTTATATAGTGATCACTAGTTTATGTGGATTTGATATCGGTAGTCCTACTCCGATGGCATGGATAGGACGGCTCTCCCCAACGTGGGTTGTACATTGGACTCCATGTAGCTCACATGGTTTATGTCAGTTATTGGATCTCCCAGCGTGTATGTGTTTCCTTGTGTCTATGGTGAATGGTGAAGTGATTTAAAAGTGGAATTGTGAAAGTTATTCTTTCAAAAGATTTAAATGATATTTACATTATGAGAATTGATATTCTAGATGAACTGAAAGTTATTCACAAATTATACGATGACTCACATGTGTTATTGTACTTATTTCATCCTCTCATGATTATGATAATTTTCTTCGGGCTATGTGAGTCTTTCATACATCCTGCATATTTCTTATAAATATTTATGATGATGATGTTTATAAAACTGCATACACCCCCATATACTCGGTTCCTTTCCATGGTACAAACCCACATCTTCGGATGTGGGCTGCATTTTCTTAGAATATAGGTTCAGGTGCTCAGTTCCAGGTTCGACAGTGATTCTTTGGGCACGCTGTTCTACATCCTCTATTGTGGTGAGTACTCATGTTCCGAGGACGTGATGTATGATGTTGGTTTCATGGAATCGTTTACATTTGATAACTGAGGATGAGTCAGTTGGGGCATGTCTCAATGGCTCGCTGGTTTTATTGATCTTCTTAGAGGCTTGTCAGACTAGTATAGATGTTGGAAGTTTACTAATAAGTCATATTTTGTTATCTTTCTGAAATTCTTTTATTCTTGGACGATGATTACTCTGTTGATATTTGAGGTTTATTTATGGAACCCCCGTTGATTTGTGTTAAACTGAATGAAAATGGCTTAAAGGGTTAGCTTGGGGCTACTCGTAACCTCAAGAACCGTGTGACACTTTAGGACCCGTTTTCTGGGGCGTTACAGGGTATTACAATATCTCCCCCTTGGGAACATTAATCCTCGAATGTGGATAATTAAGCTGAAAATCCTAAGGTATTTGAGGCTATAAGCTATCATGAACAACTGAAATAAACTGAAACACTGAATTTTAAACATAATGAGCTACTGAACAGATCTGTGAGTGCATGAATTCTTATGAAAAATAGCTATATGGCTGAGATTGAAATGGGAATGTCAACTTATGAGTAACTGTTACTTTAGGCTGGATCTGATTTCGCAAGAAAAAGATGATAGGTTTATAACATGAATACTCGGGGTATTACAACATACCCCCTGGGATCGTTCGTCCCCGAATGATACTGATTTGATTGAAATACTAGGAAAAGACTGAGATGATACACAAGATACTTATGAACTGAATCTTGACTTAATATCTGAAACTCAAATTGATGATTGAACTGAGCTGAATTCATAATTTACATGTATGCAAGCACATTACCTCTTGGAATGGACATATGCATGAGACTGCGGATAGTAAGACTAGGTGGAAAGTTGGGAATCTATAGGAGCTTATCTGATTGATTGTTAAACAAGATTGCAGGCTATATAAACTAGATCATACTGACTACCTATACTCAAATGGAGTATTTCTTTAGCACTCTTCTACGGAATTCTACTAGTATTAGGGAGAAAAAAAATTTGGGCATGATCTGAACAAGACATCTGACTATGGAATCACAACATTGATACACCTCTATAGTTTGGAATATTGACATATAGGTTAGAATTTCTAGGACCTTAGTCAAAGAAACTTCTTACTTTCAAGCTTAGAAACTCTTCTCGAATACTCCCTCAATCTAAAGCTTTCTAGGAGTAACAATAGAGGATCTAGACTTCTTGAAGAAGGATCTTTGGAGTTCTTAAGGTATTGCTTAAGAGAAAAGTAATGAAAATAATCCTAATATGCTTAGAATAGGCTTTAATTTTATGTTTGGATGGATTAGGGTGGGAAAAATGACTCATTTACCCTTAAAAATACAGAACTTGACTGCCAAAATTTACTCAGACCGGACTGGCTAGGGCACCGTGAGCTTTGGAGCACCGCTCTAGGTGAGGCACCGTGGTCTCTATCACGAGCTTCCCTAGGTACGAGGATTTTTGTGGGGTCTTTTAATATCTCCCACTTGGCTTTAAGCCATCACTCAAAGTCTGTGGAACCCCTTTACTAAAACTCTAACTAAAATACAACCACTTTACTCAAGAGTCTAGAACACAACAACACACCCAAATAATAAACTTACTCTGAAGGACGGTACCCGAAGGTGTAAAACCCACTCCTAATACTTCCTTCTGAGGTAAGACTTTATCTTTCTATAGCCCAATAGTCATCATATAACAACTTACACACTCACCAACTTAGATTTTTATACACTTAACATGGATATCACCAAACCCTTGATGAACCGTACTAACTTCCTTCGTAGTCTACTAATATCTCATCTCTAAATTTACACCAGCATACCCAACATCATTATCCTATAACCCATAAGTTAACTGACAAGAGCATCATGTACCACATAGCCTCATTCATACTTATCAATTCAAGAGTACTATTAACCACACAACACTTAATAAATTTCAAAAAGAATAAAGCCCCTTATCACCTTGGGTGCACCACTACATCATACCTATAATATCATACTAAGTTGTGAATAAATAAACTTAAGCTCTTGCATACACTTTTCAAGCCTACTAGATTACTCTCACACAGCTAACCGCACTAACCAAGAAATCCTTATTTCCACCTTGAAATCATCTACTATTTAAACTTAGTGTCTGGTGCTAGGCATGATTAACAACCCAACCTTATATACTAATCTCACTTGGAATCTATAGAATAAAACATTAAGAAACACTAGTCCACTAGAACTTCATAACAATAATAATTGATCATAATCATATGGTCTATCTTATCATAATCCATTAACACATCCTCTTTCTACAAATTATTATTATTTATCTTTTTATTAATCTAAATTACTATCATAGCTTTATAAGTTTCATCTAAACTCCTTTTTGCAACCTCAAAGGAAGTCTAAATTAATGATACTAAACCACCAAACACTTCACTAATATCCTATACTTTCCCAACACAATAATGACCATCAATAACTCCTTTCATACTTCAAGCAAATAATAATTCTCCTTAACTAATAAATCCATCTCCACCTTCCTCTAAACTAACACACCAGGACACATCACCATAATGCAAAATCTATAGCATGCATAAGTTTATCTCTATACTTTCTATCAACCATCATTCTCACTTTTCTTGTCACTACTCTTCTATACCCAAAGTTCCAACTATAATAAGGATCTACTACTTATGAATCATAACACTCCAGGTTCATAATATCCCTCGAATGCACACTACATTTAACAATCTAGGTTCACACTATTTCCTTATCTATATTGAAAAGCGTTAATGGGCAATGTGAATACATATTTAATTCTGTCTCAACTAAACAACTCATAAGGATGAGGGCATAATCTTTCAAATTGAGGGACATATGACACACTAGAGAGCTCCTCTCAAGCCCTTTATGTGACTTCAAAAATTTTTGCTAGCAAATCTGAGAGCATTATCTGGGGAAAAAATGAAACTTGCTAATTATGTAATATTAAGAATAATACAAAGAGGAATTTTGGGGTAACACATGAATAGACAGAAGATTCTGAGAAAATAACTTTACTACACGATCTAGAGTAGGAAAGAAAGGAAACTTTTCCTAAATGACTCGTAGCCTCTCAAATAAAAGTACAGATGTCTCTATACCATTCCACAAGACTATACTAGACATGGCTTCATAGACACCCTAGGACATTGAACCTTGTGCTCTGATACCATGTTTGTAATTCCCAAAAAATCTATCCCGAGATGTCACACGGTGCTTAGGACCATAAATGATCCTAAGCTAACTCACGAACTGGCATACTATTAAGCAACTGATTAAATATGAAATAAATACTGAGTTTACTGTGTGGAAACAAGAAAATGGTGGAATATATGATGATACAATACGAATACAACTTTACATTCTAATAAATCTGAAGGATGGAACTGAAATGTACAATATTGAATCTGACTGACATCTGTAAAGCCTCTACTATACTAACTATAGATAGCTAGGACGCGAACCAACTACCACTAATCAATACATATGGGTAAGAAAGTAAAGAACATAAATAAATCTAACTGAAGTCCCCAAAGTATGAGGACTCATCATCTTGTTGGGAAGAATCTGCAACTGTCTGAGTCTGAATGTGCATACTAAAACTTGTACCTACATTATGAGACAATGTATCACATAGACATATATGTGGATCAGTACTTTGAGGATGCACTGAGTATATGGGAGTGAAATGTACAAGTAAAATAATATCATTACAATTTGAAAAGAAATCATGCATGCTAAATGTAAATGACTCACGTAAGTTGGAATATCTGATATATTGAAATATGAAATAATAAGAAAAAAATCATACTTTATAAATCTAGTGAGTCATAACATTTAGTTCTAAAGGTTGTACTTGTATTCTCTCTTTAAATTGTACTGTCTAAGTGTAGAAAGGACTCACTCTTTAAATCTGAAAGCTGAAGACTGTAGCTAATATCTTTCTGTAAAGCATAATCTGAATAAATTCATGAGCCGTTACAGTTAGTTTTCTAAAAGCTTTCCTATTCTAAAATCAGTAGTCTGTAAGCTTTAAAACTTTAGGGAAAATACTTTATCTGAAGACTTTTAGGGACTTTAGGGAATCTTGGAACTTTGTGACTTAGGGAGTTTCTTCTAACTGACATAAACCATGTGAGCTGACATGGAGTCCAACGTCTTACCCACGTTGGGGAGAGTTGTTCTACCCTGTCCATCCGAATAGAACCTTAACTTAAGTGATCACTGTCTTATCCCACTATGGGCAAATCAAAAACCTACGGTGGCACGTAGTTCTGAGGCATGAGACCACTCGTGCTAAACACTACTCCCATACTTATTGCTCAAAACTTTTAGGAAATACACTTTAAATTAGCACAAGGGTCTATAATGGAAACCAATAATGCTTCTCTTTGCTTTTAATCATAAATAATGTGGATTCCTATCATAGCTTAGGATCGGAAGATCAATTTTTCTTTAAAATCTGAATGCTTGCTTGTTAAAGCATGCTAATAATATACTCTTCATGAAATATCAAAATTCATACTTGTTCTTAAATCATATGTACATAAATGATCACAATCTCATAATGAAGCTTAATTCTCAACAATTATCTTGGAAACACTTGAAAATATCAATTCACAATAAGGATGTGCAATTCATGATCTAAATCCTCAATGCAAAGAATAAATAGGTGGGATAAATATTCAATTCATGGCTTAAATCACTTATAATTTTATAATCTTAAAACAAGATACTTTGGGTATAAACCACAACTTGCAAATCATGTAATCTTTAATAAAATTCAAGTTTTTGGGCACAAGAACAAAAGATTTGTCCTTTTTCAAACCCCACATACCTTAATAGTTTGGATTTGATGAATTGAATGTAAAATCTTGAAATTTTGAATCTCTGATGGTGTTCTTGAAGCTTCTTATTGAAGTTCTTGAATTAGGAAGCTTGGATTCTTGACTATCTTGAAAGAAATTTGATGTTCTTGGTGTTCTTGAGGGGACTAGGGCTTTCTTTGGAGAGAAAATGATGAATAATGATGTAAATAATGCTTTATTTTTCCCTTAAAAATGCCAAAATAGAACCTGGGAAATAGCTGGGGGCAATGGAGCGTGTGACGCGGGTATATCGCCTCAGCTAACTGCCTTTTCAAGAAAATGGTTGTAACTTTTCGCTTGGGTATCGAATTTTAGAGAAATTGGTAAAGTTGGAAAACTAATTCAATTATCTACAATTTGGTGGTTCTTGAGATGAAAAATTTCATGTATATAAAAATTTATACACATTTAAAGTAGACCCTTATAGAATCGAATATCAAACTTTGGACAAATCAAAGGGTCTTAGCTCAACTTGGCTCAAAATGATTTCTATGAATATTCACCTAATAAGAACTTCAAATACTTAGGATTAAATTCATGACACAAGCATTCAAATTATGGATCAAGAACATTGCAATTACACCTTCACCACATTCCGGTGGATGCCCAGGTGACACACTGCTTTACTAAAAAAACTCTAACTCCTTCACCGAGTGTCAGAATTGGTATTGATGGAAAGATTGTTCAATTTTTCCCACAATTGAGGGTCTAAATCTGGAAAATTTCACATGCATAAGAAGGTATTCATTTTTTTGAAGCTAAACTTCGACATTCTATGGGTGAAATTAACCTAAAAAAAGTACAGGGTATTACACGCACGAACAGGACTGGAGCGCCCTATGGAAAAACACTAGGCCTTATGAAACCTTTATCTAGGAGGTCCTTAAGCTGCTTTTTTAACTCTTTAAGCTCGGATGGAGCCATACGATATGGAGGGATGGAGATGGGCTGAGTATCAAAGAGAATATCAATACCGAATTTTATTTCTCTATCGGGAGGTATCCCTAGCAAATCTTTGGGAAAAAACTCAGAAACTCTTAACTATATGGACCGACTGAACTGTGGGAACTTCAGACTTAGTATTTTTGACTTAGACTAAATGATAAATGCACCCTCTTGATATCAACTTTCTATCCTTAAGATAAGATATGAAATGACTCATGGGAGATTCAGAACTACCTTCTCACTCAAAGACTGCTTTATCAGGAAACTGAAACTTCACCGCATAGGTACAACAATCTATTGATGCATAACATGAATGGAGAAAATAAATGCCAAGAATAACATCAAAATCTACCATTTCTAACTCTATTAGGTCTTCTAGTATAATATTATGTAGGATAGGGTTATGCCACTTCTTGTATAGTCGCCTGACAACAACTCACTCGCCCACTGGGGTGGAAACTCGGAAGGGCTTGGAGATCTTTTCAGGACCTATCCCAAAATTTACCGCAACCAATGGAGTCACAAAAGATAGGTTTTATATTGGGTTTAGCAACACATATACATCAAGATGAAAGAAACAAAGCATACCAATAATAATATCTAGTGAACTCTCCTGCTCCTGTTGGGATAGTAAAGCATAGAACCGATTCTGGCACTAACCACCACCAGGACTGGAATAAGTCTAATACAGGGTATTAGATCTCATTCTCCAAGACTTCGCATTGTTATTTTTTTTCGAATATAATCCAAAATAAATAAAGAAAAATTAAACATCATCTCATAATGAAAAGAAGAGAGTTTTGAAGATGAACAATGGCTTGCCATTTTAATTTTTTCTGAATAATCAAGATTAATTAAACTAAAAAAAATTATTCGTTCTTCAATGTGTAAATACAAACATTTGTACTACTATCAATGTGATTTAAATAGGTCTTTCTCCAATTTATAGCCATCTATGATACGTTGCAATCATACGAAGCTGTGCAACTTAACGAATGGTGGAAACGTTTGAAGCACCAAACAATTTGTATTTTCTAAGAGTAATTTTTAGAACCACAAAAATCAAAAAAAGAATTTATCCTATTGGCTTTGTAAAAACACGTTTCACTTCCACTTTAGTGAAAAATATTTGTGTTTTACCAAAAATACTACTTCAGTTAAGGGGAATTTATTTTTTTAGAAGTAAAATTACGTTTCACTTTTATCACTCATATTTTTTTCACAACATTTCAATAAAAACTTCAATTTATATTCATAACTAAACACAATAACTCCAATTCCAAGTCCAAGTCCAAGTGTGAAGATTTTTCCTGGACAAACAGGCTCTTAAAATTAGGTTTGGGATTAAACGGAGGGGGTACTATTTCTATGCATGTATGCCTTGCACGAATGGACAAATTTTTCAACCGATGGCTGATGGCTATCATTACTTTTTCTTTGGATAGACAACCATGCCACTTTCCAACACCCCATTAGGGTGTCACGCCTAAGAGGATAGCATAAACTGCAGCCATCCTTTCGAGTTACTATTTCAAATCTTTCCAACAAAAATCTAGCCAATCATTTGATAGTATGGTAGTAAGTAACAAGTTTGCAATTAAAAGGGTTTTGGTGTTTAAAACGTTTTGCATAAATTAAAAATAAAATAATGATTATCTAAAAATATAACATCTGTGATGCTTAATATCTCCACCTCTTTGCGCATTAATGCAATAATTTTAATAATAATACTAGATTCTAAACATACATGAAGTACTTTTTTACGAGAAAATGACCTATTAAAGATTTAACCCTTTTCCTTAGTTTTCAAATGGTTGAACTATATGTGTAGTTCAGTGACAATGTTGTCAAAAAAATTTTAATGAGTTATGTTAGTGAGATGTTACTTCGGTTGCATACTTCTATAATTGGAGTGACAAATTAAGAAACTAACTCATTTTTTATCTACAACTATAGCTTAACAAACGAATGCATAAAATTTATTTAAATTTCAAGTATTTGTCATTATTTTTCACCATAAGTTCAGTTCAGAGACAATACTATCCCAAAATTATTGAAAAAATACTTTACTGTAATGTTTATACAAGTTGACTGTCAATATTATCAGGAAAAAGCAAAGGTTACTTTCCTGTGATAATTCTGTTCTATAAATTGACTGTTAGTATGAGGATTTAGCACAACATAGGCATAATCTAATCAGCTTAGTGTAATAGAACATAAGTTTAAAACATATCACGGGTGCATTCATTTTTATATTTCCATTATTCTTCTTTGTTTTTAGTATTGTTATGTAATTGAAGGTAAAAATGAGTAACCCACCCAATAACCCACTTGGATCTCACCCACCGCATGCCCTCCCTCAACACAGGTATGTCACTATTAATCCACTTTAATCATTGTACACTCAGGTTCATGAAATATGAGTGGAGGTGGCTGCGTTAATACTATAATTCCCCGAGTCTACACCCTGGACGTCACACGGTGCTTAAGACCTTAAAGGATCACAATCTAACCCATGACTGGTACCTGTTGTGAGCACTGAATAATAATACTAAAAATATATGCAGAACTATAATTAAATATTCCATAAGTTTCTCAAAATACTAAAGAATAATTGAATGTACTGATAATAATATCTGAAAACTGAATATCTGACTGTGCTATTCTGAAAGCCTCTAACTTCTGAATATGGAGTTGATGGGACAAACCCCTAACTAACCCCAACTGAAATAACTATTGAGATAACTGAAATACTGATATAAATAAACTTTGTCCTCAAAATATGAGGACTCACCACTATATCTGCTACTGATACCCTAAGCTGCTAAGTACGGTCAGGACCCTGAGCATCTGAACCTATGATATGAGACATCATAGCTCAAGGAAAGAGTATACGTCAGTACGTGAAATGTACTGGTATGCTAAGTGAGGTAGTTGATATACATGGGTTCATAAGCATGAGATAATACTGACTGAATGAACATCATGAAGTAACTGGATAAGAGTACATGCAATACTATAACTACTGAACAGGCTGAATATATAATACTATGCATATAATGTCTGCTAAATTAGACAAAAACTAAAATATTGAGTTTTGATAGTTGAATACTGATAACTGAAAGTTTAGATTGATACTGAAGTACTGATTTCTGCTGGCTAAGTAACTAATAACTGATAGCCATAGTTCTGTAGAACTTTTTGAGTTCTTTACTGAATACTGAGACTAGAACTGTAACTGTGAGAGTTATCATTTTATCGACATACCCCAATATTGACTAATTTGGGTCCAACATGTAACCCCAGTCGGAAGGGTGTTAGCACCGTACCATGAGTTACTAACACTGGTTGTGAGTCACCTTAACTGGAAGGAAGAAATTTTGTGAACCCTCACTGGCAGAAGACTCATACAAGATATGTCCCTTATCTATCAGAAAGATATCTCAACCTACGCTGGCTATGTAGTTCTATAACTCAGGGACTTCTACTATGTGAATTTCATGGAACATGATTCGTACAACTGAGCAACTAGGACTCATTATACTAAGAACTGGAAGCACACATGATTCTTTATGATGCGCAAGAATGTGAACTATGATCATGGAGCTGACATATAAAGCATAAGTAGGTATCATGATGACGGAAGTACAAAACTCTGCACTGAGATGAGAATGGGTCAATCACCTTCCTCCCCTACTGATGTTCTACAATACACTTGCATCACTACTAGAATCTGAGGGACTAACTTGGTTACTTGTTCTATAATTTCCCCCTTAGCTTAAAGTCATCGCTCTAAGTTTGTAAACCCCTTAACAAACTCCAAGCTTAACTGCCACCACTTTACTCTGTATACCCATCTAACTAGGATAGATGTACCCACTAGGGTAGACACTGAGAAAGGCTCTGCTAAGATTTTGGGATTGACACTGAACTTGGCAACCGCATCAGGGTTACAAAACAAAGAAAAGCTCTGTAGTCTAGTAAAACATACATAAGAATATGAAAGTCCTGTAACATACTCGTAACTGCATCAGGAGAACTTTCCTTATCATGTCAGTACTGAAGTGCATAAAGCCTGTTCTGACGTTGGCCACTAGTTGTGCTGAAAGTGGCGCCCCACTGTGTCGGGCGATCGGATGGAACTAGAGGATGACTGTGCTGACTCTGCGGAGAAGCCTTAGGACATTCTTTGACTCTGTGGCCTGACTCACCACATTTGAAACACACATTATTACCCACACTACACACTCCCTTATAATTCTTACCACACTCTCTACAAAGCGAATGGGTACGACCATTGCTCATACTAACCTGGGTTTTGGAACCTGGAGCCCCATCCTGACTATCACTCCTAAACTTTTGTATTGCCACACAAGCTAAAGATGAAACTGGGGCTGAACACTTTTGACTAAACTGAGAACGTTTACCACTCTCTGGCTTAGAAAAATTAAAACTATCTATCCTAGCATTCTTATTCTCTCTCTTTCCCTTTAGTTTTATTCTCCTATATCTATTGAGCATGGAACATCAACCTAGCCAAGTCTATCTCCTTTAACAACATTGCAGTCCTACACTCCTTGACCATACTATCGGATACACCAAACACAAACTTACTCATTTTAGATCTACTATCAGCTACCATATGAAGAGAATATCTAACTAACTAAGTAAACTTAAGGGAATACTCCTTAACTGCTATGCCGCCCTTCTTAAAGTTGATGAACTCTAAATCCTTAGCCTCTCTCAATTTCAATAGGAAAAACCTATCTAGAAAGGTAGTAGCAAACTCTCTCCATTCCATAGGCCCTGCATCTGCGGCCTCATCTGCCTTCCACTGCTTAATGTATGAGCTACATCCTGCAACTGATAGATAGCTAACTCAGCACTCTTACTTGTGGTTACACCCATAATATTAGTTACCTTCTACACCATGTCAAGGAATTCCTGTGGGTCTTCTTTAGACTTAGACCCTGAAAATGAAGGAGAATTCATTTGAGTGAAGCCCCGAATCTTGGTTGTGGTAGTATTAGCCACTGGATTAGCCGGGATAGAATCTGGCTGATCATTTTGATCTGCCATAAAATGGGATAGAGTGGTGAAAGCTTCTCTAAATTTTACGTGAGATACGTGCTCATTTAGGGGATCTACCTAAACGGGCAGAGAGGTTGGCTGGTTTTTGGTTCTCCTTTTGTTAGTCTTTCTGGGAGGCATGTTCTGTAACAGAAGGAAAAGTTGGATTAGACAGAGATTTTAACTTGATATCATGCTCACTCACATGATATGAACACAAAAAGAAGGGAAACGTTTTCCTAAAATGCCATATAGCCTCTTGTCCATAAGTGTGGCGCACTTTACACCCATGCACAAGCTCTACTTGACATAGCTTACAGACTTCCTAGGACTCCCTTGAACCTTAAACTATGATACTAAGTTTGTAACACCTTGAGTCTATACCCTGGACGTCATACGATGCTTACGACCCCGAAGGATCACAAGCTCACCCATGACTGGTACCTGCTGTAAGCACTAAATAATAATACTAAAAATATATATAGAAGTAAAACCAAATATGCCATAAGGTTCTCAAAATACTTAAAGAATAACTGAATGTACTAATAATAATATCTGAAAAACTGAATATCTGACTGTGCTAGTCTGAAAGCCTTTAACTTCTGAATATGGAGTTGATGGGACAAACCCCTAACTAACCCCAACTGAAATAACTATTGAGCTAACTGAAATACTGATATAAATAAACTCTATTCTCAAAATATGAGGACTCACCACTATATCTCCTACTGATAGCCTAAGCTATTAAGTACGGTCAGGACCCTGAGCATGC
Source organism: Capsicum baccatum var. pendulum (assembly GCA_030864225.1). Classification (NCBI taxonomy): domain Eukaryota; kingdom Viridiplantae; phylum Streptophyta; class Magnoliopsida; order Solanales; family Solanaceae; genus Capsicum; species Capsicum baccatum. The sequence continues at coordinate 33,423,174 of CM061559.1, read as the reverse complement.
GAACCTATGATATGAGACATCATAGTGCAAAGAAAGAGGATGCATTAGTACGTGGAATGTACTGGTATAATAAGTGAGGTAGGCTGACATACATGGATTCATGTGCATGAGATGATACTGATTGAATGAACATCATGAAGTAACTAGATGAGAGTACATGCAATACTGTAACTACTGAACATGCTGAGTATGCAATACTGCAAATATAACGTCTGCCTAAATAGACTAAAACTGAAATACTGAGTTCTGATAGTTGAATACTGATAACTGAAAGTTTATACTAATACTAAAGTACTAATTTCTAATGGCTAAGTAACTGATAACTGATATTCATAGTTCTGTAGAACTGTCTGAATTCTTACTAAATACTAAAACTGAAACTGTAATTCTCAGAGGTATCATCTAATCGACATGCCCCAATATGTACTGCTTGGGGTCCAACCTGTAATCCTAGTTGGAAGGGTGTTAGCACCACTCCATGAGTTATTAACACTGGTTGTAAGTCACCCTGACTGGCAGGAAGACATTTTGTCAACCCTCACTGGTAGGAAACTCATATGAGATAGTCCACCCTTATTTGTTTGGAAGATATCTCAACCTATATTGGCTACGTAGTTCTTTAACTCAGGGACTGCTACTATGGATCAAACCCTCTTCTTATAAGAATGACCCCATCCCTGGGTTCACTCGGTGCTGAATCCTACTCCCAACTGAATTGATCACTAGACTGTACTAGGCTTGACTGAACTGGCACTGATCGTGTTGACTAACTAAACTTGACTGAGTTCACTGAGTTCTGTTACTGACTGAGTACTACTATTCTTGACCTTTACTGGGACTATTTTATAACTACTTCAACTAAGTAAACAGCTAGATTTCGGGTAACAAGAACCCCCTGGACTCGATAGCATCAACAGTAAAACATAGCAAATCTTGAAACCATAACGATAGTCGACTATTCACAATTGATTCACTGAGACATTTCATTAAACACTTGGAGGTTATAAACTTGTACATGAATGAGAACATATGTAAAATGTCATGATTACACTATTCAATTCACATAGGCATTCTATCAAACACTTGGGGAGCATGATTGTGATACGTAAAGAATAACATATAGGGCATCATAACTTCAACATGAAATCTTGCAAATTCAAGGGTTTTGACATGAGAGACTCATAATTCAACACACATGCTAACATAATTTCATGAAAACTCATAAATATCTTAACTTGAAACCCATAAAACAACACAAACATGAGAATAATTCAACTCATAGCATGGGAATCATAATTCACGTTTTAGAAAGGGTTCTTGAACTCCAAGAGTGGAAGGAAACCCAAGGATAAACATCCAACATCCCTGAGTGATGGAATTCATGAATATTATTAAGGATTTCTTGGAACCTGATCTTGCGCTTGATGAACTGGGTTTATTTCTTGAGAGGATTTTGAGAATAAGTGAGTTTATTTAGCCTATTGAGGAGCTGAATTTCATGTTATGGGGGTTTAATATGGGAGGGAAATGACTTAATTACCCTACAAAACCATAGTTAATACACAAAACTGGCCCAGCAGCGCGATATCTGACATGTCGCGTCGATGCTGTAGACGTGATAGCCGACACATTATGTCGATGGTATCAACGCGATACCCAATGCATCAAGATTGCGTTGGCTTGCTATTTTGGTCTTCTAAACTTGACCCAAACGATGTCTAAAAATTCCAAAACTCACCCAATATGACCTATTGATATCCCTGATCATAAATCAACTTAAAAATTGACGTTGTAAGGTTGGAAAGATTAGAAATAAAATCATTAAAATATCAAGGCCAAAATGAGGCTAAGTGTCTACACTTGCCTTAAATTTTTTAAGTCTGGGACCTCTTTTGGCATGCTATGTAGGGTCTTACAAACACACTGCATGGACAGCTTTGGCGACAAGCAAGATGTGATGTTCAGGCGTATTGAAGCTGCTTCTTGTAGAATTGAGAGAATGGTGCAACAAAAGCAGCTTGGTAGTTGCTCCCACAAATCCCCCGAACCCAAATAAAATTAAGTAGTGTTGTCTATGAACTAGCTCATCTTAAGTTACTGTTTCATTATGAATCAATAAAAAATGTACTATTTTCATAGTTTGGAACCGTATTAACAAAACATGAGTGCAAACAAAATGCTAACCAATCAAGATTATAATACGTTCACAACTAATAATGGATCCTACAATTTTACTACTAGAAATTATGCTAAAAATACATGGATTTTAAGTCGAGCCAAACAGGCACGGCCATTAAATGGTAATTATAAATCCCAAGTTACTAACACTTGATAATTGACAAAGTCGTTTCAAATTAATTCACCAAAACCAAGAGTCGTGTTCAATAATTGTCAAAGACACTTCAAATTAATTCACCAAAACAAAGAGTCATGTTCAATGGATGCAACTTTCAGAAGGTGACCTTCGGATTTCATAGGTTTGACGCTATATAACACAACCCTAACTCTTAATTCTAACTTAGCATTCAATAAAAATTTTCAAGCAGTTAAATGGTCTTTGAAAAAAATGGACAACATGCGCGCCAACAATCGTGCTAACAGTTTTGCAAATAATCATGCAAATGGACGGCCACATAACCATGCTTGTCGCTCTTTCCATGACCTTGTTATTGTTAAGGTTTCAATTGCAAACCTTAAAGCTGCCGATCCTAGAACAGACATGGAAATTCTAAGGGGAATTGTGGATGCTCTCAGTCGAAAAAATGATGAACTTCGATGGGAAATACATTACATCAGGCAGAAATTATTTCAACAAATGGATGAAAGCTACGGAAGGGATACGAATGACGGATTGTGGTGAATGTTGATGTTTCGGTTAGTTATCCAAATTTTGATTCGTCTGTTTTTTGGTTAAATTTTGTTATGCTCAATGAACATCAATTTTTCTTTTTATCAACAGACTATGTCACTTATCCTCTATTCTACTTACTTTTTTAATATATAATATATAATTTTCATGAATTTATAAAATAAATAATGAATAAATAATAATATATGTATCGGTAAGCAATTGTGAGTATTGCAATTCAAGGTTCATCGCATAAGTGTTTTAGAAGATTGAATATTGCAAGTAGAAAATTCTCCCTTTCTTGTGCTACTTTGTTCGTTTCAACATAATATTGATTCAAATAATTAGGTTAGTGCAAACCACAAGGTAAATATTAGGTCAAAAATAAAGCAATTACCCGTCGACAATGCTTCAATAAAACAAAATTACATCCATAACAGTTGAAGCTAATCACAATAACCTTAACAAATATCAACCAATATTCATTGACTAGGGGGTGATAATGGAAAAGTAAGGCATTCATCAGTATCGATGCTCATGCTATTGAGTAAACCCCTTCGCATATTATCCAAAGTTTAAATTTGTTCTAACAATATAGATAATGTTTTATCAAATTCTTCATGATCTGGCAGACTTTCAATTTTTTCCTTTAATGATTCAACTTGAAAATGTATACGTTCAACTTCCATTTTAAGGCTGCGTAATCAAAAATTAAACAGGAAAACTTATAATTCTAATATAAATAAGGAAATAACAAGAAGCCAAAAATATAGAACTATGAATACAAATACCTTTTTTAAGTTTACACTTTCAGAATATGAATGATAAGTGTCCACTATGATAAAACACAAGCAACAACACCTTTATATAGTAGTAACAACTTAAGATTTTTCATTTCATCAATAAAAATTTAAGAATTTTGAGGTTTTCCCTCCCAGTTTCAATTGCCAAATTTTTACAAGAATTGTAAAAACTTTGGAGAGTTTCCCTCTGACAAAAACTTAAAATCACTCACATTTGTAGAAAGTTAAATTATCAATTCATCATCAAAAATTGAACACTTTGTCGTGACTTTCCCACCCTTAAAGAATCGATCACACTTTAATATCTTCTTACATTTATTGGTTTTGTGTGGATTAGTTGTTTAGAATACTTAATATTATACCTTTTAATTAATTAATTCCAAATAGCAATACATTTTATTTTAGTGTGCTTACCCATTTAACTATAATTGATTTACTGCGCAACTCTTCAAATTGTCGATTGATCCCATAGTTGATTACAAACAATAAGTTGACATAATCGTTAAAGAGTTTAGGAGAAAACACATATTTTTTTCAGTTCTAGTTCATCCCTGTCACAAATTTTCAAAAAAACAACGCAAACACCAAAACATACAACACAGTTTTAGGGCATTCTCTTTTTCTTCGACGAAAATCAATCTTTGTTTTAATTGATCCCTCTACAGTTTGATTTCTTTTAGCAAGCCTTTCAAGTGATACCTTATCCCTTCGAATTCAATGAGTAGTGACGTCAGAAGATCCCTATTTTCTTCAGTTTTCCAAAGCTTTTGGAGGACTTCAGACTTGGCAACTCCTTGCAAATTAAACGTAGAATGGTTGCTCGACGGTGAATCCTCTTTAAGCCGCTCGAAAAAAGAGCATCCTCTATTATACTAGGCCAAATCACAAGAATTAGGTTGCATTTAATAAAATAAAATAATTACAAATTAGTAAATAAAACCACCCACCTTGCCAACCACGCAGTTAAAGAACCATCGACCTGGATTTGAATAGATGCATGACTTTCTCAAGACAGTTGCATTACTGTAATAGAAAACATAATAATTATTGGTTGCATTGGATATTTGAGAGGCCTGAGACATTGTAGATGACTACAAACTAAATAAGAAAATACGAAGTTAAGAAAATCCTAAAAAATAATGTGAGTAAGCTACATTGATTTTTTTGGAATTTAAAACCAACTTTAAATTTTAGAATAGTGGATAGGCAAAGATGACCATCTGCTTGCACTGACCAATCACCTCAGTAGGTAATCAACACTCTACCTCATGTCATGAGTGATTGTAATAGTAAATCTGCAGGATTTCATAGCTCTTTTTTTATGCAAGCTCATTAATTTGATGTGAATATTGAGTGAAGCATGTCATATCTTGCACCATTGTTAGATCATAGGGCTTACACAAATAAATACTCCATTTCATTATTTTAGAACATTCAAGCTAATTAATAGTAGGTTTCTAGAATGTTCTAGTATTTTTTTTCAGCTATACCCTTCATATTATATTTTCTAGGTTGTATGCATACAACGTTTGTATATAGTCCTTTGTCTTGAGCCGAGTTCTATCAGAAACAGTCTCTCTACTTCTTTGGATATAGTGGTATGGACTGCGTACATTCTACCCTCCCCAGACCCCACTATGTAGGAATATACTGGGTTTATTGTTGTTGTTGAATTGGTTTTATTTCATTTAACATTGCAGTATGTCTTAATAAGATTTAGATCAATGCAATGAAAAATTAAGCAATGCAACATTTAGACTAATTCACCTAAAAAGTCATCACATTGACTAATTGGTAACTACCTTATTTGATTACTCTCAATAAATGCATGTAATAGTGTGAATGATTTGATCCCTTTTTAGCCTAGCCTAACCTACCCTAACCTGATTTGGATGAATTTTTACTTCACTACAAAGAAACCACATCTCCTTAGTCGACTTTGCATGACAAAAGCACAGATTGGATATTAAGGATAGTCATAAACGCAATCCAAATAAAACCAAGTTGTTCGTCTAACTGCGGATACCACATTGTAAAAGTTTCAATATAATCGATTTGCGTTGGGTTACCTTATTTTGTTTTTCTAAATTGATTTTCAATCCTATTTTAAATTGTATTGCACGGTGACAATTTACATCAGTGACCTACAAACCCTACTTGTTAAAGTTAACTTTCATAGACAAATAGCACCTTGATAATTTTTTCCAGTGATGTGAATTTTTAAAAAAAAAAGAAATAATTCATGGACAAACGAATACTTAGATTGATTAAAATAAAAACTCCGTACTGCAAAATATATTGTGTGGCATCATGACACTTAATTTAGGGAGTACTTGAAGTGATCAATGACCTAAAAAGATGTTCAACATCCTACCCTCATGCCTATCCCTTACATAATCTGAAAGATTAGGTGATTCTCCTACTTTTAAGCTTGTTCATACGTTTGATTATACCTAGGTTGAGTGAATACATACCAAAAGTCCCACTTGTTACTGTTGATTGACTTTGTAACCACTATTTTGTTATTAACAATGGACCTTAAGGTAACCATAACAAACTGGAACAAAGTTTTATAGCCATTCGTTTAATTCACAAATCACATTTAGATCTCTGAAATGAAAAGTAAGGGAAAATCCAAGTATGGTCTCTTCAATTCTACTATACTAATCAACTCTTTTTAAATGTCTAAACATAAAATTTTGACTCATATCATTTACAATATCATCAAATTTTGTAGAAAATTGACACCAAATGAATAAAAAAAGTTTAGTTACTCGAATAAAATCAAAAAATATGTCTATCCAATAATACCAACTACTCTCAAATCGAAAAGGCTAATAAATTGCACTTCTTATTTCTTTGGATTTTCAATAGGATTTAAATATATGTGAAAGTCAGAAAGGGAAATAGGAAAATAATTAAATTAAATTTCATTAAAACTTTGACATTAGACAGTTAATCAAATCCAACAATCATTTCATTAGTTCGAATAATAAAATTTGTTATACGAAATTAGACCTTAATCTTCATTAGGGGGAGGAGGGGGAGGTGGAGGTGGATGCTCTTCAGCAACGTCAACTACACTAGTACCGATATTTGACCTCATCATATTCTCGATCTCATCCACCCGCCATTAAACTGGGATCTACATAATCGACATCTTTTGCAGCATAAACAGGCCTTTAAAGCAACGTTTGCCAACATCTGCCAAACTTTTCTCCATGGTCTTCTCACGCAGAGCGTTGGCATTCTTATCCGACCTCTTTCGCTTAATTTCTAATTAAAAAAATAAACAAAATAATTACCAAGAAACAAATAAGGAGAGGAATTTAAAGTTTGATAAACCTGTGAGTGATATGCCAAAGAATTAAAAGATTATAAAGAAGTCTATAACAAAGTTGGAATGCTTTGCCACAATAAAATTAAAGGACGTATAAAAAAGTTAAAAAGTGTGTCCTTCAAAAATCCATTTATAACAAGGGATAATGTTAATTAATTAGCAATCGCGTGAAGTAATCGAGTCTAACAAATCGGGTCACATCAACAAACACTACAATTCGATGAGGGGATCCTTGTCATTCATAAAGTTTTATATAATGTTGACAAGTTAAGAGTAAATGAAATTCATGAAGTACGTTCATTCAACAATCCTTTGTCACTAGCAAATTTAATAATGTTTAATATAATATTAACAAGTTGAGAGTCAACGCATTTCATGGCGTGCCTTCATTCAATAATCCCATGATAAGAGAAATTTTTTTGATGTTTGATATAATATTTATAAATTGAGAGTATATGCAATCCATAACTTACATTCATTCAACAATCCCTTATCGCGAGTTTATTTAATAATATTTGATATAATATTGACAAATCACCAATCGATGCAATTCATGATGTACATTCATTCAACACCTCCATGTCATGAGTTCACTCAATTCATAATATATGTTCATTAAACAACCCCATGCCACTAGCAATTTAATAATGTTTGACATAATGTTCACAAATTGAGAGTCAACGCAATTCATAATGTACATTAATTAAACAATCCCATGACACGAGAGAATTTATTAATGTTTGATATAATGTTGATAAATTGAGAGTCGACGTAATTCATAACATACATTCATTCAACAATCCCTTGTCGTGAGTTTATTTAATAATATTTTATATAATATTGATAAATAGAGAGTCGACGCAATTCATAACGTACATGTAATGCCCCGAGAGTACACCCTAGATGCCACATGGTGCTTAAGGTCCCATGAAACCACAACCTAACTATGAGCTAGTACCTGTTGTGAGCACTGAATAAAACTGATAAACAACATAAGCAGAATTTCAACTGAAAGGACATAAGATTTTAATAACTGAAATCAATACTGAATCATGGTTTAAAACATCTGGAAACATACTGATAAAAATGACTGATAATCACAACTGAAAATTGTCCAACCGTCTGTACTAGTCTGAAATCCTCTAAACTGCCTGACAATGGGGTTGATGGGACAAGCCCCCAACTAACTCTGACTGGCTAAATAACTAAACTACTAACATAACTGCATAGCTGCTGTTTTTGATGTACTGGAAATTCTAAGTACGATCGAGAATCCAAATGTCTGAACCTATGATATAAGACATCATAGCGCAATAAACAAGTATGCGGTTAGTACTTTTGAATGTACTGGTATGCTAAATGAGGTTAGGCTGATATGCACGGGTTCATGTTCATGTGAAATAAATGACTGCATATATACCATGAGGTACTGAGTAATAATGCATCAAAATTGTAAAGACTAAGAATACATAACCATGCATTAAACAAGTACTGAAGTAGTCTAAAAACTGAGGTACTAAAATCTGATAGTTAAATAATAGATAAACTATATGCTATGGTCAAGAAAGACTGAACTGAATTCTAAACTAAATACTGAAACTGAAACTGTGGGAGTATTATCTAACTGACATGCCCCAATATAGACTGATTGAGGTCCAACCTGTAACCCTAGTTGGAAGGGTGTTAGTGTCGTGCCATGGGTTACTAAAAATGGTTGGGTCTACCCTAATCTGGCACGAATACTCATGAAATATATGTATATATATATCAACCCTAAACTGCCAGGAAGATATATCAACCTACGCTGTCTATGTAGTTTTGTAACTCAGGGACTACTACTAAGGGCCACACCCTAAGATGGAAGAAATGCCCCTATCCTTGAGTTCGCTTGGTGCTAAATTCTACACCCAACTGAAATAACACTAATCACTAGACTGGACTGAGCTTGATTGAACTCCCATTGACCATGTTAACTAACTGATTATTACTGCTCATGATACAACTGGAACCTATCTATAACTACTGAAAACTAAGTAAACAGCTAAATTTCAGGTATTATAACCCCCAAGACTCGATATCATTGATAATAGGACCATACCATAATTTTAAAATCATACAAAATAAGCACTATTCAACTTTCAATCGTTTAGATATTTTATCAAACACTTGGAAGACATAATCTTGTACACAGGAATGAACAACATGCTAACATCTCATGACTTTAACATTTAATTCAAAATTTAAGGGTTCAACATGATACTTACATCAATCAACATATGCATTAGTTTATTCCACATGAAATTTATATATTCTTAACTTGATACCCAAACAACAACACGTATATGGTCACAATACAATCTAAATCAAGTGAAATCATAACTTAAGCTTTGAAAAAGGTTCTTGGACTCAGAGGGTTGGAAGGGACCCAAGGATGAACACTTAACATACCTTAGTAGTTGAATTAGTGTGGGTTGTTGTTGGTTGCTTGAAGCTTGAACTTGGACTTGAAGAAACTAGGGCTTTGTTCTTGAGAGAATTTGTGAAAAAATGAGTAAATTTGCCCTTTTGGATCCTTAATTTCATGTTATGGGTGGGGTAAATTAGGGTAAACTAACTCAATTGCCCTTACAAACTCATAACTAATTGGACAAAATGCACCCAGTGACGCTATAGCTAACGCGTCGCGTCGTTTGACCCAGTACGATGGGCGTTGCGCTGCGTTACTGATGCCAATGCAGTACTCAATGCGATACGACTAAATCGCTTTGGGTTTCTATTTTGGTCATCCAAACATGCGTCAAACATCGTCCAAAAAATGTGAAACTCACTCGAGATGACCTATAGACGACCCTGATCATGAATCAATTTAGAAACCAACTTTCTGAGGCCGAAAAGGTTGATATTAAGACCATCAAAGTTTAGATAACAAAAGTGAAACTAAGTCTTTAATACTTAGCTAAGTTATCTATGTTTTGGACCCCCCTTTTTTCATGCAATAATAGATTGAAATGGACTAGGATTTTTACGGGGTCTTCCAATATCTCCCCCTTGGGAACATTCATCCTCAAATGAGGCTAACTAAACTGAGACCACTGAGGAACTATGATTATATTAACATACACAACTGAAACATGACTGAATCTTGAAATATGACACATGGCCAAACTGATTTGTGAATGCATAAATGACATGGGAATGATATGCAACTAGAACTGAGTATGAAGCAGAATAAATCTAAGGAAGATTGTTACCTTAGGTTGAGCCTTAGTTTGCAGAGAAGAGATAAGGGTACTTGGATCACATGTTTGCTTCTGCTTCCCAAGTGGTTCCCTCAACAGACTGGTTTTGCAAAAGAACTTTGACCAAGGGAACTTCTTTGCTCCTTAGTCTGCGTATCTGATGGTCAAGAATTTTGACTAGAACTTGTTTGAAAGAAAGAATGTTCTGAACATCTACACTTTATAAGGGGACTACCACCTCTAGGTCACCAATATACTTCTTTAGAAAAGAGATATTAAATACTGGGTGCACTGATGCTAAGTCTTCAAGTAACTCAAGTTCATAGGCTACCTTTCCGAAATGGCTCAGAATTTTGTAAGGGCCAATATACCGGGGACTAAACTTGCTCTTATTACCAAACCTATTTACCTCCTTTATGGGAGAAATATTCAAGTAAACTAAGTCACCAATCTCAAACTCAAGGTCTCTCTTCCTCACATTAGCATAGGATTTCTGTCGGCTTTGAGTTGTCTTAAGCCTTTCCCTGATCAATTGAGCCTTCTTTAAAGCATCGAATACTAAATTGGGACCTTTAAACACGGTATCCCCTAAATCAAACCAAACAATAATAGATCTACACCTTTTTCCTTAAAGACCCTCAAATGGAGCCATCTGAATACTGTAATGATAATTGTTATTATATGTGCACTCTATTGAAGGTAAGAGATCATCCCAGCTACCTTTAAAATCAAGGACACATGCTCTCAATATTTATTCTAGGGTATAAATGATCCTCTCTGCTTGACCATCCGTCTGAGGGTGAAAGGTTGTACTGAGGTGAACTTGGGTACCAAGACCCTTCTGGAAGACTTTCCAAAAGTGAGAGGTAAACTGAGTACCTCTATCAGAAATGATGGACAACAGAATACCATGCAACCTGATCAACTCTCTAAGGTAGAGCTTAGTATAATCCTCAGCTAAATAGGAAGTATGGACTAGTAGTAAATGGGCTAACTTGGTCATCCTATCCATAATAAACCAAATCGAATCATATTGATGATAAGTATGAGGTAAACCCGTCACAAAGTCCATGTTTACTTCCTCCCACTTCCAAGTGGGGATACAAAACTTCTCCACAGAACCACTAAGCTGTTGGAGCTCAATCTTAACCTATTGGCAAGTAGGACATTTAGCTACAAACTCTGCAATGTCTCTCTTTATCCCACTCCACAAAAAGATTTCCTACAAATTGTGGTATATCTTAGTGGCCCCAAGATGAATAGAGTAACGTGCACCATGCGCGTCAGCAACGATTCACTGTCTCAAGTCTTCTACACATGGCACACACAATGTACCGTGTCAATGCAACACACCATTTCCCCCTTGAGAGAAAACATCTAATTCTTTATCTCTGACAGACTCCTTCGACCAAAGCAAACTAGAATCCATATCCTATTTTTCTTTTACTTTGGCAACCAAAGAAGATTCTGAACTATTTTGCACCCATACACTACCCTCGACAGAATCAACCAAACGGACACCTAGTCTAGCAAGCTGATGAACTTCCTGAACTAGCTTCTTCTTATCATTTTCAACGTGAGCAATGCTACCCATGGACAACCTACTGAGGGCATCTGCAACTATATTGGCCTTGCCCGGATGATACAGAACACTCATGTTGTAGTCTTTTAATAACTCTAACCTCCTCATTTGGCGCAAGTTCAAATCTTTCTATGAGAATACATACTGCAAGATCTTATGGTTTGCCAACATATCAACATGCACCCCCTACAAATAATGCCTCTAAATTCTTAAGGCAAATACAATAGCTGTTAGTTCGAGATCATGAGTAAGGTAATTTTTTTCATAAGGTTTAAGATGTCCGAAGGCATAAGCTATAACCTTACCCTTATGCATCAAAACACACCCCAAATCAACTCTGGAAGCATCACAGTACATAAAAAACCCATCTGAACCATCCGGTAATGGTAAGACAGGGATTGTGATGAGTTGAGTCTTCAACTCTTGGAAACTCTTCTCACAAGCATCTGACCACTGGAACTTAACTTTCTGCTGAGTAAATATGGACATGGGAGATGTAATAGACGAAAACCCTTTAACAAACCATTGGCAATAGACGACCAAACCCAAGAAACTCCTAATATCTGATGGAAAGAAAGGTCTAGGACAGTTTCTTACTACTTTAGTCTTTTGAGTATCAACTCTAATGCCATCAACAAAAACAATATGACCAAGAAAAGCTACTAATCTTAGCCAAAATTCACACTTGTTGAATTTAGCGAAGAACTGATGGGGTCTAAGATTCTGTAATACTATTCTGAGGTGGTCTGCATGATTATTTTTATTATGGTAATAGACAAGAATGTCATCAATGAAGACTATGACGAATATGTCCAAGTATTGTTTGAACACTCGGTTCATCAAGTCCATAAAGGCTACTGGGGTATTTGTGAAACCAAAGGACATGACTTAAAACTCGAAGTGACCATACTGGGTTTGGAAAGCTATTTTTAGAATGTCAAATTCTCTTACTTTGAGCTGATGATAGCGGTTCTAAGGTCTATCTTATAAAAGTAACTGGCACCCTGAAGTTGGTCGAACAAGTCATCTATTTTAGCAAGTGGGTATTTATTCTTGATTATGACTTTGTTCAACTGACGGTAGTCGGTGCATATCCCAAGAGAAGCATCTTTCTTACACACGAATAGGACTGGTGTGCACCATAGGGAAATGTTGGGCCTGATGAATCCCTTATCTAGGAGGTCTTTCAACTGTTCTTTCCTCTTTAAGTTCAGTTGGAGCCATTCTGTATGGCAGAATAGAAATAGGTTGAGTATCTGGAAGAAGGTATATTCCAAAGTCAATTTCCTTTTCGGGAAGATCCTTAGGGAACACATCTGTAAATTCCCTTGCTACTGGAACTGACTCAAGATTAGGAGTCTCAGAACTAGAGTCTTTAACTTACACAAGATGATAGACTCATCCCTTGGATATCATTTTTCTCGCTTTAAGGTATGAAACAAGTTGACCCGTAGGCGCTGTGGTACTACCTCTCCACTCAAGGACTGGTTCATTTGGGAATTGGAAGTAGATAATTTTGTTTCTACAATTAACTGAAGCATAACATGAATGGAGCCAATTCATGCCAAGAATGAAGTCAAAATCCATCATCTTTAATTTGATAAGGTATGCTGATGTGACTTTCTGAGACACCGTAACTGGGAAGTTCCTATATACCATCGGGCTATAATAAACTTACCCACTAGGGTAGATACTGGGAAAGGCTCTATTAAGGTTTTGGGACTGACTCTAAAGTTGACCGTTATATAAGAGGTTACAAAGAAAAGAGAAGCTCTTGGGTCATGAAAAGCATATATATATATATATAAATAAAAGATCTACAACGTACCAGTAACCACATCAAGGAAAGTTTCCTGATCCTGTTGAGATTGAAGTGCATAGAGCCTATTTGAGTGTTGTCCACTAGTATCACTAGAAGTGGCACCCTGCAGAGATGGGTGATTGGACTGAGCTGGGGGACGATTGTGCTAACTCTGCGAACCTACTTATGGATATTCTTTGATGGTATGACCTGGATTGCCACACCCAAAGCATACATCACTTCCATCTCTGCACACACTCTGATAGTTCCTAATATATTTCTGTCAAAGGGGATTTGTTCTAGCACTATTCACACTACCCTGAGACTTAGAGCCTGGTGCCCTATCCTTGTTGACATTCTTGAATTTGGAAATTAGTGCACTAGACAAAGACGGAGCTCGTACTGAAGATTTCAGATAGAATTGAAGATGGTTACCACTCTCTGACTTCAACTAAGTAAAATTAAAGCTACTTGTCCTAGCCCTCTTTTTCTGCCTCTCTCTCTCTTCTTAAACTTTTCCTCCTCTATCTGTTGTACATAGACTATTAATCTCACCAAGTTTATCTATTTGACCAACATCGTGTTTCTACACTCCTTGACCATAATATCAGATACCCCAAACATAAACTTGCTCATCCTAGACCTGTTGTCAGCTACTACAAGAGGAGCATACATGGCCAGCTGAGTAAACTTGAGGGAATACTCTTTCACACTCATGTTTCCCTATTTCAGATTAATAAACTCTAACACTTCTCCCTCAACTCCAACGGGAAGAATCTATCTAACAAGGCAATAGCAAACTCCTCCCACTATATTGTTCCAGTCTCTATGCCTCTATCCCCTTTTCACTGCTTAAACCATGTATAAGCTGCATCTTATAACTAGTAAGAAGCTATTTCAGCACTCTCGCTGGAAGTCACCCCCATAATTCATGTTACCTTCTCCACCATGTCTAGGAATTCCTGTGGATCCTCTTCAGACTTAGATCCCAAAAATAAAGGAGGATTCATTCGGGTGAAATCCTGAATCCTGGCTGTGGCAGTATTGACCACTAGGTTGGCCTGACCAGTAGCTAGCTGGACATTTTAAGCTCCTACGGAGTAGGATAGAGTGGTGAACACAGCTCTAAACTCTGTATGAGAAACATGCTCATTCAGGGGATCTTCCTGAATAGGCGAAGGTGCTGGCTGGTTTCTAATTCTTCTTTCATTAGTTTTTTTGGGAGGCATATTCTATAAATGGAAGGAATAGTTGAATTAGATAGAGAGTTTAACTTGATCTCCTGCTCATTCACATGATATGAAAACAGAAAGAAAGAAAAATTTTCCTAAACGTCTTGTAGCCTCTTGCCCATAAGTGTGGCATGCTACACACCCGTGCACATGACTCTACTCGATATGGCTATTAAACTCCCTAGGACGATTTAAAAACTTAGGGTCTAATACCCAGTTTGTAATTCCACGGGAGTACACCCTAGATGCCATATAGTGCTTATGGTTCCATGAGACTACGAGCTAACTCATAAGCTGGTACCTGTTGTGAGCACTGAATAAAACTGATAAACAACATATGCGGATTTTTGACTGAAATGCCATAAGGTTTTAATAACTAAAATCAATATTGAATCATGGTTTAAAATATTTGGAAACATACTGATAAAAACAATTGATAATTACAACTGAAATTGACCAACTGTCTATACTAATCTAAAAGCCTCTAAACTACCTGACTGTGAAGTTGATGGGAAGAGCCCCCAACTAACTCTGACTGACTAAATAACTGAACTACTGACATAACTGAATATAATATAACTCGTCACCAAAAGAAGAGGACTCACCATGGCTACTGCTGCTAATGTACTGGAAAGTCTAAGTACGATCGGGTATCTGAACATCTAAACCTATGATATAAGATATCATAGAACAAGAAACAAGTATGCGATCAATACTTTTGAATGTACCAGTATGATAAATGAGGTTAGGCTGATATGCACGGGTTTATGTTTATGAGAAATAACTGACTAAATATATAGCATAAGGTACTGAGTAATAATACATCAAAACTATAAGGACTGAGAATGCATGACCATACATAAAATAAGTAATAAAGTAGTCTGAAAGCTGAGGTACTGAAATCTAATAGTTAAATAACTGATAAGCTATATGGTATGGTCAAGAAAGACTGAACTGAATTCTAAACTGAGTACTGAAACTAAAACTGTGAGAGCTTTCATCTAACCGACATATCCCAATATAGACTGATTAAGGTCCAGCCTATAACCCCAGTTGGAAGGGTGTTAGTACCGTGCCACGGGTTACTAACAATGGTTGGGGCAACCTTAATCTGGCAGAAAGACTCATGAAATATATGTATATACGTCAACCCTAAACTGGCAGGAAGACATATCAATCTAAGCTGGCTACGTAGTTTTGCAACTCAGGGACTGCTACTAAGGGTCACAACCTAAGTTGGTAGGAATGCCCCCATCCCTGAGTTCGCTCGGTTTTGAATCCTACTCCCAAATAAAATGATACTGATCACTAGACTGGACTGAGCTTGACTGAACTCGCATTTACCATGTTAACTAACTGAGCATTACTTCTTATGATATAACTAGAACCTTTCTATAACTACTGAAAACTAAATAAACAACTAAATTTTAGGTATTATAACCCCCAAGACTCGATATCATTGACAATAGGACCATGCCATAATTTTAAAAGCATAGCAAATAAGCACTATTCAACTTTCACTCGTCTAGACATTTTATCAAACACTTCAAAGACATAATCTTGTACACGGGAATGAACAACATGCTAACATCTCATGACTTCAACATTTAATTCACAATTTAGGGGTTCAACATGACACTTACATCAATCAACATATGCATTAGTTTATTCCACATGAAATTTATATATTCTTAACTTGATACCCAAGCAACAACACATATATGGTCACAATACAATTTAAATCAAGTGAAATGATAACTTAAGCTTTGAAAAAGGTTCTTGGACTCCGAGGGTTGGAAGGAACCTAAGTATGAACACTTAACATGACTTAGTAGTTGAATATGTGTGGGTTGTTGGCGTTTTATTGAAGCTTGAACTTGGACTTGAAGAAACTAGGGCTTTGTTCTTAAGGAAATTTGGGAAAAAATAAGTAAATTTACCCTTTTAGATTCGTAATTTCGTGTTATGGGTGGGGTAAAGAAGGGAAAATGACTCAATTACCCTTACAAACCCATAAATTATTGGACAAAATGCACCCAGTGACGCTACAGCCAATGCGCCACGTCGTTTGACCCGACGCAATGGGCGTCACACAGCGTTGTTGATGCCAATGCAGTACTCGATGCGATATGACCTAATAGCATTGGATTGTTGTTTTGGTCATCCAAACATGCCTCAAATGTCATCGAAAAATTTAAAACTCACCCGAGATGATCAATAGATGACCTTGATCATGAATCAACTTAGAAACCAACTTTTCGAGGCCGGGAAGGTCGATATTAAAACCATCAAAGTTTAGATACCAAAAATGAGACTAAGTCTCTAACACTTAGAAAAGTTTTCTAAGTTTTGGACCCCCTTTTTGCATGCAATAATAGACTGAAATGTACTAGAATTTTTACGGGGTCTTATAGTACATTCATTTAACAATCCCTTGTTGCGAGTTTATTTAATAATATTTGATATAATGTTTACAAATTGACAATTGGTGCAATTCATAACGTACATTCATTCAACACCCCCATGTCACGAGCGATTTTAATAATGTTTGACATAATGTTCACAAATTGAGAGTCAACACAATTCATAATGTACATTCATTCAACAATCCCATGACACGAGAGAATTTATTAATGTTTAATATAATGTTGATAAATTTAGAGTCGACTCAATTCATAACGTACATTCATTCAACAATCCCTTGTCATGAGTTTATTTAATAATATTTGATATAATGTTGACAAATTGATAATTGACGCAATTCATGACATACATTCATTCAACACCGCCATGCCACAAGCAATTTTAATAATGTTTGATATAATGTTCACAAATTGAGAGTCAACTCAATTCATAACGTACATTTATTCAACAATCACATGACACGAGCAAATTTAATAATATTTGATGTAATGTTGACAAATTGACAATCGACGCCAATAAAGGACATACATTCATTCAACACCCACATGTTACAAGTAATTTTAATAATGTTTGATATAATATTCACAAATTGAGAATCGTCGTAATTCATGGCGTGAGTTCATTCAACACCCCCATGCCATGAGTGATTTTAATAATGTTTGATATAATATTCACAAATCGAGAATCATCGCAATTCATGATGTACGTTTATTCAACAATCTCTTGTCACAAGAGAATTTAATAATGTTTGATATAATGTTGGCAAGTTGATAGTCAACACAATTCATGACATGCGTTCATTAAACAATCCCT
The DNA here is from genome assembly GCA_030864225.1 of Capsicum baccatum var. pendulum. Lineage (NCBI taxonomy): Eukaryota > Viridiplantae > Streptophyta > Magnoliopsida > Solanales > Solanaceae > Capsicum > Capsicum baccatum. The sequence continues at coordinate 33,405,092 of CM061559.1, read as the reverse complement.
TGTCACAAGAAAATATGGTCACACATCATGTTCATATGCCTTAGGTTGCGTGTTCGATTCTCCCTGACACATGTTTTTTTAAGAAATAATTGCTGACTCGTTCAAATACAACTACCTAGGTCACCTCCATGAATACAAACCATCAGAATCTAGGTCATCTCTCCCATTCCTCTCCTTTTTAAAAGACATCACAAAGCACCCTTCACCTAAACTATATACAACCAACTAATAAATTTCTTCATATCTCTCTAAGAAAAATATGTTGGTGTTCATCCCCATTCAAACGCGGATCGGACCCCTTCATCAATTCCAAGTTAATCTGCGTTGCGCCTACATGACGCATGACTTACTTGTAGATTTATTTGTTATTTTTAAAAATAGTTCTTTGTATGTGTCTTCTTTTAATACTTTCATCACTTTTGTTTTGCGGATTGTAGTGGTTGACACTAAGCGTCACCAACTACTTCCCCCAAAACAAACGCCGATTAAGATCATTCATTCAGCTTCTGAGATGTATTTAGCTGAGGTTGGTTCTTGCGGCGTCAACAACTATCGTAGGATCAACAAGGAATGAAGATAATTTATTAGGGCTACAAATTTTAGTGAAGGAGATGTTTTACATATATTACTCTTACACAATTGTAAAAACTATGTTAAAATTGTTATTCTTAATCGAGACCCAAACTTACAATATCTTATTGCAAGCACAGAACCTTTTCCATTTTTGTTCAGGCATTACTAATACTTTGTTGTTTTGATTTATTTTTATAAATATATTCAATTGTTCATGTTCAATGGATTTATTCATCTTTATTTATTTATCTTCTTTTACATTATTATCTTGAATTTTTTAAGAGTAACCGAAATCATTAATCAATTTTTCTATATGTTTTATTTTTGAAAGAAGGCCAATGAATGCAAACAGAAGAAATAAAATTGTGCTTTTTGAAATAAAGAGTAGCAAATGCATTAGTTAGGGAAAAAAGTAACTAAATAAATCATTAATTAGTGGTTGGGTAGGCTTTTAATAAAAAATAAAATTCTTAAAAGCCAAAAGAATTTAAAAATAAGTCAATCCAAACACCCACTAAGCTGGTCAAAATTTAAAATTTCTTAGTTTGCAATACAACAGTTAAATTAGTAGGCCATAGTATTTTAGTTCGTAAATTACGTTTGAATTTTCGGTTATATTATGACGCGTTATTCAAAATTACAAATATTAATAATTCAACGAAATATTTATGGCCACACAAGTTGTACCTAATAGATTAAAATCACGTTTCACAATATTTTAAAATAATAGTTCGCAATATCGTGGATAATATGCGAGGTCTACGCCTACTTAGGATTGAAACTAATTTCTTAACTGTGAAAAATAATAAATAGTACCTACCTAAAATATTCATCGTGTTTCCTATGTCCATGAAAAAAATCAAAATGTATTCAATTACAAACAAACATTGAATCAACAATTACGGCTACACCAAACATAGATTGAGTCAGCATTTACAATTATACGTCAAACTTGTTCACTATTGTCGATTCAATTAAAAAATTAATTTTATCAACATTGTCATACTCTTCGCATCAACTAATTTGGTTCACTGTTGTCGTGACATGTTCATACTCAAAGTATGAACAAAATATATTACATTAACAACTATCAATTATAAGTCATTAAGTTGAATTCACTATTCTCGTCACGATTTAGATGATTAATTGAATATTCAATCGTGCTATTTTTTGGTTACACACACGAAATCTACATGTAAAACATTAAATTGTTAAAACGAGTCCCTTAACTTGTGTGTTACTTTAAATAAATAATTAGGATCCTCAATGATATACCTAAATAAAGCATCAATAAAGATATAGTGCATGCCAAGTAGGAATGAATGCTATTGCATCAAATTGGTCAACCATCAACTTTACATTTCATAGGTCCCAAGTTCAAAATCTTAGTTTCCCACTATTTTTTTTAATGTTTTAAAGATGGTTCCACATGTGTTTGGGAAATTCAAAAACGTTTCAACTGAAATATTACATTTTGTTGTGTATTTTGAGGGAAGCTAAAAATATCCCTAGTCCACTACTTATGTATAATAAACACTCCACAATACACAACAAAATCTCAATCAAAACCCTATTCTTGTCGCCCCACCCCCAAAGAAAATGACAAGGTTCATTCCAGTACGTGGCAACATAATTGATGACTGGCTAGATTCAGTATTACATTTTACAGATCGTACGTGACACTTGAAGGAGTGATAATTTCTAATTTTTCTTCAATGACGATTCTATGTTTCTTTGTTAGTTTCATTTAACTTTTGTTCTTTTTCAAATTTAAGTAATTCGTCCATCTTTTTTTCCTTTTTTAGTGGATACCGCGAGAGGTAAGATGATATTTTTCCATCGGACCGACGCTAGTAACCATTCTTCATTGTGGTAATAAAAAGTCATATAAGGCTAAAGTCGCTTGCTTCAGGGTTCAAACAGGCGAAGGATATATGACGGGTGGAGAAATTTCATTCGTGATGCAGATTTCTGAATAGGAGATGTTTTGGACATCATGATTTCCTATAGTGTTTCAGGACATGTCTTTTTATCTGTTCAACATGAATCGATGTTTGAAGTAGTTTTCAGGTAGTACAGGTTTCAAAAAAAATTTATGTGATGAGATTCCTAGTTTTAGTGCTTGGATTATTGATGGATTTTAATGTCTATTTTTTTTTTGAATCCATACCTTTACTCTTTAGTTTATTTTCAATTCCATTAATCACTTTTTATTTTTCTTTATTTTAACTGCATTAACAAAACCATCATTATTATTTATTTTTTTGTGTGTGTTTTTTCACGTAATTAGCAGAAAAAAATGATAATGACTGAAAAGTGTAAAAGAAGTCATCTATATTTATCAAATCTTTTTGCTAGATTCTGGACGAGAAAGGTGAGAAAACTCTTTAAATCCTCTTGACAGATTTGGTTGATTTTTGATTGGATTTGGTAAAGAGTAGAAAAAACTTGACAATGACATCATACAATCTGGACATTATGACTGATTTTAACACTGTTCTCACCTTTTGCTATAACCTATGTGACGTTCCAAATATCAACGTTTAGGTATTGTAAGTGGATGGACGTGTTGGTTGCGGAAAGGGAATAACAATTTATTTCTCATTTAATTCTCCAACAAAAATCCTAGCCTATTTAAATATCTTTTTTTTTTGCAATATTGTTCATCTTTTACCATAGACACTTTGCTTGACAATTTTCTAAATGCCTCCTTTAAATACAAATAATATATCACAGAAAGGGTGTAACAATTTATTTCTCATTTAATTCTCCAACAAAAATCCTAGCCTATTTAAATATCTTCTTTTCTTTGCAATATTGTTCATCTTTTACCATAGACACTTTGCTTGACAATTTTCTAAACGCCTCCTTTAAATACAAAATAATATGTCTTCCTCAAACAATGGGAATAGTCGTGTAGCGCTTCGCTGTAGCCAAGCTTACTACTAGTCTATCGGCTAGAGCCAAGCTTCGACCGCGACTGATCGTCGCTTCTGGCTGCCTTATTCCATCGCCCTAGATCCAAGTCAGAACTGGCAAAGCTCTCTTGATTCCTCGCGGCCGGGCATGAAATCTTCAGCTTCCTACATGGTAGCAGCCATGTGAAAAGGGAAGCCAGAGACTCTGAACTCTGGTTGCTGGAACATGTTATCGCCATTGAAGGGGCTATAGTCAGAGAGAGGGTGTGGACTTCAATGAAGTATTCTCTTTTATTGTGAAAGACAGCTCCATTCACGTTTTGTTTGCCATGGTTTTACTCTTTCGATCGGTGCGATAGGAAGAGTGTGATCCGCAGAAAAAGATGGTATCACACTGTTTGGGAGATTGAGCTACTGAAGGATGAGGTAAGCGACCTTAATTAGTGTATGGAATAGCTTAAGCGAGATCTGTGGGAGTTGAGGCATCGTTTCTATACCTACATACGAGAGGTTAATAATGAGAAGATTGAAGAAGGTAATGAGGCTGCTGAGGGTGTTGATCCTGCTGCTTAGGTTGTTGTTTCTTTTTGTTTTGTTTTTTCAGTCTTTTTAATTGAAGTTTCTTTTTCTGTTGTGTGGGGTTTTCCATGTTTGTTCTTCAATTTTTATCTAATCAATGGGTGTTTTCTTATTATTACACTTGCTTAAACTTTATGCCACCAACGAAACACGCAAATTAATTAAAGGACTGACGATTCATACAAATTATTAAAAAATTTTGGTACAAATCCTAGGTTATACGTTGAACATATTTAACATTGATTACATTTAACAGAAGAAATTTATGAAAAAAACACGCTTTTTTCGAATCACATTCAACTTCAATTTTTTTACCCTATTCGGGTATATGAAAAGTTATCCAATTCCATCAATTTTTAAGTAGAAGTTTAGAATGAACATAGAAAAAATTTATTGGAGTCTGTTACTTTTCATCAAACTCATTAAAAATGTCTTTTCTTAGCTTGGATAATGAACTGCAACTACAACACAAAGTCACTTCAAATGGAGCACTGAAACAAAATAAAATGATCATAGTATTTGACACTTCAATTGACTCTTTTAATGTCCACATATTTAACTCTTCAACACCTATGGCTTAACAAATACATTGATGAATAGATTCTCACCTAATAGTCTTCGTAAATTGAAAAAGGGTATAAAAGTAAACTTTTAATCAAATTATACTTGAACATAGGAGGAGAAAATTCAAAATGGAGCAAGTAAAAAGGAATGGAGGGGAGCATTATTCAACATCATATAAAAAATTAACTATACATAATATAAGTGTTACTTCATATGCAAAGATATGTGTTAAAGCAAGTTGAAATTGTCTGTGATACCATTCACTAAAATAATCACAAAATGTATTGTAGAGATGTCACTGCGCATGGAGAATTTAAATGTTTACATCGTGTTAAATTTAGTTAAACCACAAACGTTTACAAACTTTACAATACGTTTACGCATGCCCATACTGTCATTCACTAAGTGAAAAATAATGAATAAAAGTATTCAATAAACTTTGATGGGTGAAATAATGTCTCTATGCATTAGACAATAATATCAGCGCAACAATTTCAAAAGTTAACACTAAAAATATTAGACTATTATTTGTACCAAATTGTTCATGTGTTTAAAAATAAAAGAAAAGTAATGAGTTGCACATGAATGAATTAAATTTAATAAAGCCAATGGGGTGTTATTTATGGCATAATCCTAACTTGTACATTTACATTTCAACAAATCTTTTTCTAAGTAGATTTTTTTCCATATTAAGCAAAACTTCACCACAATCCTAATTTGTATTTCAGGCCTAAGAATGGCCCATGAAAACTTTTCATATGCACATCAAATTGGGCCAAACATGAGGACAATTTTAACAATTTTCTTAGTAAGAAAGAGCCCAAAATTGAGGATGTCAAAATCAGATAACAAAAAAATTTGGCCCAAAAAAAATTGTTCCCACATTCTTCAGCAACGGATGTCAAAACAAAATAAAATGGGGAAGATGAAAAGACTAAAGGAAAGGAGAAAGTAGGGGACAAGAAAAGTCTTGAAAAGAATTATGTCAGCCTATTATTAGGTGTGTGAGGCAATGATTTTAACAAAACCAGGTGATTTTCAATTAGGGAGAGTTAATTTGGGTATCAGAAAAATATAAAAAAATAATATCACCCTCCCTTGTCACTTTCATTACCAAAATACCAACCAAAAAGTGATTTTCAAGTCATTTGAGTGATTTTTCCTCAAGTCACGTATATTTTCCGTAAAGAATTTAATTCCTTTAGGGTAGTTTGACTTGAAAAGTTACAGCGGGACTAGTTATATTACTTTACTTTATTACTTCCCTCATTCTATATTATTTTGTGTCGTTATTTAATCGGACACGAAATTTAAAAAAAAATAATGACTTTATAAAGTTTATAAAATTGACCCTCCTAAAATCATTTTACTGTTTACTTTTTAGTTATCTTTTCTTATTAAGTTGGATTCAATTAATATAAAATAGGAATGCTGCCATTAAATAGTTGTCAAATAAGGAAAGATAACATTTTTGAGGGACAGATAAAAAAATAACGATATATAAAATGGGACTGAGGGAGTACTATATATATTATTCAGGTAGTTGACGGTTGTTATGTTTGTTTATAATTGTCTGTTTCTATTCGAGAATATCTTTATAATTTTATATTTCAGTTTTAATTCAATTATTTCATTTTTGTTTTTAATCTGTTGTTTATTAAAAAATTATGTAAAAAGTATTATAAATTATAATTAGTAATAATTTAAATTATTTGAAGACACGTATAAGATTTTGTTTGACTCAAAATTCTATCAATGCAACATAAATCGATATATATTATTTAAAAAATTCGTGAAAAGTAATCTAAATCACAATAATTATCATATTAAAATATTTTAAAGATGTATAAATAATTTTTTGACTTTTCAAATTCTATCAATGTCATATAAATTGAGATAGAGGGAGTAACATATATTACTTGAAATTTATGTAGTAAGTCATGTAAATCATAATAATTAATAACTTAAAATATCTAAAATTATTTAATAAATTTGATTGATTTTTTCAACTATTCCATCGGTCCCACATAAATTGGGACAAAAAAAGTACAGTAACATGTAGTCTCTAAAAATTATGTAAAAGTAGCTATAAATTAGTTATTAATAACTTAAAATATTTAAAAATCATATAAAAAATTTGATAGACTGTCAAAATTTTATTTGTACCACATATATTGGGATGAAAAAGGCAACATTAATTGGGCTCATATTGGCATGTGCTCTAATATATAGTATGATATATAGGTGGGATTGGTTATTTTGGAATTATTATCCTGGTCTTACTCTGTCGGTTTCATTTTAATTGAGCCGCTTTCTAAAAAAATTTTGTTTCAATTTAGTTGTTCCATTTAAGAAATTAAGAGTATTTTATTATGTTCTTCTACTGCTACCTCAATCGTTAAATGACTACTTAAAATGTATATGATTTTCTATAGTGGCAGTGTTTATCCAAAAATTTCATGGTTATTGTAGAGAGATATTGTTATATATGTATACTGGCATTGGACATTAACATCTCATTAATTGTTAAAAGTATGCAAAATTAAAAGAGCATGAATATAAAAAAGATAGATATTTTGTAGCATTTTCCTCATGAAATTATGAATAATTGATGTATACCATTTAAAGATAATTATTCTCCTTTAAATTGGATCTTTATTACTTGAAATTTTTCGTGTGCATGACATTAATGATGATCAGTATAAATTTTTTAATATTTTATTTTAAACATAGTATATTTCTTACAATAAATTATTACATAATATTTGCGTAGATTGTTATAGAGAGGTAATTTACAAAGAATGTACTCTCTAATAAATGTGATCTTATAGGTAGAATATTATTATAGAGAAGTAAAATATAACATGAAAATTATTTTCGGAGAAAATCAAGCCGCTATAGTGAAATGTCGTTATAACAAGGTGACGTTATAGAGAGTTTTGATTGTATACTCAAATTTATATTTTCAAAGTATAATTAATAAGGTTAATTTGATAAAGTAAACCCCTAATAAATATTTTCTTACAAATGTATCAAGTCAACTGGACCAATTATTTAGAAACAGGGGAGTATTCTTATCAACTGTTTGATTAGTGGTATAAAAAGTAATATGAATTGCATAATTTTTAAAAATAAATTATTTGTTTACAAAACTATCATTCGTCATATTTAGATTTTTTATATTAGTGATATAAAAATGGTTTGAAGGGTATTTTTGTTACTTTAACTATTACTAATTATTATTACTGAAATAAGTTATTCCAAACTTTGTAATCAAATAAGGAATTAAGAAGTACTAAAAATATTATCTTATGATTATTTCTCTTTATCCATTACACCAAATGTATTCTTAGTGCATTGTACAAGATTCAATTTTATAATAGCCACATTTCAAATTATAGAATTATGGTCAATTTAAAGAATGATGCAAATCATGCTTTGACACTTATTTATTGGATTGTGGACAAAAATTAAAGCCCCGACAGATTTAACATACAAATTTTGGTATAAGGGTAAAAGATAATTAAATTTCGAATTAATTTTATAATGAACTTATCACATGTTTTGTTGTGATAAAATTTATAAATAACTCATTTCGAGATTAATTATTTGAAATTGCAGTAATTTTTTATCCCACCTAAAAAATAAAATAACTAATCTCGAAATAATTAATCCAAAAATAACTTGTTTCAACTAAACGAAACCTTAATGTACAATGTTCTATCTAAGTTGAGGCATTGCCCCGTTGAAAGCACCTTGCATATCCTTCTTTTCTCTTGAACAAATGTATTAGAACAGAAAGAAAAAATCTGTAATACTCCATCGTTCAGAATTAGTTGTCACCTTTTTTTAATGTGATTTTTATTTTTATTTTTTATTTTTGACACATTAAGAAAAATTAATTATTTTTTATGTTTTACCTTTATTATTAATTACTGATTCTCTAAATCATTTTTCAATATCTATTACTACTGAACATCAGTTAATAAGGGTAACATGATAAAATCACTATGTCAATCATTATTTTTGTTAATAGGTGTGTCGAGTCAAACATTAACAACCACTTCCTCCGTCACATATTATTAGTTGATCATTTTTCTTTTTACACGCATGTAAAGAAGTCATAAATAAGAAGGGAATTTAATTAACCTCTTAAAAAATTTATTGAGAACTTTACAAATAAGTGTGAACACTTTCAAAAAAAATTGCAAGGATAATATGAAAAAAATTTAATTAATATTTTCTTAATTTAGTATGGTGAATAACTATTTCCTTCGTTTCAAAATAGTTGGTCATTATTGACTTAACACTTTCATTAAGAAAATATTTATTAGGAACTTATTTTACCAAATTAGCTTTATTAATTGTACTTTAAAAATATAAATTTGAGTATATACACTTTATGTAGTCATTTAATGATAGGAGTAGTATTGAAAAAAAATATAATAAAATACTCTTGATTTCATAATTAAGACAACTAATTGAAACCAATAATTTTAGCGAGTGAACCAATTAAAATGAAATACAGAAAATAATATGAAATAATTATTTTTAATAAAATCATCCACTACTATAAAATGGAGAGAATAATAATTCTAAAGGGAGAGATTAGTGACACTTCAAATTACAGAATTTCGACATACTCAAAAAATAAAAAAAAATATAAAAAAAACTATTATAATCAAAATTCTATTTACACTTATTCAGTTGTGACAAAAAATTAAGCGATAAGAGATGAAGAGGATCTAATTTGGAAAAAGTGACCATTCAACTTCATTTTTGATTAGTTGCCTAATAAATTATCTAGTACCTCAAATATTTGTTACTTCATTTATTTGGTTTTGCTTGTCGCTTTTTGATATAACATATATTGACGAAGTCAAATTTTTTATCAAAGATATTCATATTTTAGAACTGCGAGATTAAAAAAAAAATAAACTGACATTTTTTTTTGTATTTTTATGAAATAAAATAAAGAGAAAAATGCTATTTAATTGAATTTTGTTTAGAAAAATCATTTTTTATATAATTAGAAAAAACAAATCCAAAAAGTAAACTTCCTTAGAAAAAAATCAAATTAAAAATTGGATTTTGTTTAGGAAAATCATTTTTTACTTAATTAAAAAAAACAAATTCAAAAAATAAACCTCTTTAGAAAAAAATCAAATTAAAAAGAAAATCATACTTTTTAAACAAAGGAAAAAAATAGATTGTTGGACTTGGGGCTTGAAATCCAGGCAGCTGGGGTGATTTTGCACACCTTCGGCTGCTAGACTATCGTTGCTTTGGGTGTCAAGGTTCTTCAGTTATTTGTATATATTCAAAAAATATTATATTTAATTTATATATTAAAAAATATTTCGACGAATGTTGTTCATTTGACCAAGCTTGCTACATTATAGCTTTGCCCGTGATAACACATTCATTAAGAAAATAATAATTGATATGATTTTTATCATACTACCTCTATAAGTTGATGTTTAAAGTAATGTGTCTTGAAAATAGTTTGGAGAATAAGCAATTAATGTTAAGGGTAAAATAGAAAAAAAAAATATCTTTCTTGATATATCAAAAGTAAAAAATAAAAATAAACATCCAATTAGGAAAATTGTGACAAGTAAAATTGAAGAAGATAGTATCTTTCTACATCATTAACTTGGTTTAACAAAGCAACATATGTATTTAAATGGTATGGATAAATTAATTTCGAATTCACAAATTACGGCGTGTGTTCTAAGAAATTTAATCTTCTATACTAACTAGTGAACTTATCCGTGTTTCGTCCTGTCGTAAATTTCCTTCTAAATACGAGTAAATGAAAAAAGTTAAAAGTAACAAATATATTCAAAACGCGCGATCGTAAATCTCCTTCTAAGTACAAATGAAAAAGTTAAAATTAACAAATATATTAAAGACATTCATATGTATTCTTTAAAAAAGCAATATGTAAGTGACAAGATACATACGAAAACAAATCCAAATACAAGCATGTAAATATATTTTTAAGTTTATAATGATAGAGCTCTTGAGGTCTTCTCCCTTTAAATTCATATAAACAACCTACAATTAAGAAAAAAGAATTATTAAGTTCAAAACTACAACTACAAATATCTACCTTGGAATCATTTCTAGATGTCTTACCTACTATTAAATGGAAAAAGACTTACATAACTACATGCTAGGCAAATGACATCAAAGATTGCTAAACTAATTAAAAATAAAAACATAAATAAAATCCCATGAATTAAAATTTTTTTACGATCCAGCGTCCTTTGTACTTTGCAAGCTGTTGCTTTTGAAGTAAAAATAATAATAACGATCGAAGAGCTGATTAGTAAAGCACAAAATTCAAAATAACAGATTTAGATGCATTCTCTTTGGTTCTGACATCTTCCATAAAGCATAAAATAAAATAATATATTGTGTAGTATCTTTGAAATGTTTTTTTGTTTATAAAAAAGAGTAAAATTGAAGAAGATATTGGAGTAATCGATAAAGTTGATATCAAAAGGCCCAATAACATATGGGCTAACATCCCCCCTCAAACTCACAATGCAACAGCAATAAGCATTGAGAGTTTGTCACACAAAAAACGAAATCGAGACGCCGACTGAGCCTTCGTAAAAAGGTCAGCAATCTGCAAAGACGATGGAACAAAAGGAAGCGATATGGTCCCGAGCTGCAAATGATGACGGGTGAAGTGACAATCAATCTCAATGTGCTTCGTACGCTCATGGAAGACAGAATTCTTTGCAATTTGTACCGCACTTTTATTATCACAATGCAGGGGAGTAGGCATAGAGATGTGAACCCCCATATCTGCAAGAAGCCAACGTAACCAAATAATCTCACATGTAGTCACAGCCATGGCACGATACTCAGCCTCCGTGGAAGATCTAGAGACAACATCTTGTTTCTTGCTCTTCCACGAGATTAAAGAGTCTCCAAGAAACACACAAAAACCAGTGGTGGATTTACGATCATTGCGATCTCCATCCCAATCAGCATCACTATAGGCTCGCAACTCGAGAGATGACGTCGAGGGAAACAAGAGATTCTGAAACTGAGTGCCACGAAGATACCTTAGAATACGAAGTACAGCTCCCCAGTGCACAGAAGTAGGAGCAGTAACAAACTGGCTAACAACATGAACTGCATGTGCTATATCTGGACAAGTAACCGTAAGATAAACCAAACTACCCACAATAGTCCGATAAAGACTCGGATCTGATAATGGAACACCATCACTAGGAGAGTAACGTGCATTGGTTTCAAGGGGAGTATCTACAGTCCTGTTGTCAGAAAGACGCGCCCGTGTAAACAAGTCAGATATATACTTAGTCTGAGAAAGAAGATACCCTTTCTTAGACTGAGCCACCTCAATACCCAGAAAATAACGCAGCAAGCCCAAGTCCTTCATTGCAAATCGATGAGCCAAATCATGCTTCAATAACTCAATACCACTATGATCATCACCAGTAATAATCATATCATCTACATATAAGGACAATAGAATTCGCCCTGCACTTGTATATCTAACAAACAATGCTGAATCATGGTTACTCGGGACAAATCCAAGGGAAGTAATAACAGTGGAGAATTTCTCAAACCAAGCACGAGGGGCTTGTTTGAGACCATATAAAGCTTTTCGAAGCCGACAAACTTCACCTGGCTGGTGGTCAATACCTGGGGGAGGAGTCATATAAACTTCCTCGTGGAGATCACCGTTCAGAAAAGCATTCTTGACATCCATCTGAAATATCTTCCACTGTCGAACGGATGCAACAGCAATCATAGTGCGAACAGTCGTCATCTTTGCTACGGGGGAAAAAGTCTCCTCATAATCCATACCATATTGTTGTGAGTACCCTTTTGCCACAAGTCTCGCCTTGTATCGCTCAACAGACCCATCAGATTTTGTTTTTATCTTATACACCCATCGACAACCAATCGCATGCTTACCAGGTGGGAGAGTAACCAAATCCCATGTATGTGTATGATGAAGAGCAGCAAGTTCCTCAGCCATAGCATTCTGCCAAAGAGGATCAGACACAGCCTCTCTATACGACTCAGGTTCAGACAAATGATGTATGTTTGCAATAAAGGAAGCAAATGAGGCTGAATATGTAGAATAGGAAAAATCTGGCAGTTTGGTGGACTTACAAGGTCGAGTAGACCTCCTCAGAGGTGGTGGGTCTCCAGTCTCAACAGTCGAAGGAGCAGACTCAGGCACAGGCGAGGCTGAAGCACTATCAGGTGGCACACCAGATGGCATGGATGAATCCGGAACTGGAACCTCTATGTCAATCCCAAAGGGATCAATAAGCCGAATATCTGACTTTGTCACATCATGGGTTTTAGCTGGAATGGAATAAAAAGGAATATGTTCCAAAAAAGTGACATGTCGTGAAACATATAATTTCTGACTTACAGGATCATAGCAACGATATCCTTTTTGTCCAATACCATACCCCAAAAACACACATATAGCTGATTTTGACCCTAACTTATTTCGTTCAACATGAGGACGAAGAACAAAGCAAGTACATCCAAAAACTCGTAATGCAGAATAATTCGGCGGGTGACCATATAGTTTCTCAAACGGAGACATCCCTGAAGTCAATGCAGTAGGAATACGATTAATCACATATACAGCAGTTAGGACTGCTTCTCCCCAAAAAATACTAGGAACCTCTGCAGACAAAAGTAAAGAGCGTGCTGTCTCAACAATATGACGATGTTTCCTTTCTGCCAGACCGTTCTGCTCAGGAGTGTCGGTACAAGATGACTGGTGTATGGTACCATCAGAGGCAAGTAACTGAGTGAAGTCATTAGAGGTATATTCACCCCCTAAGTCACACCTGAAACACTTTATCACAGCCGAATGTTGTGTTTTAACAAGGGCTCTAAAGTTGTTGTAAATGCCAAAGAAATCAGATCTGCGTTTCATAAGATACACCCAGGTATAACGAGTATAGTCATCTATAAACGAAACATAATAGGTCGATCCACCCTTAGTGGAAACTGGCGCTGGTCCCCATACATCAGAATGAATAATATCAAAAGGAGCAACAGAATAAGACACACTTTTATTAAACGGTAAGGCAGAAAATTTTGCCAGTTTACAACCACTACAATCTGAAATATCACTAGTGTTCACATGACCCAAAGCACCACTAGAGACCAAAAAACGTAAACGTGAAACTGACACATGTCCTAATCTGGAATGCCAAAGATAAAACGGAGAAGACAAAGGACTCAAACGAAAAGAAGATAAATCTATGCTAGAGGCAGCAACTGCAGACACTTTGAGATTCTCCAAGACATAGAGTGCCCCCAACCTACGGCCGGTCCCAATCACCCTCTGAGTGTGTTGGTCCTGTATAACACAAACAGACTCAGAAAAAAACACCCAATTACCAGCCTTACACAACTGACTGACCGAAACAAGATTTAAAGCAAGTTTGGGAATGTAATAAACATCAGAGAGGACAATGTGAGGGGTAGTAACAGAACCAACACCCTCGACTGACATAGGTACAGCACTCGCGGACATAACAGAGATTGGTGAAATGGGTGACAAAGAACCAAACGATGACAAATGAGGGGACATGTGATGAGACGCACCAGAATCCAATATCCACAAGGAGGAAGGAATACCTGAGGTACTAGAAGAAACTGAACCCGAATGAGACATAGATGCTGACATGGCCGTAGGATTAGAAACGAAGAACTGTCTGAACTGTTCGAAAACCTGGGGATCCAACGCAGAAGGTGGCATAGTGCTAACAGACTCAACATCTACAGATGGTGCAGCAGCAGCGAACTGTGGAGGACGAGATGACCATGGAGAAGCACCAGAGGAGCGTGACGGAGACTTTTGCTGCCCATATTTCTGTTGCTGCCCAGATTGAGGCTGTTTGACCTTGTTAAGTAACAACGGACACTGAGCCTTCCAATGATTTTTCTGTTTGCAGAATGCACACTCATCAAATGCAACTTTAGGAGATTGTCGAGTCTGAGTACGTGGTGGCCTAGACTGATCAGTTGAAGCAGCAAACACGACAGGAGTAGTAGTTACTTTAGACCCTTGAACCACTTGAGACTTGATACGAGTCTCCTCTGCAATCAGTTCATGAACCACAGAATCAACAGTAGGGAGGGGAGATCGATGAAGGATTGTTCCACGTAGGCCCTCAAAGTCAGAACGTAGTGCCATCAAAAACTGAACCAAGCGTTGCTCTTCCCGTCTAGCAATGTACGGCCCAAAACCTTTTAACTCTGCAGATTCAGTAAGTGCCAATTGATCCCACAAATCCGACATGGCAGCATAAAAATCTTGAATACTGAGGTCATGCTGTTGAAGAGCACAGATATCATACTCCAACTGGTACTGTTTAGCAAAATTAGACTGAGTGTACAGTCTTTCCAAATGATCCCAGACCTCCTTTGCTGTGTCATACTTAGCCAATTGCATACCAATTGACTGAGTTACAGAATTGTTGATCCAAGTGATAATCTTGGAGTTATTAGTTTCCCATAAGTCCACCAACAAATCAAAATTTTCAGTGTTATCATCGATAGGTCTTGGTTTTACTCCAGTGATATAACCCCACATATTCTTCCCACGAAGAAAATTCTTCATGACATAACTCCAATAGGCATAGTTCTTACCATCTAATTGAGTACTAATGGACTGGAGAGAATCATCCTTTCCAGTCATTGTAAACACAGCAACACACAAATAATTCAAAAAATAAAAAGATGCAAAACCCTAGGTTGAACAATTCCGAACGAACAACAATGGCAGCAAGCAAAAGAACGAAAGACGAACAATACCAGACAGCAAACGAAGACAGCAACGAATCAATCCAACCAACCAAAAAAAAAAAACAACGAAAACAGCAAACGAATACAGCAGCACCTCAAAAAAATAAAATTCGGGGCTCCGCCCCGAACCTCGGACGGGGGCGCGCTGCCCCCCGTACCCCCCAGCGAACTCACCGCGGAGTTCGATCCGCGCAGTAGGTGCCTGCTACAAAATCTTCAACCAACAAATCAAAGGACATGGATCGAACTAGCTTTGATACCATATTAATAGAACTTTATTGAAAGAAAGAAAGGCTAAGGTTTACAATATAATCTGAAAAGCATAAAACTGACTAAACCAAAAGTAGGCTATATATACATAGCCAATAACCTAAAGGTCCATAAACTAAAGGCCCAATAACATATGGGCTAACAATCATATGATAGAAGGACACGAATTCAAGCTGTGGAAATATCCTTTGCAAAAATGCAAGATAAGACCTCCTATAATAAGTTCTTGTAGTCCCAACCCTTCTTTAAACTCCATGCACATCATAAATAGAATCCTAAAAGAACCAAATTAATTCAATACAGTCGAAGAATCTTCTTCTCTGTTATAACCAAGAAATACAAGTGCCAAATAGACAAATAAACATCAAATTTGGCAAATTATCTCAGGCCCAATAAATTAAAATTAACAAAAGGTGATTGCTATTTTCAACCTATTTTCACCCAACTCATTATTGCAACAACATCAAGAGTCTTATTCATGAACTCCTCTTCAACTTACATCAACACCAATTTCAAGAACAATGTTGAAACCCTCAACATTCTCTTGCCTTCAACTTCTTCTAAAAGCTCCTCAGCCATGTTCACTTCACGAATACTCGCAAATTCATAGATAATTATAGAGTAAAATGTATGATTTTCTTAAATCCCCTTCTTGGCCATATCTCTGAAATACTCCAAAACTTCAAAAGTGCACCTATATTTTCCCAATGACACCGATTGTTGTAAATTTGAGCATAGTGAGGTCTGGAGTACTCCACTTTCTTGCTCTCAAGTTATTGTAAAAGTACCACAACTTCGTCACAATGGCTCATTTTTATATGTGCTTTCACGATACTACAATAATAGCCAGGGTCTCATTGAAGTCTTGCTGATCTCATTATCTCATACAACACAATAGTGTTGCTATACTTATGCAACTTATTGTAGCCTTTCGTAGCAGTACCAAAAGCCAAAATAGAGATTTCTTGATCGGCTACTATAAACAACTCAAGAAAAATATTTACAATTTCAGATTCACTTCTTTAATGTGTAAAGGAGTTTTGAATATATCATGATCATTTATATATACCTCTCCTCACATAATAATTCATAAATGCATGTCATGCTGTAGAAAGTTTCAAGCATGCCTTTTATCGACAACCTACAATTTCAATGACATAATGTAAAAATTATTAAATTAGAATACAACTGCTTTGTTATACTGGCATGAATATCAAGTTTAGTATCATATAGTATTAATATTTCATTTCTATAATTAAACCCCAACAAACGAATCTCTTTGCTAGCTATGTCTTGCTTAGTTTAACATTATTCTCCTCTTCAATAAAAAAAATAACGGAATGCTGAAATAATAGAAACTCAAAATGAAAAAAAAAAAAAAAATCAAATGAAAGCTAGCTATTTATGGGAGCAATTACTGGATTCATTAAAAAATTCACTGTAATTGCTTCTTTCTGAACATTATTCTTCTACTTTTTGACTTATATCTTGGCATATTATTGTTGTCACTTCATACATTTGCTGCAAAAATGTTCTTTAGTTCAAGACCAGCCCATAACATATTAAAATTACACCAACTGATTAAATACTAAATATTAATAGTCAATATCCACAATATGGTTAATGCATTATCAAAATGTTCATGATAAGCCAACACATTAAAACGTTAGTATTATCAAAGTAGTAACCACCTAATCAGTTACATATTATAGCTTTTCTAATATAAGGTATTTGACACACACTTGAAAGCAAACAGAAAAATCCTGCGAAATATCAACGACACATTAAAGAGGAGCAATATTAGATTAAAATCAAAGAGGAACTAAGCTGAGCCAGCCCAAGCAAATGATTAAAGTAAAAAATGAAAAACACATCCATATATGAAACACACTTCATACAAAGTGATTTTAAGCTCTTAACTTTAGGCTTAGGAAGTGTTTGGATGAGTTTTTTATAATTGACTTAAAAGTTAAAAATCAAAACTCAAAAGTAGATAACAATCAACTTTTTGACTTTTGGCCCTTTTTGGATACTTTTTAAGCCTAAAATAAAGTGCTTAAAAGCCAAAAGCATTTAAAAATAAGTTAATTCAAACACCCTTTCAAAAAGTTTTTTTTTTTAAAAAAAAGATAACAATTACAACTTTTAGCTTATAAATCACTTAAAAGAAGCTAACTCAAACACCCCGTTCGCTCCATCTCATCCTTGGTATAATCGGTCAGACTATTCCTTGGTAAAGAGTTTACCAAATCACATAAGTTGATTCATAATAATAATAATACTACGAAGTTTTTGCTCCTATTTTATAAATAAATATTATTATTATATGATTGTCAAGTTAAAAGTAGCTCTAAAAATTGCTTATGAAAAATTTAAAATAAAATTGAAATAATATTGTAGCAATTCCAAAAGTAGAATTTTTTTTTTTAAATTGAAATAATGCTTTATCAATTCCAAAAAGTACAATAACATAACAAAAAGATTAGAAACGAAGTCCAAGAAAGTACTAAAATTCCTCTATTTTCTCACTCTTTATCGATTATAAGGTGTCTTATGGATTTTAGTCATACTTATGAGACAAACAATCTTAGCATACTCATGATCTTCTCTCTTGTTGGAGTAAAGCTGGCTTCCTGTGCATGCAACATAATCTTAATCAGCAAAACTTCATAAAATATTTTTTTCTTGTTTTCTGTTTCTATTCGCACACACAAGTCAATGTTTGTTTGTCAATTTTTTGTTGTCTTGAAACATTTCTCAAACATGAGGAAAAAAATCCAAAAAAAAAAGAAAAAAAGATAAATTTATTTCTTGATCATTGAGGCATGCCACACATACCTCTAATCTTCCTTTATATATATATATATATATATATATATATATATATATATATATATATATATATATATATATATATATATATATATATATATATATTGATTGTCTAAGATTTCTGAATTAATTCCTTCCAAAATAAAATTAAACAAACAATTCATATAATAACGAGCACTTCAAATTAGAGGATTCCGATCATCTCAAAAAAGCATACAAATCACTATTAAAAGTTGACACTTATTCAATTGTGGACAAACAATTAAGCGATAAGTTTTTTTTTAAAAAAAAAGGAGCCAATATAGGGAAAGATACCATTCAACTTCATTTTTGTTTTAAGAAAAAAACATTTTTGAATAGTTGCGTAATCAATCGTATAGTGCCTCAAACATTGTTATCTTTTTGTATCATTAACTAGATTTAATAAAGCAAAATATGTATTTAAACCGTATTCGTAAATTAATTTTGAGTCAATAGATTACATTGTACATGTTCTTAAAGAATTTAATTTCTTATACTACTGTTTACTATTTATGAATTAATTTCTTCTAGAATAAAATGAAACAAACAATTCTATAATAGTAGAACTTTGAAATATTATATAACAATAATTAACAACTTAAAAATATTTGTGTATGAGTCCTCTCAGCGTAAAATAGCATGCTTGCTAACCTACATTGCCGGAGATGGAAAGAGCACGGAGCCGACCACAGAATGTCACACCCCTTTTTTAACCAAAAAAGGATTAACTTGAGTTCGAAAAGGGTTTTATTATTGAGTGACAAAAGAAAATAATTTGTTTCAAAAAGGATTGTTTACATTCAAAATTCAGAGTCACCACTTGACATAAAACTAGTGTGCCAAGTCACTTTTGGAAATTCTTTTTCAAAACGATTTTGACTCTTTAAACTAATTTGCGAACAAAGATTCCGGCTAAGGAATTCTGTTGACCGAGGGAAAGGTGTTAGGCACCCCTCGGACCTGTGGTTCGACCACCGTTTCTTCGTAGAGTATATCGGCTAGTATGATGCTATGAAGTGAATAGCAATAAAACACATAAAACAAGCAAACAAACAAATCAAACAAAATTCAAAACCAAGATAATGTTCAGTCCAAATTATACAGTCCAAAAAATAGAAAAATGCGAAAAATGTAAATCTTATTCTAAACCAATCCTAGACTATGCTCTACCCGATGCCTTGGGCCTTGCTCACAATCATCTTCCGCCAACATAATACGTCGGGACATTTTCCAGTGAATAAATCGAAGCCTTCGTAAACTCATTGTCGGTTTCTATCGTAGTGGAGGGTCCTATTCTTTTCTCTTAAGTTCCTTTTGGAACACCTCATGTTGGGACGTCTGCACCTCTTTCTATTTTTTGGATAGGATAGAGAATGTGCATTCCCCAGGAATTTCATCTTTGCACACCTCGGGTAGTTCTTTCCAATCAAAGAACTTCTCTACTATTCTGTTCCATCTCATACATCCTTTACCACGTCTGAAAGAATTCTCGAAAATCCAAAACTAGTGATCTCGTCTTGCTTGCTGGGAGAGAGGAAGCTTCCGGACCATCTTTTCCAGATGGAACTTTCATGCTGGAGCAAGAACTAGCATGAAAGTCGATCAATTACGACCAGCGCGGTTGTCCCAAGGGATTCAATCCAAACACTCATAGATTCTATGCCCGCCTCTGCTCTGATGTTCCAACCCTGAAGTCACTTCCTTTAGAGTTGAGTTCAAAGTTACAGCCTTTAGTAGATAAGCCGGAGTTAACTCATGATAACTCTTAGCCCTGACTTCCGATGAATGAGAAGTCTAGTTAGGCAGTGGAAACCCTGGGAAGTCAGGAAGTTCAAGTGTCGGTCTCTTCTAAGTTTTTCATTGGGGTAAAGCACGGGAGCAGCAATCCAGCAGAAGAACGTAACCTTAGCCTCCCTTTCTTTAGAGTTTTCTAGTTCGAATGCGTTGGTAAAGCACGGGATTACGGCCAAAAAGTGAAGGTTTCCACTAGGCGAAGGA